>VXBJ01006698.1:646840-1021363 GCA_013400055.1 Nycticryphes semicollaris | reverse complement strand
GGGACCAGCCCGGTTCCCCCCCCGGCGGGGCGGAGCGGCCCCCGCCTCAGGCCGACCCTGGCGGTCGCCACTCGCCGTCCCACGAGTGATGGCGGCCGCTGTGGGGACCCCCGCCCCCGGGTGGCGGAAGCAGGTGCGGCGCCCTGAGAAGGAGGAGAAGCCCGGTGGGGAATGGACTGAGGAGACCCGGCCGCGGGGACGCCACTCGGGATCCTCTTCCCAACCCTCAGCTCAGAGCGGCACCGGGGTCCCCGTCTCATACCCCCTGCTGTTCCCCCCGGCTGTGGAGTCGGTGAGGGTGAGCTCCACGGGTGAACTGCCACCTTCCCAGTGGGCTTTTCCCACAGCCAAGGGCAGGAAGAGGGAATTTTCCTCCAAGTTGGCACCCGAAGTCCGGAGGGTAACAAAAAGGCGCACAGGGAGGGAGTGTTGGTGTACCTGCTTGTCAGCCCTCGACGAGCCCTCGAAGCAGGCTGGAGAGAAAGTAGTTAGTCCAACTATGACACACAAGGCTGTGGTTAATTGCACATCACTTCCCTCCCCACAGCGCTGTGGGGGGAGCAAGCATCTGGTGGTCAGCAATGGAGTACGCACTGCCCCAGTCCACAGCAGGCAGGCATGTGTGCAATCCCCGTGAGGGAAAGGGAAATCAGGCTTTCAACAGCCGTCTCCATCCATTCCTTAATGTTTGTGTGTTGCAATACATAGCCTCAGGTGTAACTAACAAATAATTTAGGCTTGCTACATTAAGGTGTTGGAGCCCTGTGCTTTGTGCTACTGATCAGCGGGGCTGGACGGATGACAGGACATTGATAAGATCAGGAGGGCCATGGTTTAGTGATAAAACAGATGTTTGGTGACATCCACTGAGCAGAAAACAGGACTTTGTTTCACCAGAAGTGTGTAGGGTGGAGCCCACGGCCTGGCACTGTGCGTGGGAAGAATCCCTGCAATTCTGTGGCTGCCAGAGCAGGCAACACACGTGAGGTCTGTCAATGGGACACGTCTGTGGGGTTTACACACAAGAATACAGTGGGTGGGTTACAAAATTTAATAAATGGTTTTACTCTCCAAAAACACCCGACCATTTAGCCTGGATAAAAACACAGCATAAAAAGTGTGTTGCAGGTGGGAAGGCGGCGTTCGGGCAAGTGCTGGAACAGACCATCAGGATACTAAGCAGGGTGTCCATATCTTAAAGTTCTCATGATCTGGTTTGAAAAATAGTTTCTGTTTGAAAACACAAGAAGGAGCAAGCCAAGCTCTGGTCCTGCAAGAACTTCAGTAGGTTACTTTGCTGGGGGGCTCAGTGAGGTTAGTCACATGCTTAAACATTTAATAGAAGAGGTATTTTTGGACTGTACTGAAATTGCTGTCAAGCTTCCCAGGTTACACATGCTGGAAAAAACACACATTTTCCTGGGCTTTTTCATTTGATGTCTTTGTGAATGTAGCTTTAAAGATGGTTGGAATCTCCTAGTACAGCCTTTAAGTGGATGTGTTCCTTTTAAAAAGGAATCTTTTGAAACCGTTCATTCAAATAACCAACAGAATTGCATAAAGCAGTGGGGTGTGTGCGATTAAACAGTGCAAAACCTTGTGAATTCAACCCTGCCTGGTTTTTTTTTCCAGATATTTAACCTATAGGGCTTTCTTCTTGTTATTTTAAAAAGCGCAATTTCTTGTCGTGTTCCTGCAACAGAGCTGATGAGGAAAGAGGCCTTTTATTGCCTCCCGAAAGAGAAGTGGCAATTCCTGGAACCTTTTCTCTGGCGGAGTAAATGCATCAGCAGGGCTGAAAGCATGACTCAATGTTTCGAAGCTGGGTGAAGTTCGGCAGCAAAGCAACACACGGAAGAAGGGGATGGTGGCAGAGCAGTGGCTTGGCAAGCAATGGTTAAAAAGCCTCACATCCAGTTTGCAGCGCCGCGGGTCTCTCAACTTCCCCATTAACAGCAGTGAAATCCCACAGAGGCTGGAGGCTGAGGAAGAGTCTCTGCCATCCATTTTCTCTTGTGCTGCTGCCACTGTTCTGTCTGGCCTAGTTTTAAACATCCTGAGCAATAGGACTGCCCTGGAGAGGTTTCTATAATAGTAGCAGTTGTTTCCTCAGAGTTAGAGTTGTCTCCAGGGCACAGTTCAGGTAGCTGAGAAGAGCTGTTGGTCGTAAGAGAAAGAATCTTTTCCAGTCTTCCTACCTGGAGCTCTCACCAGAGCTTCACAGCTGCAAGAGGCTCTGCTGCATCTGATGCATTCCTGTTGTACGAGGGGAAAAACTGGAAAATTCCATCAAATTCACCAAGACTTCCCCTGGCCTGCCCTGCAAACAGAGAGATCAGAGAAAATTAATGTGCTTCTGGTCAGCTTGTTTAAAGCTTGTCTCACTGCATGGAGCTCTATGCAGGAACAGATGCGTTACGTGGTGAGCCAAGAGCTTCTAATACAGAACGAACCAGGTTTCCTGGTCTGATTTGCTTTTCTTCACTGAAGTCAAATTAATGAAATACTTGGTGATATAGCAAAATTAAAGGCTCAAAGTAAACATGAAGATTGCTCTTGTATTCAGCATGTAAAAGACATTCTGAGGGGATTTTGTTCTTCAAACTAGATTTTGGCCTAAATTAAATTGATTTGCTTAATCTGCTCTCTGAATTGTGTAGTAGCAGAACTTTAGACATAAAGGAATGTCAATAAAGCCAACCCAAAACTAGCCCCAATGCTTCCTTCTACTTAAAGCTGTTTATTTTTAAACTTTGTGCTATTTTCTAGCTACTTTCTAAAAGGGTGACATTTACGTGTAACATCAAGCCCACAATGAGACGAGCACTGGTCTTCCCCTGAATTAACAGTGAAGGCAGAATGTCCCTGGAGCTTTGAGGAGGATGGTTTCTGAATCTCATCTCATAAAGAGCCACATGCTCAGACAGTGAATGACATTTATTCTTTTCCAAAGAGCAGTTTATTCTTTGTATGATATGCTACATAAGAGGTGGGTGTGCTTTGCTTTTAAAATTCCAGAGCCACTTGAACTCGGTTAGCTTTCCATTTTTCAGAGGAACTGAGCCTTCCTGTAAACTGCCAGGCAGTGATCTTGGGGGAAAGAAGTTTGAGAGACATATTAGTCAAGTACACCCCCATCCACTGGGGATGTGGAGCCAAAGAAATGGGGTTTCAGGAGAAAAAAGCCATCGACTCAAGGAGTCTGGAAGAACTCGATGTGTTGTTTTAAGATACTGGCATGAGCAACATGCCTGCAAGACAGCAAAGAAACTGGGACTAAATGCAAGGTGGAGAAGACTCTCAGAGGAAGAGATGTGGTTTGGCCTAGCAAAGGGAGTGAACAGTTGCAAGAGGCAAGAGAACTGGTGCATGGCCTGACGAAGGTTGCCTTCCCTGTGTGGCAGAGCTGGAGGTATTAATCTCAGAGCTGCTGCAGAGAGAATGATACCTGTAAGAATGGCAACTCTTAGATTATACTTTATTAGATTCTTGTATATAATTTTGCTGCAATGAAACCCTTCTCTTCAAAGCAATATTTTTATCTTTCCTTACTGTTAGCTTGCAGAATAATTGAGTCAAATTCTACTCATTCTGATTTAAAGGATTGTCTTCATCAATACTGTTCTGCAGGTCTCTCCAGCTTGCAAGGGGAAGGAAACCTTTCTGCATTCTCATAAAAGCTGTTAGGAAAAAAATGTGATTATGAAAGTTCTTTACTGGAGCCTCCTCAGTTGTTCTGAATAGGCAGGCTCCAGTTTCACAAGAGAACAGTGAAGATTTACTCATTTTTAAGGTGAGAAGTTTTTCTTGTGCTGGTGGTGTTTGCTGGGGAAGGTTGTGGGGCCAGAATGCTGACACGTCACAGCTCCTCCAGCTTGTGCTGCAGGTTCATAGACTGCACCCTCCGGCTCCACACCCCCGTAGACTTTTCTTCATCTCTTATTCCTTTGGTCTCGTATCTCCTTGGAGACCTCATCACAGTTACGATGGGTCTCAACCCGTGGCTGTAATGGAGCTTTGCCTAATTGAAAATTGAACCATCTGAAAACGTTTAAAGCTTTTAAACACCTTTTTTCCCCCCTCCCCCTCCTAAAATTAAATGTTTATTCCCTGAACTCTTTTAGTTTTCAACTGACAAATCTCATTGTAATTCATTTGAGCGCTATTGTGAGGATACTTTCCAAGGGACCAGAAAACAGATGTGATAAATGCCTGAATATGAGATTTAGCCTAGCATTTATTGTTTTAAAGAAGCATTATAAAACAAAGGAGGGTAACTGTGTTTTGTTCACATTTATCTAGTAGGTGATACACCTGATTTTCCATGGTGCTCTTAGCAGGTTACATTGAAAATATGTGCATTGAGTTATTCACTTGACCTGTCCAGTTTGTAGTGGTTATGACAATTTTGTACTAATTTTGCAAGAGTCAGCATATTGATGTTGTTTCAGATCAAATGCATCCACTACTCACATTAGAAATGAAAGTCTTGCTGCAAGATAAGGAAGTGAACAGGCTCCATCAGAGCTTGTATGATGTACTTGTATGATGCTTAACTGTAGAGTTAATGGGCTAATCATATGTTTAGCATAAGCATATGCTTAAGTGCTTTGCTAGATTCAGGCATAAATAAATTAGGATTAAAATGTAACCACTTGACAAATACTTCTAAAGACGGAGGCTAATTTATCCTCTCCCCAAGGTGAAAAGAAAGTGCATGAGATTCATGTAGCACAGATTTTCTGTATTTCCTCTACTGGGATTTTCAAAAGTTGAATAATAAAGTACTTAAATATTTAAGTTTTCACTTGGGCTGGAAGTTCCATGTGGTTTAACTGTGGAAAAGGTGTGGTGTGCCCAGACCTCCCAGTGGAATGCTGACAAATGGAGGTGAAACTTTCTTACCGAGTAGAAATCAAGTCCAGCCAATGTATGCCAAGAAAAATGATGAAAACAGGTTCGATTTGATCTTATTTTAAAATCATTGTACCAATTATTTGTACTACTTATTGCAAAAATTATTATTACTACAGCATAATAATGCATTCATATTCGTCGTGCTCATTAGACCTCATTTCAGGATCAAGTCACGAAGTCATGTACTTTATTCTGTAGTTTAGGGTTTCCCACACAAATGCCATGTTCAGCTGGTTTGGCTAAATCCTCCCTGCATATCTCAAGAGAAAACTATATGATTTGCATTTAGATTTGGAGCTTTTCTTCACTTTAAGCAAATACATAATCCGTCTGTATGTTTACTTGTTGATGCCTTTGCGTTACTGGAACGAACGAACGAGTGCCAGCAAAATCAATGCGCCTCTTCATGAGAGCTGGATACGGAGCAGTCGTCACTGGCTGGTAACGAGGTGCCTACAGAGAGTGGCTTGTCAGCCGTGGTGGCTCTGCCACCGGCGTGCTTGTCACGGGCATGCACAGTGGCAATCCCTGCAGCTGCCGCAGCCCGAGTGCTGGAGGCAGCTTTTCCACCGGCTTCTACGTGGCTCGTTTCTCACAGCCGGGCAGAACCGAAGGAAGGTCTTGCAGCATCACCTTCCTTTTCCACGGGGAGGGACGGGAGGCATAAAAGAGCGCAGCACCGTGGACAAAAGGCAGACGCAGACTCTGATCTTGTGGCCAATTAAATAGATTTCAGGGCCCCTTGTTAACTTCTGCCCGTCTACCAAATGAGCGGCCAGCCTGAGCAGAATAAGATTACTTTCTCATTTTACGTAAGGCTTTCACATGCTATTCCCCCTGTTAATTAACTAGATTAAAGGTTTTGGCTTCCTTGAACTTCTTTTCTTGTCTGATACACTTTGAATTAGATTTAAGCACTATAAAATGTATCAGAAGCCAAGGACTAATTTTTTCTCACTTTCTAAGTATTGTGAGTATTTTTAGGTACCACACTTAGCAGTTACACTTGCAGGTGGACCTTTTAAATGCCATAAAACCCACTGTCCCTCTGGTTTTATTTCCTCGATGTAAATATTTTTACTTTGAATTTTCAGTAAGAGTAAATTGTCTGTCAGCGAACATGTATTTTCCTCCTTTGGGTTTGTCTTTATTGTTCTAAATAAAAAGAGTTAGCGCTTATTGAAAAAGTAGTGCCGTAAAAAATGTTGATGAGCTTTGTACCCAGTCTTACTCTCATGTAGTTCTACCGACTGTGCCACAATTTCTCTTGATTTACCTTGGTGTAAGTGAGGCGTAAGCAGGATCTGGCTGAGGTTAGCTACAGCTTTACTGTAATCCATCAGGCCAATGAGAGCACAAAAAAGAAGGAAGCTGTACACAGTCAGAAATAAAATAATGCAGTCTCGCTACATCTCTGCTTAGTCTCTTGCTGGTGATCTCAAACATATGTCCAAACCCACACTGGAGGCACCACAAGCAGTTGCCTAGGGGAAGAGCAATGAGACCAGTTGTGTGTCTGAGCCCCGAGACTAGACATGGTTTTGATTAAATTCATGTCATTTTACAGGCAGGTGCAGCGCTCTGATACCCTTATGTTTATTCTGCAGCTCACCTAGCTCTGTCTGTGGCAGGAGGAAAAGATGTTGGAACACATGACTGAAAAAAAAAAGGGGGGGGATTAGAAAACAAACTGAAAATTGAACATGTCAGTATTAGCAGGGAGAGGGATGTAACCACAAGCTCTCTGATGCGGTTCAACAACAGAGACAATTGAGCAATCCTCTGTGTAGTGGCAGAGCTGCAATAAGTCTGTCTTCAAGGTGGGGACCAGTTTCATTAACTTCAGTAAGATTGCTTCACTGAGCAGGATGAGCAGGATTTGGCGTTTAGGAAACTGCAGAGAATATTATTGCAGGGTTCGCAGTTTTTTTCCCCCTGTTTAAATTGGCTCAGCAGGCCTTGCAAAAATCCCTGTGGGTTTGAACAAAAAATGATTTGCAGTTTCCTAGAGGCCGACAACTGTTTCTCCTCTAATCAGATGTTGCCCTGAAGGGAGCTTTGGTCTCCCTGTGGATCAGGCAGCGGTAATCTAAAGTTACTTACATAGGGCCAAATCCTGCTTGCCAGCATGTTTTAAAGGGGTTTACTAGTTTATATTACACCTTGGCCCACAAAGGCTCTGGATGATATAGAGACTGTGGTAAGATTACATGGCAAAAAGTAGCTGTCCTTGATGATATTAGTGCTTGGGCACACTTTTGACAAAGACGTATGGCTGTGATTTTCCCACCTTGAACTTGAAAGAGAAGTCAGGATTTAATTTTATGTCAGCACCCGGAGGCTCTTTATTTCTTGCCTTTGCTCTTTATTGCTCCCACACTGCAAAAACATACACCAAACAGAAACCTCTAATAATACAGCCTATGGAAATCACAAACGCAAGGTCACACAGTGCTTGCTATTGGCCCCTGAAGTCCAACTTGGGCATTGCTATAAAAGCAGAGACTCCTTCCCCAGTGACTCTTCTCTTCCACTGTGGTTGGCCTGGGAACACTAGAGCACGTATCAGACTACAGAGCCTTTTCTCCAGATACATCATGAACAGAATGGTATTTTCCAAAGGGGCCACTGATCTTTACCTGGAGTTGGGGAAAGCTGTTAGTGGTCAACATTTCCAATTAGAGGCCTGAAGTTAATGGTCATGTTCCCAGTCCTGATGGTTGATATGCAAGGGCTTTGTCGGATCAGTGGCAGAATTAAATTCCAGAGTCACACTTGGCTTTAATTTTTTTTTCACTAGATTTGGGGTTATGTGAGAGGGGAAAGGCAAGCCATCAGGAGGACTTCATCCCTTTCCTTTTCCTCTCTTTGTACTGGCCAGTGCTCCTGAGCCAGGTGATGCAGGTGACTCCCCTGTTAATTTTGTGTGTTCCTGTGGATGCATGCAAGCATTGATGGAGTACTGTGCTGGCAATGAGTTGCCTGCACCCGTGGGTTGGATGGTCTCCTTTTGAGCTTTCAATGAAACCACATATTTCTGAACTTCACCTCTCTTGCTTGATACTGGTGGTAGATCTTAAAATACACCTTGGATCAGACACCAAGTGTTTTCACATTTTCAGGGGTTTGTTCTGTTTTGTGTGGGTTGTACAATGACTGATGAAGTAAGCATTTGTTTTTCAGTTTGAGGTAGCTAATGGATTTCAAAACTATTTGCTATTGTTATTTTTTGCCTAATTGTTTTCTCTCTGTAACTGTATGCCTTCACTTCCAGGATTTACTCTTACATTCCCATGTAGTTAGATTGATGCAGATTCTGTGCATTTCCACAAAATGTTCAATATCAATCAGGGATGCAGGCAGAGGAGACAGAAGCTGCAAGAAAATTATTTTCATCTGCCACTCGAAATGTAATTTCTAACCTGCTTTTGGAAAAAACGACACCCCGTCTCAGAAAGTGGGTAATGTATTGTTTTATGTGGCAATCATTTAAAACTGCTGGGCAGCTGACTAATGAAAGAGACAAACAAGCTGTACATGAGTCAAATTTCTCCCTCAGAGAGAAAAGGTGGTTTTTGCACAGGCAATGTGCTTTTTGAAGTCCTTGATTTGGTACGGCATGTGAGAAGGTTCTTGTAGGTCGGCACCATGTCTAACATTAGGGTAGTATCTAGTTTCTGTAAATATTGATTTCTCTTTAAACAGGTTGAATTTAACTTGTTTTTAATTAGTAATGGCAGATGTTCAGCTGGAAGAACATCTAGGGATCATTATTCTAATGACGTCCTATTAGCTTTTAAACCTTCCTCTTAATGTAAATCTGTAATTAGAGTGCTCTGCCTATCTGCTGCATCCTACTACAAATTCTATCTGTAAGCCAATACACTGGGATGCCAAAAAGCTGCAGGGATTGTAAATTGTGTCTTATGACTCTAAGTTTCGGGTAATTGCACTCTGAGGACAAAGCAGAGTAATGCAGCAGAGCTGCAGCAGCAGCCCCCACCTTCTCCTAGTCCATAGGAAGGATGTTCCCTTGGGTGGAGGATGCTTTGACAGCAAGGGGGGACTGGAGAGGTGGAGCAGTGATTGCTGTCATTGTGTCTCACAACCACAAACAGAATCCAGATGCAGAACAGCCATTGGGGTTGATGGCAGTGTGTCCCACAGCCCTACCTGCTCCTTGCAGAGTCAAGCTTGGTGATGGTCTGTCCCAGCAGGGCATGGCAAGGGAATGCCTCTGGTGCTAGGGGGAGGTGGTTGTCCTCTGAGTTTGGTCAAGAATATGTGAGAATTAAGTCTGTTTCACATTGGTCCCTGGCTACATGACTGAGATATCGTGTAGTGGGTATCTGAGGAGGCTTTCCCTCTGCTGGAAGCTTGTGGCTTTGTGTGTATCTAGGTGAAGGTTAGTTGCCTAGGTCATTGTTTCATTGCCTTGCACATCTTCAGTTCCCAACACAATGGCACTGATTAGGCATTTCCTTAAAGCGATTTTATATCAGCTGTGCTCCACTGACTCTCCTCAAGCCATTCCAGCACCAAGCTCATATAAATCATCAGTGAATCAGGCTAGAAGGTGTGTCTGTAAGCATACATGCATAGAATTTAGCTGTTTTGGCTGTATCTTTGTAACTTGTCTCTTACAAACAAAACCCAACCCATTTCATTCACTGCCCTCTGGTGGTGTATTCGCTTTTCCTCATATCAATCCTTCTCATGTACAAATATGTTATCCATTTCATGTGTGGATCCCGAAGGAGCAGTTACTGTCATTATTTACACATGGGGCAAACCAAACGTGCAGAGACCTTGTTAGTTGCCTACAGTAACATTGGCAACGTCCCGGCCTTTGGTGACCCTCACAGGGGTTCAGGAGTAGATCCACAGTCTCCTTGCTCCCACCTCACGTACAGCGGGAGATGCTCTTCAATGTATTGCTCACAAAACACTAATCCCATTCACATTTTCTATTGGAATAGAAAATGCTAGTTCTTGCCATCAGATAGGAGGGCATATGTGACTGTGTCTATATATTTAATGTTTCCCTCAAGAATATAGTGCCATTAAACTCCTTCAGCGTTGAGTCTTAGCCGTGTACCCACATTGAAATAAAATGACATTCTATAAAGCTCACTCCAACTTTCCAGCCTCCTGGAGTCAAGCCTAGAGTGGCATAAATCTGCCATGCTGTCTGGGAGAGACTTATTTCTAGTCCTGCAGTGACACAATCTTTTTAACTTATCTGCAAAGTTTTCCTTTCTTGCTCTCTTCCCATCCTGCTCACTGTATCTTTCTTTTCTCTTACTGTGGGCACAGTGCTGAGCAGTGACTGCTTTAATTTTAAATAAATAAATAATGCTTTAAAGCATCCATTAGACTCTCTTCTGGATCACTCTTGAAAGGTCACTCCATACTCACATAGTATGTTGAAGTTGGCAGAGCCTGCCAACCTGTTTCTTCTATTTACCCTACAGCCTCCACACCGGTAGTAGCTGCCTTTAGTAATCAGATAATCTGCACAAATGGAGTCAACAGGCAGCAGATTTTATGCTGATGTAGGACAAGAACCAGATTCCATATCTTTCTTTGCATTTCTTTTACAAGATGAAGATACCTGATACTCTTGAAAGCCAGGTGGCCTGTTGGTAGTGAGAGCTTATAAACTGCCATCCTGACATATGTGCCGATAAATCCAGTTTATTTCCTTTAAATCCATACCCTGCTCCCTCCCAGTATGCTGAGTAGTCTTACGTGAAGGCTATCCTGTTCATTACCTCTTGCTGGTTTAGGGGAGAAACTACTAGGGTTCTTTTTTGTAATTACCTTGTATTTCTCAGTGTTTAACTTTATTCTTTCATTCAGGCTGTGCTTAAAGCATATCCTGCCTGATGTGACTAAGCTGTTGACTCACTTCTTTTATGGCTGTAATAAAACTAGATCTAATGACCAATGTCTGGATATCAACCACCAACACCATTTGCAAAAAAAAAAAAAATAAATCCAGATTGTTCCTTCTCAAGGTTGTGTGTCCTGGTATAACATTCACTTAATTTAAAATGCCAAGTGAGCAAGGCCCAGTTGTTATCACAATTTTGTTTTTTTTTTCTTTTCTAGAGAGTATCTATGTGGCTTTAGCATTATCCCAAACCCTCCAGTTCTGGAAATTTTAAATAGCGTTCTCTTGGAATCTGTCCCTGCAACCATTAGCACTGGTGATTGCACTCAAAGACTTAATGTAGACAATTAGCCTTGCACTGGGCCCTAGGGATTTCATAATTTTATGAATTTGCAGCTTGCCTCAATTTTGTCATCCGTCTGGTGTAATTTGGGAGCCTCTCTGTCCCTGCTGTCATCTCAGGTGGGCTGTTGCCTGTGATTTCAATGTGCCTGTGCCACACAGGGATGGGGAAGGGCAAGCATTTAATTTTTTGACCCCAAAGCGTTTCTGTGATGTAAAGAAGGCTACGGGGAGCATCTGCATGAGAACGTGGCCCTTGCACTTCTGCTTGTGTCTTCGCTAAGTATAAAGTGAATTTCATGCATGAGAATGTGTTATGAGAGAATCTGTTTCCTCTCTATATATCCTTCGTAGTTTCCTTGCCAGTGGCAAAATAGTGGACTATTAAATGTAGCACAGGGCGTGGATAGGAAGGAGAATCAGGGGCCTGGAACCGATTCCCTGGAGCCTCCACCATCTGCTGTACTGAGGAAAACCCACAGTAATTCTACACACTCAGTCCAGACTCAGGGAAATGATGGGTTTTAGCCCTAAGACATCTGCAATTGCAAGTCTTCCAAATTGAGATTCTATCACAATATTTGATGCTGGAGTCATTCAATTACATAAGATTCTCAGTTTCATTTAAAAGAAAAAATAAGTTTCTGTACTGCAGAGCAAAGATTAGCTTGCACAGATGAGCTGAGGGACTGGGAAAGACTCACAGTCTAGCCAACTAAAGAGTCCAACACTTGTTTAACATCTCATGATTTTAGAATCCATCTCACAATAGAGCCAATCTCATAATGGGAAGTTGCTTTCAGTGCATGCTAAGTTTTATTATTAAAAAAAAGCCTCAAACACAACAACGGCAGTTTCAGCAGATCTGAAGGCTTCTGTGAATGCAGATGATATTCAGAAAATACTTCAGGAGAGAAACTGGAGGCATTTGTTTTGGAGAAGCTGAATTATTTTTCTCAAGCATTCTAGCTTTTGCTTTGACATGGTGTTTACATTCCAGGATGGAGCTGTTATTAAAAAAGTAAATTAAACAATGAAGATAAATGAAACAATAGGAGATGATTAAAAAAATTGGAAGGTGCAGATGTTTTGATTTGACAAATTATACACCCATTATATGCACAGCTCTTAATTTGGAGATCTGGTTGGCAAGCTTTTGGTCCATTGGGAATGAATGCTGCAGGGAAAGATGCCCTGGAAAAATAAACTGAGGCTGGACCTTAAACATTGTGCACTGGTTTGTGCCCTTAGTACCCATGGAGAAAAATCCAGTGTTCCTCAGAATCTCATCTGCTCTTTCTTAAAGACAGCAGAATATTGTTATTTTTTTTGGCATGCATACAAGTGTTATGGACTTCCTTTCCTTTGACTTTCTTGTCTTGCCACAAGTTCATTTGAATGCCTCACCTTCCCGGGTGTAATCAGCAGGGCATTAAAATACACATCTATGCCTTGGTTCAAAAGAAATTTGAGGTTGTATTGAATCACTTTGTCAAGCCCAGTGATGTTGACTTGGAATCTGGCTCCTCTTCCAACTGCTGCTTCTTGCTGCTTCTCATGTGCTATCCCCTAGGCTGTCAGCCCCTGAAGGCTTCAGCCAGGGTTATATGTAGAGTTGGGGGGCAGGGGACAGGGAACAGGTCTGTGCCCCCCTTTATGCAGCTCAGATGGTGCTCCTTGGTATGCGGCACAGGAGAGACCACAGCGTTGTATGGCTCTGTTAGCTTCTCCATGATGGCATCCACCTTGCCTAATCTGGCCAGCTAATAGAAGAGGAGACATCTGTGGTATTAGTTGTACGTAGGAGAAGCTTTTCTTCTCTGTTTTGCTATGATTTTATAGAATGGAAAATATTTGGGGCAGGGATGGTCGGTTTTCTTTTTGTAGAGTGCCCAGAATCAGCTGAGGGCTTCAGACCTCATAGGTGTCAAGGGTTTGTATTACCGAGGCAACAGGTATGTTTCCAGTGCCAGTAGTGGTACATGTTGCTTTAGCTGTTATCCCAGGCTTTCCAGAAGCATCTGACCCCAGATAAAATGACCTAAACCTGTTTGGAGAAAGGCACCTGTCCTTTGTCTGCATTGTTTCATGAAAAGTTGAACCTCTGAGATTCCTTAAAGGAGAAAAAGACCTGAGAGGGAAATAGCCTCTTGCAAGTTTGGGGGGAGGAAATAGCACCCTGCTTTCCTCTCATAAAAGCAAGCAATGGTCCCAAGAAGATGTCTGACGATCTGATCCCACTTACAAAATTCTGCCTGGGAAACCTCAGGGTCTGGGCTGACTGTTGTATTTCTGCAGCTCCCACAGGGTCCAAGATTCCTAAAAAAATACGGACTTTTCAGTGGAGCTGAGCGAGAAGTTTTTGTGCTTTGCTCTAAGAGCAGCACTAGCTTTTGATAAGTGGTTGAGTGGTTTTAAACAATGAAAAATTAAAACAATCATTCAATTAAATGTGAGCAGATGCCCTGAAGTGAACTGGTGTGGCTAACTTTACAGTTTTATTGATGATAAGGCTTGGAAGTATTTGATCATTCTTATTTCATGACTCTCTTGCTTAATATTATCCTTTTTTATAGCTGAGGTGGTTTTAAAACCTGAGATAATTTTTTTGCCACAGCAATACATTTTCTAAAAAAAAAAATAAAAATAAATTCAAATCTCCAGGAACAACTTATTTAGAGTATACTGAGCCAAAGGTGGTCCTACTCAATTTTTACTTAGAGCAAAGTTTTCAAAGATGTTTAGGTGTTTATAGAGGAGACTGACAACTTGTATTTTCAGAATCATTTAGGCAATAGTCCCCCATGAATATTTTTTAAAAATGGGCTCTTATTTTATATGGAGAAAAAAATCCCTATTAATAAAGCAGCCACAGTCTCTTTGCTCCCCTGAGGATAGAAGCTGCTCCATCTTAGCACCTAAACCACTTTGAAAGATGCTCCCTTTTAAAAAATAAATATTTTATTTGCCTCTTCTTTTGTAAAGCTGAAAAATTCCCCTTAGCAGACTTCATCCCTAGCTCCCTTGAATGTCCTATACTAATTGATACACAAATATTTTCTGAAAGTCTGAGTTTATTATTTTATCTTGTTTTTAAACTCTGTAAGCTGAGTTAAGGGAAAGCAATAAGGAGAAGTGCCAACCTGAAGATCTTTCATGTTACTGCATTCAGGAGAGGGAAGAGGGAACATATTCCTGTGTTCTAGATCCTAGTGTAAAAACAGCTTGGTGAAGAATTCCCGGATATGGGAAGCAAAGGAGTGGAAACAACTTCAAAAGCAACATTTTTGTTAATTTAATTTTCACCAGCTCTACTGTAGACCCATTTCACTCTTCCTTCCAGCCCGCCTGTGTTCCTCCCAGGCTAGTAGAGCCCCGGTGTTAAGCTGGTCCCATCCACCTGAGTCATCCCTGGAGGACAGCAGCCTTGCACCAGCCTGTCCCTTGCACCACAGGGACAGGCTGGTGGGGATGTTCCTGGGGCAGAGCTCACTGTGACCCAGCTTGTGTTGCGTGTCCTGGAAATGGCTTTGTCATTCTCAATATGCAAAGTGCATTGGAGACACAGGGGGCCATGGCTGAACGATCAGAGGGCACCTGACAGGCCTCTTCAATGCCAAAGCTGGACACTAATGAGGTGACATGTCTTAAAATCAGTTTGTCTTGACACTGGATTTGATGCTTTGCCTACCTGTGGTCCATCATGTCATTTTCAGGAACATTTCCTCACCCTCCCTGTGTATATTGTATATATTGGTTCTGCAATAATTAGGCAGTAGCTTCACCCCCATTGCAAATGAAGGAGGTGATGCATGTACTGAAAAGCAGGAAGAGTGCAAATAATCACTTCCTTGGAAAGGTGAAACGTGGTTTACCTCATTACAGTAAACTAATTAAAGCTGGATTCAAATCTTATCCTTTGGCTACGCATTGACACCTGGTGATAATACAGTTAAGTACACGTAAGTCAATGGGAAATAAAAGTCCCTATTTGTATTAATGTAGCAGAATGAGCTTTATGTCTTCCTTTTGGGTTTCTAAGACTGACTGTTAACAATTTGTGGGAAAAGGATGCTCTAATGCTTCTACCTGACCTTTAAGAGTAGCACATGGCAGCATGGAGTCAGGAAGGAAATGCAGAGTTCTGGACAAGAATTTAATTTTGTGTAGGTAAAGCCTGTAGAAATACTGCCTGCTAAAGGCTCACTCAGCCTTCTCTCTGAAGGCCCACTTCTACTTCTCTGAAGCTACTTCACACCCCAAAATGCTCTGCACCGCTTCCCCAAACCAGATTGTCCTCAAGAGGTTCACATTCTCCTTCACCATCAGATGAGATGATGACTGTAGAGGTTCTGGTTGAGAGCCTCCTTGGGTTTGTGCCTTCTTTTCCCAAATCCAATACCACAAATATTTTAGAGGCGCTTCAACAAGTTCCCTGCAGAAGTTGCACCTGTATTCTTGGGCAGTAATTACTCACTATACCTCCTTCTCTCTTGTCTCTTGATTTCAGTGGATTCTGTGTTGAACCAATCCCTAATTATCTGTACGTCTATACTGCAGCATTCGTGGCTTTGGATCCCAAAGGGATTTTCTAATCTGGGATGCAACTGCTCATTATTTAGTGGTAATAAGCTAGAAATAACTCACCTGTCTGTGTGAGTGCAGGAAAATAAATGAGATGATGAATGCCGATGAAGCCAGCCAGCCAGCTGGCATTTTTGAGAATTGCAGGGAGTGTGAAACTCAGTTCTATCTGATCAGAAAGAGCAGCAAGAGAAGCTCTTACATGCCCAGAAGTGTCATTTTAAAGGACTGCTGATATTACTGGCTTCTTAGCCATACTACTGCTTAGCAACTGCACATTAAAATGTCCAAAAGCTCAGTGTTAAATTGAAACAGGAGAAACAGAGAAGATAACTTCAAAGTGGGAGGCAGTAGTGCCTTAAACATCAGTTTGAAAACCCCATGAGAAGGACCATATGTGATACTACGGTCATCTAGGGCCAGATGATCAACCCAGCAGCCACCTCTCACACTGAAACTGGATCCTTAGCAGATGGAAGAGACAAATCCACCTTCTCATCAGGCTGGAAAACATTTGCTAGTCTGTGGCAGCTGTGATGCTGTTGTGGTGTGGTGTCCCTGGTGTGGTGTCAGCTGGGGATCTGAAAAACTGGCTTCAGTGATGGCAGACCCTGACCAGCTCTGATCCATACCAAGCCAGGAGAAAATTAACCTGGGAAAATGAGGAGCTATAATGTGGGTGCAAGAGGGCTGGCTGCTGCAGGCTTGCAGGAGGGCTTGCCTGGACTTTGCACTGCTTCTCTGAGAGCTATGGAGTTACAAGTGAACTGGAAATCCCTTGCACTGTTCACTAGATGTTCGCCCAGAAGATCTGTTCTGCCTAGGTAATTCTTTGGTTACCATTTGTCATAGAAGAATGTCACACTGAGTGGCTGTGTTTGGGGAACTATAGGAGAACATTTCTTAACATCACTTAAGATCTCATCCTGTAAGGAACTGAAACGATCTTCTCAGGCAAAATGAAAAATTCAGCATGAGATGTGGAGTCTGAAATTAACTCTTCTGATTTGGTTTTGAACTCTTAAACAAATTCTTTGAAAACATCAGTCAGAATTTTGATTTTGACAGAACACTATTCAGTGTAAAACTGTTGAACAAATTCAAGACGGAGTGTTTTGCTTAAAGAATTCCTTGCAAAGATGCCTGAAGTGGAGGAATACCTACAGGCTCTGCTAAGCAGTACAGTATGATGTTCATGATAGGACTAGGAGATTATGTGATAGATTCCAAGTTATTTTCTCAAAAGCTTTTAAACATAACAACTATATTTTAAAGAAGAAAAGCCCGTGGAACTTGTTACATGAAAAATTGCAACACCTGTAAAGTGAAAGTGTGTCTTCATCACAGCAAAGAATAATTGCCAACAATGGTTGAGTTATGAATTACATCATGTTAAATTGGAAACATCTGAAAATACTGTGTGAGAGGCTGGGTGGTAAAAAAACCTGCCAACTGGCAGACAGGGAAAATTTAAGGTTAAATAGAGAAGGTGAGCATCTCAGAGTGCACAGTGTAAACCAGTGCTTTTTTTCTGATTAGAAATACACCAGCTAAATAAAATTAAAGAACATCCTTTGTCTGACTCAGAATCTGAAAAAGTTTTTAAGAAAAAATCTTTTCAAACTGCTTACAAACCACAGGAGAATGTAAATCCCACTTGAGTTTTACAAGCTCAGAGACACTGGTTTGGACTCATATTTTTGTGAATATCTTTGTACATATTTTCATAGTGTCCCATCGTTTTTCCCTCCTTTTCGGGATGGTAGCACTGATTTATATGTTCAGTGTAAAAGATTTTAAAGAATCTTTCAGTGAATGAGAAGCTGTAAACATCTAATTGCTGCCACAAAGTTAGATTAGACATTTTTGGTTACTAAAAATGAATCCACATGAGAAGACATTCTCTGGCTTAAGCATATGGGAATTTTGCAGAAATCTGGATGAATATCTTTTTTAGTTCAAATTTTACCATGCTGAAGATTGACCTGGGTCCATAAGTGATTGTAGCTACTCTGAAAAAAGTTCTTTATCAATAAAAGGCACGTTACTACAGAAGGGAACACTGTGGCTTGTGAGGACAACTTAAGTCCCAAACCGTTCCCATCTCTGTGATGCATGGCATACAATTAACAGGAATGATGAAGAGACTGGAGGCAGAATCCTCCTGAGCAGAATGTAAGGTGAAATGGTCTCTGTGTACTTATTGAATCTAATAATTTACATCTCATTGAATCCAATCAAGTTAGCAGTTTATCACGTTAAGATTGCATTAAGTTGGCTGTCTCCAGCAAAGCTGAATTATTGCTGGAAGGGACCCTGCAGCTCTGTGCTTGGGGCTTTTATATTCCCCAAGTGAAAGGTCCGACTTCAGCTGGGACATGCAGCAGGAAGGAAAAAGCCTTTGCAGAGGCCACCCTGCCTGATGTATCTCCACGTCTTGCTTGTTAGTGATGCCAGGAAGCTGTGGGCCATCAAAAAGCAATGGCTCCACCCTCGCATCTTGCTTACGCTCAGTCACTGAAATGTCACTGAAATCAGCAGGTTTGTTTCAAATTTGCTTCCTGGCAGCTGAGATCTGATCAAGTCCTTTAAATGTCATTTTATGATAGAAGGCTCTTGTTAGCCAGGTGTGTGGGCAGATGACAGCAATAGTAGTTGTATAATGCCTCTTTATCTTCACCTATTAAGAATATGGTGTGGTATGTTTGTTACTGGAATATTTCCAAATTCAGAACCTTAGGTTGATCGGGTATAATCAGAAAAAACCCCAAAGTGTCCAATGGGCACAGAAACATACAGCAAGGGTGAAGGACAAAATTAATCTCAACACTGAGAAGTGGAAGTTAGAAAATACGATATTTGTGTAGCCCAGTTACAATATCCCAGATTGCACTAAAAATACCAAGTATTTCTGTAACTAACTCTCGCTTATGAGGCAAAAACCAAATTACTGTGCTCCTTTTTGTGTGTGTGTCTGTAAGTACCCAACCTGTAAAACTGGAATGAGCTTGTAGAGAAGAGGGCTCTGTAGAGATGACTTGGGTGCCATATAGATTTTTATGGGGAATTTTGTCTCTGCGGTGGAACTCTGTCAGACAGTTTTACAGTTCTGGGGAAAGATTACTGTCATTCCTTCAAGAATGTAGGTCCTGATGATGCTGCCTGCTGTTGGGTGTGCATGGGGCAGAGCACCCCATGCAGCACCCGAAGGGCAGGTGGAGCCCAGCCATGCTGTGTAGGTGCAGATGGGACTTGGAGCAGCATCTCTTGACCTCCTGGAGGTTTTTTTTTGTCTTGTGCAAGAATTGTCTTCTGTGCAGTCAATCGTGTCCCACCTTACAGAGCTACTTGCCCGAGCACGGCAGGTATGGCTGCAGCCCATCCTGTTGCCTCAAAGGGAGGCCGAGGCCGAGCTGCCCCACTTGGAGTCCTCTTCAGAGTCACTTTTCCCACTCCATGTCCTGAAGAAGAGGACTGAAGGGAGGCATGTACCTGCTGAGCTGAAACACAAACATTTCAGCCAAAAGAGTTAAAAATCAAAGGAAGAATATATCTGGAGAAAGCTAGTTACTGTGTATAGCTTACAGGTGTAAAGACAAATGTCTTAATTGGAAGTAGACTTTTAAATAGCTTTTTGTTCTGGATTGCAGCTGCTAATCACACAATGTCATAAAGCCTGTTGGTCTGATTCTCCATTTTCTCCCTGCTCTGCAGTTTTCCCACTGCTTTGCAGCCCGCTCACATTCTGCTGAGTAGTGTGCAGGGAAGGGTTTTTAATATTTTTTTAAACAGCTTGTGGGCAATTGATCTAAGATTACCAGTATCCTGCAAATTGGTTGTCATTACTTAAACATCAGATAGTGAATTTTTGCCCTGGGGCCTGGGCCAAATAAATACGATTTTGCTGGAAAATGGTTTTATAATAATAATTTGAACATGAGCTGAGGAGAGGGGAAGGCCTTCATCTCACTGCCCGTATCTCATTACAAGTTACCCCAGTGCAGCAATATGGGAATCATTGGGAAAGGCAGCTCAATTTCTAGCAAAGACTCTTGTGTTATTTTTCTTGGGGCTTGAAGTAGCTGTAAGCTGAATAGGTTTGTTTTGGAATAGGCTGGATAAAGTAGGATTTCACTGAGGCTAAATGAAAATCCAGGTATTCCTAAATGATAATTCTGGTATTACTGGAATTCTAGCATTTAAAGATGTAGTGCATTTTCAGAAAGGAACGCAGGTTTTTAGTAATTTCACTTCTGAATCTATTAAAAGTCAGTGGAGTTGCCTTTTAATAGTGACCCAGTGTTCATGTCTGCATTTAGCCCAGTGTGAGTAATTATTCAGGGTGCTGTATCTGACTTCATTTTCTAGAGCCCTCTGGACAACTGGACTGCCTCTCAGGTCCTGTGATCCTTAAATTAGCTTGATGTTTTTCTCAACTGCCATCTTACTGGTAATTGAGTAACACTTTTAGTCCTTGCCAAGACCTTTCAAGTTTTCAGGAGGGTTCACACCTATTTTAATTCAGCCAGACATTGGTGCAGAACTGGGGCTGCAGGGACATGCGTATATTGAAGCTTGGCTGGTTTAACAAAGGTGACTTTGAACTACTACTGTGCTCCAGTAATTGTGAGATTGGTGGGCTCTGAAGGGAAACTAGATTATATCTGGCATGGTATCTTTGCTTTGCCATCATTTACATGTTTCTGAGACAGGGACACTATTAACACTTCCAGCTGATTTTATGTAAAGACTCATAAAGTCACTGCATTAGTCTTGCTATTTTTAAGCCTGACTTTTACCGTCACAAAAGAGATTTAATGCACTAATGAGTGGAGTCACTATGTTTAAGATTTGGCCAATGAGCAGGTGGGCAGAAAAGACTTTAATTAAAGTCATCACATAGGTAAAGATGTTTTTATTCTGCTATTTTTGCTTTTTTGCTGGGTCTATACAACAACGAACACAATTAATTTAGTGGCTATACCCCAAGTTATCTACATGTTACTCACAGTGAAATAGTACAAAATACTCAAAAGTGTTGTTTCAGTGATTTCTCTTGGTGAGCAGTTTAAAACAGCTGTTACATTTGGACTAGATGGAAAATCCAATTTCCAAGGCTGGGAAAATACTGTATTTTTTAAAATCGGGCATGTTTATTAAACTCATAAAAGTTAATGGAAACAACAAAAAGCCAGTAAGATGTGGGAAAGAAATAACAAGGTTTCTCTCCTTAATAAAACTACTTTTACCTGGGATGGCATTTGCTGTTCCTCTCTGCAGGGAGATAGCACTGGGGGAGGAAGGCTGAGTCAGTGGCAGGTCTCGCAGGTCTCCATCAGGACAGAATAACCCTGAAAAACCTCCCAGAAGCCGTGAGCAGCTGCTTACCATCAAAGTCAGGAATTTGCAGAGTAGCTCAGGAAAACAGCCTCTTCCAGGAGAGCCCGTGAGCCAGACAGGACCTGAACCTGTGGGATTGTCAGCAGTGATGGACCTGTATTGACCCTGCTTCTATGAATCTCTGCAGCTTCAAAGGGAACAGAGTGAGGCCAGCATGTCCCACGCTAGGAACCTGCTTCCCTGACTAGGCAATGGTGATACTGGGTGAGCAGGAGCCCAGAGACCTCCTTTGGGGCCACCTCTGCAGAGATGCTTCCTAATGTCACCTTTGCTGCAGTCTCTAGCTAAGGATGGGATTAGCTCAATGACAGAGCACAGACCAAAGTTTTAGAAGTTGTATGTTATGCAAGCATACTCTATGGTCCTGCTGAAGCACTGCCTTGGGGGAAAGATTATCAAGCACAACTCCCATTTATTTTTGAACACGCAAGAGAAAGAACAGTTTGCTGGTTATTTACTCTGCTTGATTTTAAGGTTATTCTTTCTAGCAGTCAGTGCCTACCACAAACTTGGCAAACGACCCAAAAATCAAAAAGCATGGAGTGGCTCTCTGGTAGTAATGGAAATGGCAGTGGGAAGGCTCAAACAACTGCGCTGGTGCCAGGTCATGTTACAGAAACAAGGACTGCTGTAAATGAATGACAAGTAGGAAGCCCGTCTTCTCTTAGTCATCTAAAGAAGACATCATTAACCATTTGGCTCACAAGAAGCAAGGAAAGGGATGCATTTAATGACTCTGCATTAGAGCCACAGAAGATTAATAGATTCCTTGGAAATAGCTGGCACTTGGGTTAGAGCATCCTTCAACAAAGAGCCCAGCTGTGACCCCCTTTCTCTGTAGGGCTATTCTCATTGCCAGGTGCCTGCCCCCGACGAGAGAGCGGTGACTGCTGGGCTGCCAGTCAGGCCGGACAGCGAGATGCTGAGTGAGCCCCAGTTGTTAGGAGAATGTGCAGCTTTATTCCTTTTCAATTAACGTCATCATGTATAAATCTGCTGGGGGACTCCAGTGATAAAGAAAACTGACATGCAGCACTCCAGCGCAATAAATCTTCGGGCTCTGGCTGTGGGGATGCCAAATCCGCTCGTCAGCTTGTTGTTCTTGAGCCCATCAATTGTGTGGCAGTTGTTGCCGCAATCTGAACGCCATTGTCCTGCACAGAGGCTGGCCTCGGCTTGTGCAACTGAAAACATCCTTTAAGTGTGAAGCTCAGGTTTTGATTTTCTACACATTCTCAGTTTTCTATAATGGAACAAGTGCCCATAACCATTTTAAGAGCCTGTGATTCACTTCCCTGCCCCGTCTTCCATACTGACAGCTTTAGATTTTAGTTTTCAACACGTGCTTCCCTATCTTTATGCTTGTATGTGTGAGGGATTTTATGGATGCACTCACAGAACTCCCCAAGCTAAATAATTAATTTCTACTGGGATGGTTTTGCACCAGCATTTTGGGGTTTGGGTGAAACTAGGCAGAACTGACTCAGGTCCCTCTGCCCTCTGTGTATTTCTATAGAACCTACTGCACAAAGGCTTTGCTGTGGCTCCTGGGTACACACAGGCTACAGGTAACCCTGGGTACACACAGACTACAGGTAACAATTTGAATTAATCCACTCACGGGCCAAGTTACAGCTTGTAGGGGTGAATTCTCTCAACCTGGGGTTCAAAGAGGTCCTCTGCTCTGAAGGTTCCTGATATTAGAGAAGTTGAACATTATCTTTCTTTAAATAAATCATGCTGTTTTGCCCGAGACCTTAGTATTTTGTCCAGCTGGTGTCAGGTTTAATCCAGCACATCAGGCTGATTGACCAAAGTATTTGCGAAAGTCATGCAGTTCCTAGTGATGGACCATTTGGGGCTTATTCTCATTACAAGCTTTTTTATCATTATTCTTAAAGTAGAAGCCTGCCACGAATAATGCATGTAGTGTCTGGCATGAGCTAACTAATGGCCTGCTGGCAGGGTGGCTATTTTGCTGCCTACAGTACTTTGTACTTGAATATTCTAGTGGGATGGGAACTGTGTAATGCTAACTGTAGTAATGATGGGCTACCCACACAAGCCTATATATATGTATGTCCTAGAAAACTGCTCCCTTTGGTACTCATTTGTTCTTTAAGTACCTTATAGTACATAGGCTATAGTAGCACCACAATTTAATATTAGGGAAATTAGGGGGAAATGCAAAAAAGAAATAATCAAATGCATAAAAATGCACATAAATCATATTACTCCATTTTTCAGAACCGCTTTTCTTTCTTGAGGAGAAGGTGAGAGGCTGTGAGAGTTGAAATTGCCTTTCTGAGCAATCCTTATAATTATTTATATCACATCATGACAGCAGTCCCACTAAGGGATGCTGTCTTTATGGTGGTTGTATAGTGGCATGAAAGATGATGTACCGTTACAGGAGAGCTGTGACAATGTATTACAGTACCTAGAGAGCAGAGAAGTGAATTGGGTTTTGGGAAGCTTGTGAAAAAGGTGTGGAAGGGAAAAGACTCAGGGGGAAATTATTTTAAAATAAATGATTTTTTTTTATTTCTTTATTGGCTATTTAGATTTTTTTTAAAATAAGTTAATTGCTCGAAATTTCAACCAACTCCACGGCTAAGCAAGCAACTCCAAAATGTTCAGTACACTTTGTCATTAAAATGTATCTGCATCTTTTCCTCCTTTACTTCTCTATTAGCTGTAAAAGTGAAAAAAACCAAAACCCTGTGGAGTCTCTCTTAAAACTTGACAAAATTTGAGAGCTGCAGGGTAAGAGTTTTGTTGAAATCCCCCGTTGCTATATGAGTATCATTATATATTATATGAGTATATACATATACTGCATATATATATAACTGTGTATATATACAATATATATCATGATAACCTATATGAGGTTTTAGAAAGTATTGCCATATGTAAAAGGAAAATGTTTCATTATTTTTGAGTAAAGGGATATGAACATGACAATCATATGTTTATGTTCTGTACCTGCATTATAATTCACGATTTAATTTCTTCTGTTGATGAGAGAACTGAACAGCAAGTTATCTGTGCTGATAATGCTGTCCTTCTCCCATCTATCAAATAATAATCTTTTTCCTTCTATAAAGTCTGCAGTAAAGATGATTGAACAATTCATATAATACATGGCATTGAGTCTGCTCAAGCTCATGATGCACAAGGAACACAGGATCAGGCTCATAAACTTTCTGAAATTATTTGCTACTTTCTTCATGTATTTAGCCCATTTTACTTGGAATCCACATTAAAAGCTAAATGCTTTAGAAGCTACTACCACTATATAATGTGTCAGAAGACTGGAGCTGCTAATGCTCTTGCTGTATTAAGATAAAATTGTACCAAAACAGAATTTTCCAATTTTTGTTTAATTAACCAAGTTATTTTTTAATAAATTGGGAAGTTGTTTCACTTCTTGCAAACACATCTACTTGCATGAAGCTCCTTTTAACTCAAGGGAACCTGTCAAACCATCTCTCTTGCTTGTATTTTGGGTGTCACTTTTTATCACTGTCAAGAGGATGAAATTTAAATTGGTGATTAAAAATGACACCCTTAAGGATCTCATTTGCTTTTAAGAACCCTGAAAATATAAGAGGTTCAATTCAGACCTGCCAGTTAAGACAAAGTCGTTACAGTTTCTGGAAGTGTGAGAGACACCACTAATGAGAACAATGCATCTGCTCTGTGATACCATGGAGGTGGGATATAGCTGTTTGGAAATGCCCTGAAAATGCCCTCTTTTTAAGATACTCGGCAGGCAGAAGAGAGAGAAAGACCAGACACTATTTCAGACACCTTTTTTTTCCAGTCTATTTTTTGCTTCTTTTCAGTTGCTATTTATTCTCATCTATTACAATAATTCTATACTTAATAAGCACCTCGATAACCAAATAGATACATAAGCAGAGATAAATAGAATATTGGTGTTATCTGGACATACTGGGCTACTGCTGCAATAAACTATTTATACTGCTCTGAATAATAGCATAAATTATAGATCAGATAATTGTATTATGTGATGTCGGAAATAATAGGATGAAACTTAACCAAAACAAGCCAGACATGCCTTATGCTCTGCAATAGCTTTAGATGGCATTAACTGTGAGGCAGAGGAAAAGGTTCAGGTTTTGTTGATGCCAACTATGCAAATAGTATTTGTTGCCTGGGCTGGACCTAATCATAGCTGGTGATGAGAGCCTGCGGTTTGAACGCTACCCAGACAGATTTAAAGAGGGGCTTTGGTTCAGGAATTCTAATTCAGCATCCTCCAGATTTCTAGAAAAATTGAAAAAGGCACGTTAGTTTTACCTTTCATGTACATTTCATTTCACCAACAATTCTGAATACCTTTTTTTTTTTTTTTTTTTGTAACATGGATATGATGTTTTGAAACAACAAACTGTATTTTGGCAATATTTTAATGAAATTTGGTTGGCAGGTCTTAAGTGAAGGTGAGCTTCAGAGCCTTGCCAAAGTAGCACATTACTTCTTCTTCCTCCTTGTCCTTAAACGTTCAGCTCTCCAAAATGCCTGAGAGAAAACATGGGAGTTACAGTGTGCCAAGAAAATCTGGCAGAAAAAGGATGAAAGCATTCTCCAGAGGTGAAGTTTCCATTGGTAATTCCATACCACTCCGGTCCCACACGGATCTCGACTGTAGCCGTGTAGGTGTGCTCTGGTTGCTCCCAAAAGCTGAATCCTTCTACTGACTTTTTTAGGTCACAGCTGAGCTGCTCTGGAGGAAGGACCATCTCTCCACTACCCAGGTTCCAAACCACCACCAGTTCAGAGTGTTGGGGCAACTGTCACCTGCAGATGGGAAGGATCCAGCACCTCAGCTTCTCTGAGAGGTTTGCACTAATTTGTACTTCGTGCTTACAACTGGCATTTGGTAACCCATAATAATGATCTTGTTTGCAAGAAGCCTGAAAGACTGAAGCTCTTTGAAGTGGTAACCCAGACACTTGTTAAATACCCTTGTTGGGATTTCATCCTTCCCTTGGACCTCTGTCTGCAACTGCTCAATTGTTTCCATTTCTTCCAGACACGCTATTTCATTGTGATGCCTCCTGGACTAGATAGAAGAGCAATAATAAGTTTAATTGTTTAATCATTGATGAGGTCAGGCTAAATTAGACATGAATTCAGTTATGTAATTCTGCATATAATGTATTGAGATTGAACTGAGAACAAAGCTGGTCCAAAGCATGGGCAAAGGAGCAGGGGCCAGGCCTGGCAGGCTGCAAGGGACACCTCTCCTCATCTTGGGCTAAGGGAAATGGGCCGTGGGGAGGGATGGGAAGAGCTCAGCCCTGTTCCCACACCCCACATCCCTCTGCCAGGGGAATGGGGAAGCTGGGAGGCTCTCACTGGTGCCGGTAGCATTGACTTCATCCTTTTCCCCACCCTCCCTGGCAGGAGGAACAGAAATGTCTGGGGTTTTTGTCCCCCTCTGGCTGTGTCCTTTTCCCCAGCCTCACCACAGAGTGATGGCAGACAGTGCCTGGCCAGGGGTAGGGCAGTGGGGAAGGGAGAGAGAATCTAGAAACAGGGAAGGGCTACACCTCACTCGTTTTCAAACCCTTCAGCAGCCCCCCTTGAAAATCCCACTTTACCCCTCCCAGCCCTCCTTCCTAAAACTCTCACCACTGACACTTGCTTCCCTTGCTTATCTCTATTGTCACATCCCAACTTCTCTCTGACCAGACTCTTGAAAATCGTGAATCTCCTAGCAAGACATTTCACCTCACCCACCCCTCACCATTCTCTTCCTGCCACGATAAAGCTGAATCTTGTCTCCATTGCTGGTACACTCAGAAGTGGCACTGATCATTACACCCAAGGGGCGAGTGCTGTGATGAGGAGACACTGTTGGGACAGGAGTTCAGAATGAAATCTGTGCTCTGGAGTAACCAGATGTGAGCATCGCTGCAGTGGCCCATGTTTAGATTGCGACAGGTACCCAAGCAAGCCAATAATGCCTGCTGGGGGTGATACCCTAGTGTGGATACCAGTAAGTAAACTGGTGGCATCTTAAATGAACAAAGGAATTGCGCGTACATCAGCATAACTATGTAAGTAGATGTAGATTGTAGATGAATTTAGACAATGTAGATTAACATTATTTTATTAATTTGATTCATAGCAGCCTCTTGTATTCTCCTCCCTGGTTTTTATTGGCTCTTGTATATACTCATATGCTTGAGTTTGCTTTGCTATGAAGGAGAAATAATAAAAGATGAACCTGCAGGTATTATCATTGTTTATAGTTCTCATATATCTTTGCAAAGTAAAAATGGTTATTAGAAAGCCTGGCTAGAGACCAACAATATCTGTGCATGTAAAATGCTTTTCCAAATAACATAGTAAATAGACAAAGTAGTCACACCCCAGCTGTTCCCCAGCATTAATGAACTAACACAAAGCTAAGAATCTGGTCAATCTAAAATCCAGTAGAGATAGCTGTGCTGATTTACAGTGGAACTTTTGAAATAATTGAGTAATGCTCTGGGACATTTTTCTCTGGAGCCTTTTATTCAGCAGTTTTACAGCCATAAGTAACTCCAGTGAGCTGATGCATCATCTTGTGCAGCTCAGGACAGCTCCACTAAAATCACTGAAATAATTCCCATGTTACAGTTGCCCAGTTACTTGTAGGAATTAATTCTTGACTCACTCTGTGCAGATCTAAGTGTAAGTTACAGGTCTTCATGTACTATGAAAATAGTCAGTAATTGGTACGTTAGCACTAACATAACAGAAATTCTTATAGGCATGTTTATGTGTCTATATGTTGATATATTTACCTTTTTAGCTGGATGGGTGGTGTTAGTTCCATGCTAAATATTTTTTCAGGAAATAAGAGGTAAACCATTTTATCAAATCTTCGTGAGAATGAGTAAACTACCCTGTAAATATGGATTTATTCTTCTACCAGTAGCTAGGACTGGAGTCTAAATTTCATCTGAAAACATATCTAGATGGAGAACCCCAATGTGCAATGATGTGAACTGTGATGGTTTGCTGGATTAAGGTAGCACCAGAGATAAAATTCAAGATCACTTTGTGCTATGCAGCAAAGGTGGCTGTGGTTTTTGGAGTTACCTATATCTGTAGCTCTCAGGTATAGTTGCATACACAGTATTAAGAAGAAAATGAGAATAACATATAAAGAAGAACTCTTTAATCTATATTGTTTGGTGGAGTTTATGGCATTGTAGGCTACCCTGTTGGTGCAGAGCAGATGGATGAAAGCACACTGCATGTGGTGTTGTGGGGAAGGCTGCACTGTGTGCTGTCTCGGTCAGGATTACCGCTGCATCAGAGTTGTTCCTATTCCCCATCAGCTATGAAGACCTTTGCAAATTTGAACTCACTCGTCCTTGTATCACCCCTGAAGTAATATTATCTCCATTTTACAAATGGGAAGCTGAAGCGCAGAGGAGGTAGATGACTGTCTCTAGCCTCATTCTCAATCAATGTGTATCAAATTAGCTTAATGTTCATCCGAGTGCTCAGATTTGTCTAGAAGAAAGTGTGATCATCACCAGATAATGTCATTCACTTGTCATTATGGTCAAAATGACTAGACAGCATAAAGATATGTTGCTGCTTGTCCCGAGAGCCAAGTCATTCAAGTTGCATGTTCCCGTGATGAAGGTTCATCCTATGAGCGATTGGGTTGCAATCAGGTTCAGCTCCCAGACGTTATCTGCTATCTCTGTTCCCCCCATTTAGGTGCTATTAACGTAGCCTAATAAAAGTGCAGTAAGAGTCTCTTTTGAATGATGAATGCTATTTTCTGTAAAACAGCAGGCAGGCTCCCCAGTTCTTACATCCTGTACGACAGAGAGATGAGTAAATGCGGTCACTCCCAGAAGGTCACCTCTGGTGAATGCATGATTTTGCCTTCCAGGACAAGGATTAGTGTGTGTCCTAATAAAAGGAATGATGAAATGAGAAGAAAAACTCATTTTCAAATCAGAGATTCTGGCTACAAAGCAATTATTCTACATGCTTATAGAAAAGTAAGACCCTACAGACTATGATTTTTTGCAGGACTTTGGACCATAGAGGTACTGCATACATCCATAGCCTGGTGCTTGTAAAAAAAATAAGTGTTAACTAATTTCATTCTTATTAGCTAATCTCATTCTGTGATTTACAGCACATGGGCCCTAGCACCAAAAGCACCTACAGCTGCTTTCGATACTGAAAAACTGCCTGTATTTGGAAAGATGTGGATGGGTAGCAGTTTCCTTTCACCCCTCATTATCCTCCACATAATTTCCTAAAGATGATGTTTTGAAAACTGGACGTCAAGAATGATGCATCAGGTAGGTATTTGTGTTAGGCTAGAAGCTTTTAGAGACTTAACGAAGTTTGTGGAGCTGCCTGTAACACTGCATGTTCTGCCTGTAGATTTGTTCCTGGTCTCTTTTCAGCACGAGAGCCGTGCTGTTCACATTCTATGCTGAAGACAGAATAGGCAGTGACAGGGGTTTCTTCCTCTGCACGGGTTAGCTGTGACTAAGCCGTGTCTTGTTTGGGCTCATACCCACAAAGGGAGAGTTTAGGTGGGGGGAAAAGAGGGACAGCAAGCATCTAAGAAACTGCCAGAGCAGAAGATGCTACTAGGAAGCAGATGAAACCTAGTTGCTGGTGTGTAGGTTGTTGGAGGGCTGCTGGAAGGACAGGCATTCACTTAAGCTGGCTCCAGCAGTCGTGACTGTTCGTTCTGTGTCATTTCCACTGTTGCATTTAAACCAAGTTGTTGTTCCTTTTAATTCTGTTTTGAGTCCTCTAAAATGTCAAATGTCGCAGTTCCAAATGGGAGAATGCGGGGGAGGACAAACCCAACCTGATGTATCTGTATAGCTGAAACCACGGAGGCAAGAGTCACTGGTAAAGGGTAATGAAGAGGCTGGGGAAGGGAAGAGTATCACTATCCTCAAAATGTGCACTATGAGGGTCTTTTTTTAGAGAGTATTTTAGGACTCGTTCTAGTTGAGGGCTCTGCTCTTTGATTTCTGTGTACTCTACCATCTTTTCATACAGCCATATGTTCATTGATCCCTTCATCAACATCAAGGCATGCCCGACAGGTTTGTGATTCCAGTGAAATGACCAGAAGGCAACCCAACTTGCCTCCCTGAAGCGTTAGTGGTAACTTAGTGTTAGGGTTAAATTAAGTTAAATTCTGCTAGGGCCCCTTCCCATTGTTACCCAACGGCTCTGAAGTCTGAATTTCTTGGTCAGATTAAATGTAGGTGCAGAATGTAGGTTCTCTGCAGGTTCTCTGCAATTAGATTCTCCTCAGCATCCATCTAGAGCAGACAGGTCTCAGTTTACCTTGTTCGGGAGTATTTTACGTTCTCATTTAATCCCTTGGGGTGCCAAAAAGCCTGTTTTGGAGCACAGCAAATAGACTGTGCAGTAGCCTATTGAAGGAAGAGGAATTTGTGTCTTTCATTAACTTCACCACCAGAGTGTTACCTCCTCTACCTGATCTCTGAAGCCAGACCCAGTGTTGTTCTCCATCTCCTGAACTCAGCTGCCTTCTGTCTAGTCTGTTGCTGTATCCCTTGCTTTTACCCCACTACATACTGTCAACAGCATTGAGTAACAGTGTGCAGAGGCCCCCAGAGAGCAGACTGTGCTGGGTTGATGTAGGTTGGAGGAGTGGGCTGTGTTTATGCTGTTGCTCTCACTGGGTTGTCAATGCCTGTGAAGCTCCAGCACAGAGGTAGCATTGCTTCAGCTCTGCAAGCTGTCCCCTGGGAGGCTGTGGGATACCACTGCTGGTTCTGTGGGAGGGGACCCTGTGCTGCTGTGTATCGTTGACCCAAAGGATTGCTTTAATATGTGTTCAGGGAGTATGAATGAGACTGAGAGCTACGAAGAATGTTTGAATACGTACCAAAGGAGTCCCTCCCTCCTGAGAAAAGCCCTAGTGATGAGCAGAAGGGAAAAGTAACTTCACCATCAGCCTTCTCCTGCAGAGGAGCATTTGGTATTTCTCAGATATCAGTCTAATACATATGACAAGCACGAGGAGACTGTGCTGCTGAGATTAGAGAATATTTTAACTCTGGGATTCCTGATCAAGGACAGAAGAAATAAAGATTAATGCTAAGATGTGAAGTACAAGATTTGAATGAATACCACAGACATTCAGACGGAAATGAAATCCAACAAAGCGGGAGCAATATATGCCTTCAAATAAATAAAAGACAGTGTATTTCGACAAAGAGGGTTGATCTGATCTCCGATTGTAATTATTTTGCCAAATCATGTTTAAAGAACATTAAAAAAACCAAGACAGAATAGCTGAAGAATTTTCAAATGGAATAAGGAGTGCTGCAGATGTGTCTTGTAATTGCTGTTACGTATTCAGCTTGAGTTTCTCTGCATTGAGACATATGTATAAAGATCTGAAAGGGCTGCAGTAACATCTGGATGGTGTTTTGGTGGCATAATGAGTTGGTAAATAATGTTATTGAAAGTGAGGAATGATGCTCTGCATATCTCTTTTTCTGTGTTTCCACTCTAGCAGTAGTTTTCAAACAGTGTTAAAAAGAAGATGCCTGATTAATGATCCATGCAGACACTTGTATCAGATTTGCAGTGGAGTTCTCAAGGGTAAAATTCATTAATAACTAATATCTGTTCTACTAAGTTTCCTAAAGTAAAGTCTGACTGACCTGATGGAATTCTCAATCCTGAGCAAAAGTACTGCAACTCTTCAAAGAGATTTTATAGCCTTGATGATATATTGCTATATTTAAGGGACACTTTCAAAGCCAGACAATCCTGGAAGCATCCACTTTACGTGAAGTTTTACATAAAGCTAGTAATAAGAAGATTGTAAGATCAGTCATTATTTGCCCAGTGTTTGAAAATAAAAGGTGAGGTTTCCAGTGAGCACCTGTGCTGGCTTCTATAGCCAGTGCTCCAGGGGTATAAATCAGTACTTTCCATCGCAGTCAGCAGAGTGGTACCAGTTTACAGTAGATGAGAGCTGGGTCCAGTACTTCAGCAGACTGTAAATGTCCAATCTTACTTGCAGAAATAGAAATTACAGAGCACTGTTGTGATTCACTGCATGATTTTCAGCCCTTAATCTACTTAGTCAAGCAGAAATAATAGAAACTGGCTAATTCTGACACCTTCAGTGTTCCTTTCTTGGGGAGTGTGACTTTCTCAGAGATCCCTGTAGTAATGAATTTGTACCAATATGGCTAAAGAGGGAAAATGCAAACAAGAAGTTTGTTATTTGGATACGTTTTTCTATCCCATAACACGAAGCTAATCCAGCTATTCATGTAAAGGTATGCTCTTGTCTCCAAATACTTCACTGCATCATTTTATTAGCATTCTGCTGAGACACATTTCCTGTGTAATCCAGGATTACTTTATAGCTACTGATAGTGGAAGGACTTTTAAAACCAAAAACCAAAACCAAAGAAAAGTAGATACAAAGAACAGTATGATAATCTGTTTAGAAAGCAGGGAGTTAAATCAAGTCTTGAGTGAAATAATGGAAACTCCACAGACTCAAGTTAATTTATTCTGTATGTATTTTCTTCTGTTCATTATACTGCTGCAATACAAAGACCAGTGTTCCTCTGTTCTAGATGCGGTAGACCTTGACTCTGATATAATTCTTTGTCTGCACTAGCTCAGCCACTGAGAGCCAAACACCACAGCTGAGATCCTCCATTTGGAGCTTTGAAAAATTTTTTTTTCTCTTAATTTTTATTTAGTCTCCTTGAAGATATGGGTAAGGAGGTAAAGGGAAGAGTGGTGCTTTCAGACACTGCGAAGTGTGGGATTAGCCTGTGCAGGAAGATGCAAAACTATTCAGGACATGGCTTTGTTCTGTGGAGGGAGCTGTGGCTGCAGTATTCACAGGGCCCCTTGGCTAAGACAAACCTACAGAAAGCATCTTAACTGATAGTGCTGTGACTGAGCTTTTAAAGAAGAAGGGGGCAGAGTAGGGGTGGAGAGGTTCCCAGGATGAAGGAAGAGAAACATCCCTAGGCTTCTGACCCAGACAGTCTCACAAGAAACTCACATTTTTTTAACAAGTTGTATATGTCCTATCGATCTGTTTCTATATATGGGTGCTGAGGTTGCATATTCTGATTCAAATGCAAAAGCATATACAATCAGTGGAAACTTGAGGTGTACGTCATTAGGGAGACAATCAGGTAGATTTTATGCAAACACAATTAGGGCTTGCATGACTCGGTTGCTGGTGCTCTTGCTAACTCCTTCTGACGTTTATTCAGAACCCACTTTCTCTGCAGCTGAGCACATACCGGATACTGAGGCATGTGAATGTTAACTTTGTTTGTATAAAGTCACTTTTTGGCAAATTGCCTTCATAAAACGTGACTTTGCATTGATAGTGTTGATGTATATAGTCAAGCTAATCCCAAAACGTAGAGGCAGATGATCCGTTTTGTATTAAAAGGTTGCTGAAAGATCTGACATTGTTATGGGTAAGCACAAAGATATTTCATTAAGAAGGGCTAGATTCTGTTGAAGTTATGAAACGCTGTTGTAGCTGCTCTGAAACTGTTAAAAATGAATGATTTCTAGGATCAGTTTCAGGGCTACAGCATGTTAGGGAGAGAGACATTTTTGGGGCACGTACTCTGGCAGCATTTTAGAGATGGAACTTTCTGGAAAGGCAAATGGTTTCTGGAAGGATCAAGAATGGCTCTAATTTGATAACTAATTGCTTTGCTTGAAGGTTTCTTAAAGCTTATTGTTGATCATGGTGCATTCCTGCTCCAACAGCACTGCTGCAATGCCGCATCTTTATCCCTTCTCACTAGATGTTCTCCACCTTTATCACATCTGCAGGCACAAGTGGCACATCCAGCCCTTCTGCAGCAGTGAAAGTTAAGCTTAGGTCTTGTCTCGCTGTTTGAATGTCCATGTCCTCCTGTCTTCCTTGTACCACAGTGGATGCCTTCTGGAGGGCTTGCCCTTCATCTTTGCTGCCCGTTGATGAAGTGTTTGCTGGGCCTGGTGCTCATACAGATGTCAGGAGGAGAGCTGGGAGAGCCTCAGCGCTCCTTAGCTGTGTTACTTGGGAGTCTGGGTGGCTTTGTGGGAAGGGAGGAACTTCTGCTCAGCGCCTGGTATAGCTGGGGTTATCATAGGAATCCTGAGGAATATCAAGACTTAAGTTCCTTTGGGAAGCTTTGATATAATTTAGCAAGTTTTCATGGTTTCAATATATATCATTCAGGATTCTTCCAGATAGTTATTTTCATCATAGATAAATAGGTGTTGTCTTGTTTGAGCTGGTTTTATTGCCTGATGGGTGTTTGGGTTGATGTATATTGCCTCCATTAACCAGGAGACTGGAAAATCCATGTAATTCTGAAGAGGAGGACAGGGCAAGAGAAACAATTGATTTATATGATTCTTCTGCTAGAGTTCTACAGCCCTGGAAACAGGTTATCAGTCCGAGCTCAGCAGGCTCTTTGGTACTTCTAGAAAGTCAGAGTTACACTGGTATTCCATTTGGGAGAGCAAACCAGATTTGAGAGTGTTTGCATCGTACTAAGAGCAATGACAGATGAAGCAGTGTTAGTGGGTTGTTATGGCAGTGCAGGAGGACTTGGCAGCTCTGGTTTCAGGTGCCAGATCTACCCCTGACTCACTGGTGAATTTCAGGCACATTACTTACTCTTTGGGCACTTTGGATCTGTTATGGGAACAGTGACTGAAGTGACGTTTGCTACCTCGTGTGGAGGGGTTTTGAGAAAAAATTATTTTAAGGTTCTCTTCAGATATCTTAAACGTGTCACAGGACTTTGTGGACATTGAAATGTTAGAAATCAGTTCTGGCTCAGGTGAGCAGGCTGGAGGTGTCAGAGTTTGGATGACCATGAGAAGTGGAGTGTTTGGAAAAACACTGAATGCATACAGGGGGAGAGACTGGACATCCATTCCCTCCTTTGGGATGTCTATATAATGTCTATGTATGTTATTGATATTAGATATCCAGGAGCATTTTGGAGCAAGAATGACAGCAGACTCAGCAAGGTTTCTTTGGGTTAATGCAGCCCTTGTCGAGTTATAAAAATGTGTTTACAACTGAAGATGGTACTGGAGGAGGCAATGGATCAGGAAGCAGGATTTGCATATTCTTGTGAAATGTCTTGCAAACTATTTCTCAAGGTGCAGATGGGACTGCAGAAATCCTGGCGTAGCCTCCCGTCAGGCTAGGATCTTGGGTAACCAGGGCACTTTTGCTGTTCTGAGCATAGCAGTCTTAAACCTTCATGTGGGGACTTTCAGTGAGGGATGATGTAAACAGACTGCACTAGATATAAATTAGGTTTTAAGACTATAAAATAATCCGATTTCATTTAGCTGTTTTGAAATCTGGCGTTCCCTGTAAAGGAAGAATCTTAAATTGTATGTGCCCTTGTGGGCATACATTGAAATTTAGTTAATTTTTTTCATTTTTTTTTTCCTCAGAGTATCTTTAGTGTAGTGTGATGTTATTTATACAAAGTGTGCTTGAGCTTAGAGTTTTTCCATTTCCAAACTCTTAGTTTTATTTTCAGTAGCAGGGAAACTGCATCAAATGTATTTACAGCTCGTCCTATATATGAGTCTTAAAATTGTAATGCTTCAAGAAGCAAAGTGATAAGTGATATAATGTGTGATGAATGAATGAATGCAGCCAGAATGGTTAAACAGCTTCATAGCAATAGATCTTCACAGAGAGACTCAGGAACCATGTCTTAGGTAAAGCATTCAATTTTTTCTGGCATTTAGATGGCGAGAAAGAGACAAGATGATCAGATCACAAAATGGACTTTTTAACAGGCTGTTTCTCTAATCCTACTTTAAGGTCAAAGAGACCTTATGTGTCTTGGTGCTGATGGTGGCTGGTTATGCCAGGTGAAGTATCTTTTAACCTGGGCAGAGTTGGTAATGACAATGGCAACTTAAGGGGTGGAGTGAAATGAGCAATGAATGATAAAAACTGGGGTTCTTTCCAAACGAGACACAAGGATGTGTCCCAGGCATTAGCATCTGTGTCCCACCGAATGGATGCAGCATCAGAAACTGCAGGGACTTTTGCTACAAGCTGCAGGCTTAGCAGTTGGGGACAGTAAACTGGAGCTGCAAAGGGTCCGGTCTGAAAAGAGCCGACATGATTCTCAACTGCATCAATTACAATATTCTTGGTGGTAAAGGGAACTGCTTATATTATAGTATAAGATACCGGTAAGTTTTCATTTACAGTAATCACAAATACAAGAAAAACTATAAATTAACTCAAGTTTAAAAGCATCCATGTTTTAAATAAACTAAGAAATGTCAAGTCTTCAAGGGCAAGGTCCATTCAAGGTTCACTCAGTCTGTGGGGTTCTGTCCAAAATCCGCACTTCTCATTTGTTACAGAACATTTCTCAGCTCCAGTGAATTACCCTCTAATTAGAGGTCAGGCTTTTATAAACTAAACCTACTTGGGAAAAACAAAAAACCCAACCTACAGTAAGTCATCTTGAAATACAAACTTGGAGGAAAAAATAAATGTTTCCCTATGTGCAGAAAATATTACAACAACTTATCTTTTTATGTCATGGTGAACCTCTAGGAAGGATGTAATGCAAGGAAAAATAATGGTGATGCCAGATATTAAGTTTAGAATTGTAGCACTTCATTTACTAGACAGCAGAAATCAAAATGTTCCAAAATGTTTACTTTGTCTGGAGGCAAATGACTTAAAACAACCCCTGTAATGCTTTATTGCACTGGTAAACACTTTGGGAAGCTCTATATGGAGAATTTTATAAGGAAATTTGTTAAATTAAATTTTGTGTAAGGTACACATCACTTACTGACTCTTTAGGGAGCCTATACACTGTGGAATTTTAATAAATATGAAAAATAGATATTTTTTTTATTATTATTTCCACTTAACACTTGAGACCTGATTATTACCTTGCTATTAAGGAAAAGCTATGAAAATGGGAGACCTACCTTTTCAGGTGAACAGAATAGGCCTAAAAGTCTACTTTTCCTAGGCATATGTTACCAGGGAGTAACACAGGATGACTGAACCTGTACAGCACCTCTCCAGCTGTTTTACTGTTTACATAACACCTCTGTGTATGCTGTTCATGCCTGTTGGGTTAGGATTGTTTACAGCTGTTTGTGTACATCTTTAAAAGCAGAAGTGAGCATAAAGCTGCATTGTTAAATTCTGCATTTGCCTGCAAGGGAAGTTCCCAGCTTTACATGCGTGAATGCTCCTGGGTGTGAATGTCAAGTATATTAAGTAAAATATTTAGATTCTCCATCTATCAGGTGAAGATGAACCAAGAGCCACATGATACCACACCCAGTACATCACAGGCTGTAAAACCTCATTTACTACAGAGGGAAATATTCTTCTGTGATGATTAAGAGAGGCCAGTTTGCGTGCAGCTGAAAATGTATTTTTTGCATTCATAATAGCACACTCACACTTATACAGGTCAGGCTGATGGTCTCATCTTCTGCATATGTCCAGTCCTTTGAGCAACAGAACCATTACCAGCCTCAAGTCAAGAAAGTGAACTAGAGAAAGTTTCCTATTCTCAGGCCTAATCATCAACTGGAGCAGATGCAACAAAAATGCCATTTAAAAGTCATTTTACATCAAGAGCTGTAATATAAATCTGTTTGCATGCAATCACATGAATACTTCCAATAAAAAGATGAGGAGAAAGACGAAGCCAACCAAAACTATAGTAATGGTATAATATCCCATTACCACAGTTCATGGAAGCGGCATCATACACAGTATTGAAACAGAGTAAAGGCACGAGCCATTAAGCTGCATTCAGAGCTATAATTGCAGCCTACAAGCTGAAAGCTATTGGGTCTTACCTTCTGCAGGTGTAAATCAGTCTTGCTGTACCGTTGTCAATGGAGCTGTGCCCACTGACAGCCACCCAGGATCTGTCTCGATAGGTTCATCTGACACAGTGTGCTGGAAACCGTGCCTTTTGCAAGCTCTGCAGTTATTGCTGCCAAAAACTTTTCAACCTTGCGAGAGTGAAAGAAATGTGTGACAAAACAGTTGTGCTTCGGGGATAAAGCATCTCTTAAAAAAATCTGGTTTTCTCTGTCCATTTGCCAAATGTTTCCTCCCACATAAGCAACTGAAAAGTCTCATTTGAGCAACTTCTCATGCGTGTTGTAACTGTTGCAAAAACTGTATGGTCTGAAAGCCCATCATAAGTATTTAAAGCAATCCTTTCTCAGACCCAAAGGGAATAGCTGCTGACCTTCCCTCACAATCAAGTTCTAGCCAAATGTAAGGTTGCTGGTAAGACAAGGCAACCGCTTGGAAGGTCAACTTTTATCCTTTCTCTTCCTGCAAATACCTGCCATACCTGACCTCTCAGACCAACTACGAGGCTGATGGCTGCTCGTTGCCTTCCTGTGGTCAGTCATGGGATATTCCCAACAATCCAGAGTGTTTCTTTACGTCACTAGCATAAATAACAAAATACTCCTGTAAGTCATAATGGTTCAAAGAAGAGCTGGAGAGGTAGTGCTATCCTTGTTTAGTGATCTGAGACAAGGAGATATTTAAAGCCAGGAGGCTGAAATCTCCAGAAAACGTGGGGTAGGGTCAGAGTAGAGACCATTGTGTGCTGCTCCCCAGGAAATCCTATTCTTCTGTTACCTCTAGCCACACTCAGCCAGGCATCACAGAGATAAAATAATTGGAGAAAAAATGCAAGAGAACAACTTGATTAAGCAAGGAGCTGTGCTAGGAACTTGCCAGAACTGCTGAAAAGCAAGAGGGGGAAAACAAGATGAGAACGGATGTAATATAGGTCCAAGAGCAGCAAAGATGTTATTGAAGAACAATGTCTTGTGCGACCTGGGGGGAAAAAGAAAATAAGGACATGTTGTCTTAATGGTGGCATATAATTTAGCAAAAAGGCCCAGAAGAGTTATCCTGTCACTAAACCACAGTGGTAGACATTGAAAGCTGAGAAACTCCATTGGGATGGCGGAGCCCTGGGCACTAACACTTTCCACTTTCTTCAGAGGTACCTGTATGTGTGTGTTGTGGCTCTGGAGTTTGGGCTAATGGCTTACAGGCAGGTGGAAAGTGTTTGGGGGTGCCCCCAAAACAGGTTATAAAGTTTGTCAGACCGGTGTTTCTCTGTGCTCCTGGGACAAGAATGTCTCCCTCCAGAAGGAGCTGTGTGGTCCTGTGTCGGCACAGCAGAGGCTAAGTGCAATTGTGTGAGGATGACAAGCATCAGTAGGACCCTTGGTACTCTAGAAAAGTACAACCTCTGGAAAATTATATACTTTACTGTTCAAATTTTGGAACAGCAGATAATTGATTTTTAGCTTGCCTTTTAAAATTGAAGTAAAAAGTAAATTTAAACTATTTTTGTCATCTGACGTACAGGATTTTTATGCACTAAAGGCTCTGTTATTGTAATGTTTAGATAGCTGGAAAGTCCTAATTTATCCCTATTGATTTTAATTTTGTCTTACTCTTACACTGTGGGCAAGCTTCTTCAAAAATCAATGTTTTTACATTTTGACAAATCTGCTGCAAATGCATTGTTTTACATATCAATCCTTGACTTTTGAGCAGTAATAAAACATATGCAAAAAAAAAAAGAAAAGGAAAGTTAGCCTAAAAGCTTTCCTATCTCACTTAACATCGCACAGAGTAAGCCGTATGGAGCATATGTGGTATATGCTCTTTGCTAAGTGATCAGGCTTTGAATTTAAGATCTCACTAAAAATTATGGCATTATGGGATATTTTATACCCCACATTGGGTAATTTAGCAAAAGCACTAGGGAGAAACTTACCAAGTGTATTAAACTTTAAACGCACGGAAGTCCAGAAGACTGCTAAGATCCTCATTTTGCAGGCAGTGGGGTAAAAGGTCTGTGAAGGTGGCAGGAAGGCTGTGTAGCAGATAAGGAGTTTTCTCCAAGTGGATGTGTAGCTTCTGCCTTGGGCACTATTTAGCAGAGCACATCTGACTGTATGAGGCCAAACTTCTTCCCATTCTAAGTCCCCAAAACCACAATGCTGCATGGGGCACTCCTAGGCAGTCTTGACAGGTTCTGTGTTGTTGCTTCACTGAAAACCATGAGATTTTGCCAGTGACTTCATCTGCCTCAAAGAAAGCTACAAAATATTTTTATACTTTTTTTTTTCTTTCTTGTAAATGGGCTGCTTCCATTAAAACTTCCCTTCAGCAGCATTAACTTTTGTGACCAGCACTTAGCAGGTCATCTTGGGTCCCACTGACATTGGCAGGATTAAGCGGGATCTTAATTTTAATAATGAGAAGCTGTCAGACAAATAATTTCTACTGCTGTTTATTCACAAATGTAAATTCCTTTAACAGTCATTGAGGGCTCTGAAGGACGCCTGTTGTTGTTTAATTTCACCCAGCAAATGCATTATCATTACATGGCGCTCAGAGTCAGGAGCACCTCCCTGCCTTTTACAGGGAGCTATGGAGGAAGGATGATGGGCATCTCAAGTCCAGTTAGGCCTGCCCAGGAGGTAAATATCCAAAGCTGCTGCACACATTTCTCCTCAGGATGGGTTCGCTGGCCATGTTAGGGAGAGGTAGAGACCAGGAGCCACTATTGCGGCTCTCGCTGATTTCAGCTGAAAAATGGCCTTTAGGTCACAGAGTTCCTTGTCACACAGGAGCCTGCTCCTGCATGCCACCTAGGTGACGACAAGATTAAGGAAAGCTTCTGCTGCAGTCCCTGCAGGTGCTTTTGACTGGCCCTGCTCCCCTCTGCACTGCAATATGTGGTGGTTGCAGCCCACTAACTCCTATGTCCTAGCCAAGCAGGAGTGCCTTCTTATCTCCAAAGCAAGGGAGAGGGTGACCCCCTCAATGAAAGGGCTTTCCTGTGTTTGGCAGGAAACTGTTTTGCAAGCAAAGTGTTCGTGTCAGGTGAAGTTTCCCATGCCTTCCTCCCACAGCCGTGCTGGCAGACTTCTTGCAGGAGTGCACGCGAGGAGCGCGCACAGGCAGGAACTGCCTTTCAAACAGAATGAATGCTGATGGCACATAATGCTTATTGCTAAATCCATGCTGTGCCTGATAGCATCACACGAGATAGTTACACTTAGTTGTCCATTATTCTTCATCCTTAACCAGCAGGAAGAGGTGTGTTCGAGAACGTCGTAGTGGGTAGTGCTTATTATAAGGAGAGAGGGAATCAAGAGCACAAAATGACAGGTCTGATGCCCTGTAAAATGAGGCTTTGAAGAACATATTGCTATTATTTAATGATACTATTAATCCAGGCAGACAGCACTGCTTCCTGCTCTTACCCAACCCTGTAAACCATCATCTGTATACTGCAGAGTTGGTTGCTTTGGAAGAGTTTCTCCATACAACACAGGAAATACAGCTAGAGTCTAGAGTCTACTCCACAGTTCCTCAAATGCTTTGCACTGTCAGTCCCTCCGCTGATCTGTCCCTGGTGATTCAGTGTCTTATTCTGTAACTGTGGAGGATGCAGTCCTAGAGCCCTTCTTCCTGGTTCTGCTGGCACTGAAGTCACTGTGCTGCTAAAATACATATATTTCCTTTTCAGTTTTGAAATACTCTCTGTGGCAGTTATAGTGACTTGTTAACAAAGATTACATTTTTCTTTTGCGATTTCATAGGTCATTGGCTTGATTTCTTGCTTTGTAAGGGTGTCCAGGGTGCCCCTAGCCCAGTTTCCAATGCTGTAATCAGAGGTCTTGCATTGAAAAGTAAGAACGGGGAGAGCTTTCTCAATTTCTAGAGGCCAAGGACTCCCCTAGGCATGAGTGACGCATGAAAATCCTGCTTTGTTGTCCCTTGTTGTCATTTCTCCCAATTGGTAGCCTCCATGAACTGGGCATCAACTGTCTCTCTGATTTAGGGGATAGAGGTCAATTGTCTAATAGTATAGTATTACCCTTTTGATAGTTACTAGTATTAGCTATATATCAAATGGTAACAAGACAGTGATTAGACTGCCTTAGTGTGAGTTATTTATATCTTAGTGCTTGTATCCAATCTCATTGTTATTTTGTAGGATTTTCTGGACCTTGAACAGTCCTACAGTTTCATATCAAGCTGTGAAGTGCTATACTGCTGAGACTATGCTATACATCAGGTGAAAAATCAAAATGCCCAGGGCATGAGCACTTCGGTGCTGAACTATGATATCAGGAGTTAAAAGCTGGAGGTATTTAAGAAAAGCGGAACCATGCTTTTGGGTTTATTTCCCACTCCAAGGACAGGATGCCATTCACACTCTTGCCCTTTTTGGTTTTAGATGCAAGCTAGAATGGAGCCAAATAGATCTTGTTTTGCTGAGATGTTAAGCAACTTTTTTTTTTTAATTATTTTTTATATAAAAGGACTCAGCTAAGTAATTCTGACCATTTAATTGGAAAATACTCTGTACTGTTCTTGCTGACCCCTCTGAACAAGGCAACATTATCACTAGCACGCAGAAAAGTCCCTGACAGAAAGCACACATTCAGAGTATCTTCAATACAGTACAAATAAGGGGGTGGGACTGAACTTTGGGGTACTCTTGGAGTCATGCCATCTATTCCTCTGAAAGTGCATGCCCTCTGCCTACTTCCAGGGAAACACCAAATTGCATTATCAGCTGCTCTGGATGCACAGAACTGGCGCAAAGATTAGAGCATCTGACAGCATCAGCTGTTTGTTCTTCATTCAAGAATATAATTCTCCACTGCTCTCCCTTATCTGTAATATTGTATATTCAGTCAGTACCTTCAAGTAATGCACAGATGTAGAATACCTGGGGTGGAATCCAGACTGGGAAGCACTTGGCACTGGCTGAATCACAAGAGAGATATAAAAAAACCCTTTTCAGCAATGCTGGACAATAAAGCCAGAAAGAATACAATTAGTGTGATCTAAAATTCACCAGCTTCTGCCTAGTGTTTGGAAACTTACTGTATGCTTTCTTTGAGTTTGCTTGCTAACCCTTCCCCCAGGACCAAAAGCTTTTTTCTTCTCCGTTTGGGTAAAATGACTACCAGTACCTGCAGCCAGATGGGGAGGGAGAGCGGGGGGTGGCACTTTGCTGGTGCCACCTGGGCATGTGGCATGTAGGCATCCCTTTACCCCAGCCCTTACTGCCCCTGCAGTGCTTCAGCCACCCCAGGACCACACGGACCAGCATCTTCAACGCAAACATTACCATTGCTTTAAAAAATGGTGTGGTACTGAAACAAGTACTGGTGCAGTACTGGGTACGAGGCATCGCTTTTGTCATAAATAGGAAACGCAGTCATTTTCTATGCATAGGGGAAGCACTTTGTTCTCAGAGAAAGATGAATTATGTAGTCCAAACAGGTGACACATAGTAGATGTTGTTGCTTTCCATAACCTGAGATGTATCCCAGCTGTGCCCTTTGCTTTTGCAGATGTCAGCCATACCATCTGCTGATGAAAAAGAAAAAAAAAAAAGAAAAGAAAAAGATACGTGCATCGCTGTGGAAACACTGAGCAGTTCTGTGGTCTTTTCTGCACTCTGTTCAGGCTGTGCATTTTTAAATAGCATGACCTTTATTGATTCTTACAAAAATGAACTGTGTGGGATGGAAAACCTGAAAAGTATACTGTCAGAGTTTCCTTTTAAGACAAAAGATACAAATACATTACAGAAGTGTTAAAACCAGAAGAGATGAAATCAGTTAATTTCCTCTGAGAACGTTTGGAAGAGCTTCAGAAAAATAGAATGGGCAACAACAGGAAATAGAGATGTGATCGGAGAGACAGTGGGATGGGAAAAATACTTGCTTCATTGAAATCAGAGGTAGTTTTGGCGGTGCCTTCAATGGGATGAGGATTTAATCAACTATAATGTTTCATACACCACAATGTTCCCGCCTTGTGCCTAGGGAGGATGCTCTGTCCTGAAATCCTTCTCTTTCCGTAGATGTTAGCTGGCTCTGGGAGCTCATTGCTGTCAGCTGCTGGCTGGAGAGGGGAAATCTGGGTATCAGCGTGAGCCTTACTGCCTTGCATTCCTCTGTTCCTCTGTGTTGAGGCCAGCTTTTTAATTCCTGTGCTCATGAAAGCTACAGAGACATTCTCTTTCTGTACATGAGGTCCTCCATTCTGGTTTCTCCAAGGATCCCTAGGACAGCTGCTCGCAGTAGCCCCTCCTGAGAGCTAATTCCCAGGCCTGCTAAATCAGCTTTTCTTCCCCTCTTCACTCCATGACACTGTCCCCATGCTCTTTTAACAGCAAGAAGATAGGGCAGAAAACATGACCCCTTTTGCAGCCTCCATCCTTATTCAGACCAGCTCCTTGCCCAGCTGGAAAGCTGGATACACACCTGAAGACCACATTTCAGGTGTAGTCTTCATAACTAGGCTTCAGCAAGAGACAACCCTAAGTAAAACACTGAAGCAGTTGCTTTGTAAAGGACTTAGCAGTGGCTTTGTTTCTGCTTCAATTGATCAAATTCTAGATGGCTGTAGAAGGAAAACAAGTGCCATGGTTTAGTAGAAAACCAATTAGTTATAGTGTGCTGGATAGCACAGCAACTACTTTTAACTACGCAGCCTTGTGGCTGTTCTTGGCTACCGCCAGCATGAAGAACCAAAAAAGTGTGTAAGTATTCAAATGAACTCACTCAAACGTAACTGGGAAATATAACTGTTTTTAACTGGGTTTCAGTTTTTTAGCATCTACATTATTCTGGGATTGATGGCAGCAAACTTTGTTCCTGCTCTTGCATACTTTTTAGGTGCAGACTCCATTTGAATAAGTACTCAAAAGTCTACTCTTAAACCAACTTTCCTAACTCAAAAGGGATGGAAGACAAATTTAAGCCAACTTTTCTTACTCAAATGGGATGGAAGACAAATTTAAGACAACTTTTCTTACTTAAATGAGATGGAAGACAAATTTAAGCTAACTTTCCTAACTCAAAGGGCATGGGAGACAAATTTAAGAAGTACTGTGCTGCTTTGTGTCACTGCAAAACAGCATGTATTCTTCAAACGGACACAAAAAAACAGTCAGGTGGCCCAAACTCTCCGAAGAAAGATAACAACGGGAAGTTCCTACTAAAAACAAGAAAACAGGGACTTCTGCTTCTAGGCTGTCATTCTGGCTGATCTGAGGGGGGCTGTCTGGTCTGGCTGTTGCGTTGCTCATCAGCATTGCCTGCAGCCTGCACATTCCTTATGGCTGATGAAGAACTGGGACCATGTCCTACATCTGGTTAGGTAAAGGCTGTTCGTGGAAGTTATGACAAATTTGTGAGGGATATTTCTGAGACTGTTTCTGGGAGATGATTTACCATAAATAGTAGGTGAAACTGCAGACTCCTCCAGAAAAGAACATTTGATGTCTAACACAGACAGCTGCTGATATAAATGTTTTTGAAGAGTTTGTTAAGTATGTGACATTGCCTGTATGGTAATGCAGAAATTATACTGCTAGTGAAAGATATGTTATGAAATAAAAATCAGTGGATGAGGAATGGACGAGAATGGTGCCAAAACAGGACCACTGTGATGACAAATGTAGAACCAAGCAAGTGCCGCACAAAGATAATCTATTAGCTATGTATATTCACTGTTAGTGCTATATCTTGAATTTGTCACTTTAAGGTGCTATTAAAATTAATGCTGTCCTGAGAGGTACTCTTGGAACTATGTATAAAATTGCCTAATTAGTTAAAAAAAAAAATAAAATCCAATAAGATGCTAGATTTTGGGAGAGAAAACAGTGAGCTGTTAAGTACAATACCAGGCACTTATAAAATGGACTCTCCTTGGAGAAGAAGTCTCTGATTTCTGAGAACTGCCATGCAGTGGGAACTGAAGATCACATCTGCAAATCTTTCCATTTTAAAAGGTATTCTTTTGCTTATTAAAAGGGCATTTTACTGAACGGATATCACAACTCAGTGGGTTTAACGAAGTGAAATAAATTACCCTCTTATTGAAAGTCTCTTTCATTTACACATGCAGATCCTGAAATCACTGGTCACTAGTTTCCATGTCCATGATTTAATCTGACAGGGAAACAGAGGGAATCCCTGATATTCACCTCTGGCAAAAGAAATGCAAACGTTTTTCAGATCTCTTTATCTTCTTCCTGTCCAGTAAACTGTAGGACCCAGAAACATATTTACTGACCTGGCTGCGTGCTGTGGCATCTGTAAAACAGTCAGAATAGCTAAACCTTTGGTCCTACTGGCCTAACAGCTGAGAGCAGAGACCAACATGTTTTAGAAGGCAGAATGTGTGAGAAATATAGGAAAAAGCACAGGCAGGCACAGGAGCTGGCACAGGGCATTCTGTATGCATAGGGAGGGAAGTGTTAGAAATGCCAGAAGACACAGGCAGAGGGATGCACAGGAGCAGACAGAGACCTCCCCAGGTCCATGGTGTGATAACCAGGCCTTTTTCAGGTGGGGAGCTGCGCCACTTAGGAGTGCTGAGCATGGTTAGAGGCAGGGAGGGACAGAACTAAGCATTTATGCAACCTAGATGGAACCTCTGGTGTCCCTGCACCTCAGTGCTCGGCACATGGATTTACCCTCCCCACCACCAGTGGTTATGAGTGTTCATATTTTCTGGCAGTAAGCACCACAGCAAAGCCTATAGGTGTAATCACCTCCGGTGTGGCACTACCCAAATCAGTGAGTGAAATCACAGCCTTGTATTGATTTTATGTTCCACTGATAATGAATTTGGGAATCCTCTGGGATTAGGTAAACATGCTGACACAGAGCTATGGGGTAGAATCCTGTATTCCTTTTTCGCAGCAGCTAGCCACTATTGACACACACATTTTTGTTACAATGATGTATTAAAATTCAATATGTGCATCTCTTCTTATTTAAAACAAGGACGGGGGGGAGATGTGGAGAGGAGAGATGGGATTGCCCTGCTAATCCTAATAAAAGGAAACCCATTCAAATGATTAATTTTATAAACTACCGAACACTTGTGCTGAATAAGAAGTGAAGTCTACTGCTATTAGCTTTGGCAATAACAGGCTGCTTTGATTATTAAAGCCACCGTGAGGGAATACCTAACAGCAGACGTTGCCAGTGAACCGCGCAGACTTTGGGCAGGAGATCCTTTTGATATGTAAGTCCAGGGAAACATTTCCTTTAATAATAATAATAAAAAAAAGAAACCCAAATTCCCACTACATTCAAAGGCAAAACAATTCTGGAAAAAAATAATGGTACTATCCATGCTCTAACTTTATAAACGACACTTTTTCTATGCTAGAAGCTATACGTTGCATGGTATGAACACATCATTGCACCATCCACTGCTGTGTAATGCTTAAAACGCATGCAGGGGAGGCAGAGACACAAAAGGGAGGGGGTCACTGCACCTGGAGGCAGCTCACAGTATCAGACCGTGCCTCACGCAGACACCGTTACAGCCTTCTCCCTGTGACTATGGGGAGACACAGAACAGGAACCCCACATGAAATATCAGAAACCATTTGAGAACTGACTTTAATAGTTGAAATTTAATTTTGGTACTTCAGTGATTTATATATTAATATTTCCTGATTCTTGCTTATGGAAGGCAGTGCTTGTAACATTTACAAAGCTCCCACAATCCTCAGAATTTGCTTAGGTAGTGATTTTCAAGGCATGTGCTGCTAATCAATGTGTTAATGATTTCTTCCATGCTGTAATCCATCATTTTATCACAGCACACAATTTAGCAATTTGCTTATGCTAATTAGTACAACAGCCAGAGAAGTTCTGAGCACAGCTCGAGGCTACGGCTAGAGAAATGTTTGCCATGTTATTTACGTTTCCCCCATTTACCATGGGGAAGGCCCAGAATCAAGAAAACACCAGAAAAATTTACTTAGATACCAAAGATACGTATCTTGCAATCAGCAAGCTTCCCTTCGTGATCATTGCAAAGGAGGCTTATGAAAAGATGCTCACCTCCTAAAACCCCTGGGTGCAGATGAGAACTCAAGACAGACATACATTAGAGGTAAAAGGAGGTTCTTGCACTGCTGTTTGTGCTACAGTATGTGTTCAGGGACCAGGGCTGTAAATCACAAGAGCAAAGCAGTCGGAGAGACAGCAGTTTGGCCAATAGAGCACCAGGTGGGCATCTCAGTCAGGCTTTATTTTCTAGATATTGTTGTCTTGCCTGTTGAGGCTGCTTTGAACTTCCTGAGGGCAGGAGGCACAGCCAGGCTACCCTGCTCACGTGAATGTGTTCCTAACTGAAAGTGTTTTACCAGTGCAGTCAGCAGCGCATGTGTGTGCCTCTTGTATTCTGTCCACACGTTTGTTGGGGTAGAGTTCCTCTGCTTCCTATCTGTGCTATAGAAATTCTACCCACCTCTTAAGCACAAGAGGGGGGGATTCCGTATATCTAGTCACCAGTGCAGCCTCCCTGAACAGTCAGCGGATGGTGGCTGTAAGCGAGGAGGAGTCTGCTGGCTGTCCTGATACAGTAATGGAATTTTATTTAGGGAGGGCTGATGGTCTGGTGTGCCTGAGGGAACTGTCAGGCAGGATACAGGCACCGAGATACTACTCTTCTCCTTGACATCTTGGGGAGACCGAGAGATCTGTGTTGCTTCGCAATGTCAGATGCTCTCTTGGACCTGGAGGGAGCTCTGGATCCCTAGTGAGCATTGGGCGTGTTTTTCAGAGGGCAGATGTGGCTGGAGGGCATTTGAACCTACTGTCATGCCCCTGGCCTTGCTGGGAACCTGAAGACAATGTTGAAATTGCAGCCTGTCACAGAACAATAGTTTTCAACCTCAGTCCTAATTGCTCTCTTAAAAGTAGCACAGAAGACTTTCCTGACAAGGCCATTACTGTTGAAAGGACAAAGGGAAAGTAGTTAGTCAGCTGTGTTCAGAACTGGGTTATCAAATTAGCTTCAGCCACTTTCAATTACGGAATCTCATGGTTTTGAAATGAGCTCTAAATGAGGGGCTATAAGTCTTTGTCGACAGTGAGCAAAAAGAACATAATCATCATTATTTAACAGGGGCCTACAGTCTAGCTAGCTCCAGGATAAGTTCGTCCAAGAGAAGAAAGGATTCATTTGGCATTAGCAAGGCAAAGGATTATCAGCTGGCCAGGCTTCCGTGCATTTCTCCATCCTGCAGCGATGGAAGTGACCTTGGGACTCATCCAGGAGGTGTTTACTCCCAGAGCCATCCTTAACCACTAGGTAATGAAACATAACTGGCCAGTAGGTCGAGGGAGGTCATTCTTCCCTTCTACTCTGCACTGGTAAGGCCACAACTGGAATATTGCGTCCAGTTCTGGTCTCCCCAGTTCAAGAGAGACAGGGAACTATTGGAGAGAGTCCAGCATAAGGAGCAAAGATGATTGAGGAATTGGAGCATCTCCCTAATGGGGAAAGGCTGAGAGAGCTGGGACTCTTTAGCCTGGAGAAGAGAAGGCTGAGGGGGAGACCTTATTAATGCATACAAATAACTAAAGGGTGGAGCTGGACTCTTTTCAGTGGTCCCCAGCGACAGGACGAGGGGCAAGGGGCACAAGCTGGAACAGAGGAAATTCCATTCAAATATGAGAAAAAACTTCTTTCTGGTGAGGGTGGCGGAGCCCTGGCAGAGGCTGCCCAGGGAGGGTGTGGAGTCCCCTTCTCTGGAGACCTTCAAGACCTGCCTGGATGCAGTCCTGAGTGATGTGCTCTGGGCAACCCTGCTTTAGCAGGGGAGTGGGACTAGATGATCTCTAGAGGTCCCTTCCAACTGACAATTCCACAATTCTGTGATAAATTCCAGAAAAATTAGAACACCAGGGGTTGTCCCAGGCATGTATCATTCCACCTTAAACTGGGGCTTTGTGACTTCCACTCTGCCTGAAGACTGTTTTTGGTATTATAACGTTGGTGTTGGTGCAGCAGAGATGGAGTAGCCTTTTGCTATGGTGTGCTGCTGCAGCAGCCACTCTGTCCTAGTCAGCCAGAGGGTCTGAGTGCAGTCGACAAGCTTGGACAGGGACCACTGGACCACCGGTAGTGGGAGCAAAACTTCTGGAAATGCGAGGACATGATACACGGTCTGTGGGAAGTTGATGCCATGCCATCACCATCCTTACAAGACACTACAGGAACCCATGCCCAGGTTCAAGAGAACAGCTGTCCCTACACAACCTTGCAGGGTCCCACCCTAGTCAATCTGTGGTTATATTGCTTGGGATGGTCAAGTCCTTAGAGTCAAGGCAATGACTGAGGCCTCTGAGGCCATCTTCCAAACACAGTCCTTTGACAATATGCACAGACAACATAAGTGAAATTGTCCAGGCTTTGTGGTCTCAGAGGGAGCTGCTGATGACATCCAGATTATTTTTCAGTGCATGGTCCAGAGCAGCTACAGGGGCAGAAATTGCAAGGACACCATTGTCATGCAGGCTTTGGTGGGCCACCAAGGGAGATCAACAGATATCTTGGCAGGCTTCATTGCACACATCGTGGCATCTATGTTCTCTGTAATTCAGGCTCTGAAACCAGTTTAAATGCATTAAAGAGGTTGAATTATGGTCGCTCATTTTCTCAGTGCCTCCATCTGGAGATGAAAGACAATGGTTCTTCTCTGTATCTCAGGATGGCAGCCGCGACGTTAAGTGTGAGAAGATGAGGAACTTCAGAGATGAAGTCACGGTAACCAGCATAGGCTTGTCTCCACACAGTGAGTAAGCAGCACATGGTGTCCTGGATGGCTATACCACATGAGCTAGTCTGCACTGATTCCCACACTGCACACTTCTAACACAATGTAAGCGTGAGGTCATCTGTCACATCTTGAAAGTAAATTCTAATCTGGCCTATCTCACATGAAGCTATGTAATTACTCCACCTAACTCCAGACTGGCACATCTACTTAAGGAGCTTACGCTACTCCTAAGGCAGTGGGAAAAGAAGTCACCAGATTATGATGAGGTGGGGGTCAGGAAGCAAGTTTTGAGTATGGTTTGATACATTTTCACTAAAATTTTACAGAACAGATGGACCATTTTCCTCCTCCTGTTCACTGGATTTCAAAGGTCAAATTTACTACCTTCTGGCTGTTGATAAGTTTGGCACAAATATCTGGGACAAAATTCTGTCTCTGCTGAAGTCAAGGGAGTTTTGCCATTATTTCAACAGGTCATTGACTGTTTAATTCTTGTTCTGCGTTTCTGAGTCAACATTGCCCTCAGGCTTGGGAATGTATTTAGATTTACACACAGTCATGAATACACACACAAATGAAAGCGACAGAGAAAGAAACCATTTCTTTTCAAGTCCCACAGCTTTTATTAATTTGTTCAGTCCTTGTTCTGTACATTAATTTTATTTTCAACAAGATTTCTATTCTATACAAGTTACAAAATGAATATCTGGGGAAAACTCATGCCATTTCACACTAGATTTGTTGTTACTGATGCTGTCAGGAATTTAGACAATGACTTTCTTGTTTTCCTTGACAGTTTTGTGAGGTTTATTCTGTTTTTCACCATAAGTGGAGTTTCTCTGACAAAGCCTAATAGCTGCTGAAATTGCTTTCCCTGGGAAACATCATAATATTGCATCCAAAAATTAAATTATTGTAAACAGTGGGGATATGGAGGTCAGTCAGTTGTGTAGTATAATATTGTATCATGGAAAGGAGCAAAATGTCTCTGTTATGGCTGCATTGCTTCACTAAAGGGTTATAGCATTTACCCTCAACTTGCTGCTCAGAATGAGAAAGAACTCTCATTTTAAAAAATTAAACCTGATAGAAAATTAATGTTCGGATTAGCCCTGGAGTGGAAAGATCTCATTTCTCATCAGAGAGATGAACATTAAGAAGAACAGCACGTGGTTTGGGCACACTGGGGTACAAGTATGAAAGGACCATCAGAAAAGGAGTTCCATTCGGGTGTTGAATGAACAACCAGGGTTGGGATTCATCCCAGGGTTTGTTGTCAGGGTCACACGCTGCTTCCGTGCCTTGGTTTCACTTCCATGAAATGGAGCTTGAATTTGTGCCTTCCTTGTGTGTTTTTTTTTTCTTTTTTCTACATTGACACTTATGTTTTAGACACTTTACAGGAAACAGAGAGAGTCTCAGGGCCTTGATTTTTTCAGATCCACTTAGTTCTGCAATGAATCAAAGTGTTACTAATTATAGGCAGTTTTGTATACATCTGTCATGTCCCAAAGTGGTAGGTGATTCTTGGAGAACCTGTCGTCAACACTGTTAGTGCAAGGAAGATAGTTCCAATTTTGAACTCTAAATACGTGGGAGACCATTAGGAAGTCAAAACTTTCTCTCAAGGCTTCTGTGACGTTCCCTGCAGTTTCTCCTTGGCTTTCAGTAAAGAGAAGTCCCACTGCCTCCCCTTGCCTCCAATACCACAATACATGTGTACCCTCGTGCAAGTAGTGCAGTAAGTGTGCACTCCCAGTCTATGAGAGGAATTAGCACCTCAGTGTGCAAAACAAAGGGGCAGCTGGTGTGGCTGTGTTGTGTTTACACACCTCATTCACCCAAACCTCTGTTAAATAGTCTAATGAAACAAGGTGCTCTGAGGGAAAAGGCCATTTAACAGAAAAACAAATCCCATTAAGCTCAGTGAAGCTGGAAATCTACTGCATAATAAATTAACTCTGAAATTGTGGGTTTGAACATAAATTTCCACATCTAGACTAATACATTTTTAGGCTTGCGTGCAACTTGGCTAACGTGCTCAGCATTGGTTTTCCTTCAGATAGTTTTTCTCTCTTTTTGTTTCTACAAGAGCAGCAGTTTTATTGCTCTGTCCTCCTGCTACAGAAGGAAGAGCTGTCGTTACTCAAACTGCAGGAGCACTTGTGCATTCGTGTTCAAGAGTGAGACCTTAAGATGGAAGGTATCACCCAGACCTGTAAGCAAAGGACTGTCCCTATCCCAAAGGCTGGCAATCTAAGCCACACCAGTACAGTTCACGTATCCATAGATCAATAACAGGAAAAATGCTATCTCCGAGCGACACGGTCAGCTGCACGCAAGCCATTTTATGCTGGGAAACAGTATGGCTGTGTATGACTTGGTACAGAGCCCATAATAATAAGCCAGGAGACAGGTTTTACTGATCTGGATGTAATTCAGCACGAATGTGGCTATGCAACTCCCACGCCAGACCTGGCGTGCCCACTGAGCTGTGGGAACCTATTTGGGGCCTGTCCAATATCGCAGCTTTGGGCTCCGCCATGCAGTGTAAGCATATGTCGTCTCCAGAGCAGCATGCATCAACTCTTGTCTTGAAATGGTCTCCCTGGCATGCTACCTGAGAGATACAGAATAGGCACCAATGTAAAATCCTGGTAGAATTAATTTGAGCAACCTCCCTTTCAGTTATTGCTTCTGACTGATCACAGCAGCTACATGGATTAAACAGTAAAGTCACCAAATCAAACTACTTGAATAAAAGCTGAATTTTCATCCTGTGAAGCCAGAATGCATCCCGCAAAGCTCTTCACGGACAAGGCAGCTCAGGCAGGTTATATAATTGGCACCCTCACAAGCTTTTCATCTTTGCCTGAGTGGTACTTGAGAGGAGTGAAGTTCTCTCCTACCCTCGAAAATATCGATGAAACTCACAGAGAGTGCTTACTGCCGAATGTCCCACTGATCACAAGAAGCCAAGGGCACACTGCCTCACCGCCAACAGGAAAAGAGCTTCTGGAAAGTCAATCTCCCTCAACTTTAAAAAAATAATAAATCAGTGATTCTCAGAAGCATTCCCACCAAAATAATTTAGATCCTTTGGGTCACTAGTTCCTATTCTGTGTGATATAAGAGCTCCAGATTTAACCCAGAGCCTATTTCTTTACAGCTCATATTCAGGAGCAGCTGAGATAGACTCTTTGCCTTTCCACAGCAGGCTGGAGGCTTTGCCCAGCCTGTTTGGAACATGCTGTGGTGGTGCATTCAGCCCCTCAACACAGTATTTACAACCTCCCAAGCCAGCATGTGAACTTGGGCTCTGCCTGATCATGGGAGCACATTGTGCGGCTTGAGTCTGAGCAAGCAAGCAAGCTCAAACTCAAACTTTGAGCAACCTGCTCTAGTGGGAGGTGTCACACTAGGCAGGGGGGTTGGAACTTGATGATCTTTGAGGTCCCTTTCAACTCTAACCATTCTATGGTTCTGTGAAGAATCTGTCCTCGTGGGCTGACTGTGCACATGCTTTTGAAGGGCAAAAGGGATGCAGACAATGAGCTAACTTAATACGGTAAATCAATTCTGGTGTAACTTCATGCATGTCAGTAAAATTACACTGGGTCCAGGTTCTGTACCTCACTGAATTTATTGCTCTCTCCTACAGACATTTCTGTGAGGAAAACTGACACGGGCAGAACATCGGCATCCCCTAAGTTACATCGGAATGGTTAGTGGGATGGTGCCATTATCTCCACTACTATCTGGGGACAGCAAACCTGCAGAATGCCAGTCCTTAGGCAGCAGGTAAAGAGGTGGAGGAGACCTCTCTGAAGGAAGCTGTAGTTGCTGCGACCTTCTTGTCCTTCTGAGAAAATGCAAGTGCACTGGGGCCCAGGTGCAGATCAACACATTTCTGCTTCCTTTTTGGTCAGGTTTGGGGGCTGAGGCTATTCATTCAATGACAGGGACAGGTCACAGCACCTATCAGCAGTGGTGCTCAGGGGAGAGTTTCAAGTCAGGAGCACAGAAATGAGGAAAGTGGCCAGAACTCTGGTAGTTAAGAAGAAATCGCTATCTATCGCTGTATTTGGCGGTTTGGTTTTTTTTCTTTCTTTTTTTAACCTTTAGGACAGTCTGACCAGGCTCTTTGCTTGCTCATTTTTTTTTTTTTTCCAATTCCCATTAGCTTGTTGCTTTTTCTGGGCTGCTTGAAACAAAGAAAAAAGTGTCAACAGGGTAATGGAAACGTAAAAGAAGGACAACAGAACCCATTAGGGGCTGAAAGGGGGGTGTAAAGAAAACGCTGAGAGGAGACAGGATCTGCAATCGCCGGTGGGGACCGTCCCTCCCTCAGTCGGTGGGACAGTACCGGCAGCAGCCACCGCCTCGTCAGTCGCCGCCATTACTTCAGCACTGTCCCTCGCCCCAGCGGCCGCACCCGCGCCTACTGGCGGGTCGGGGCGGAGCGCGCTGAGGGACAGGGGGCGGGCTGCGGCGGTGCATGCCGGGAAGGGCGCGGCCATGAAGAGCGTGTTTGGGCTGAGGTGTAGTGGTTTGGCCGTGGTGAAGTTGGGGATTTAATGCGGGTCTCTGCTCGGTGAGGAGTTGGTATGAAGCTTCGAGTGAAAATGGCAGCTCGCTCCGGCTGCTAACCTGAGGGCTGCTCAGCATGGTGGAGGTAAGGCGGCCTCTTGCTTTCATCGGTGGTGCCATCGGCTGCTCTCTCATGGGATGCAAGTAGTGTATATGAGCACCGGGCGCCCTGAAACTGGCTTTCTGCACAAGTTGTTTTCCCCTTGGGCTGTTTATCTTACATGAGAGAAAAAGCCAAGTGCAGTTTACACAACAAATTATTAACAAGCTTCCACCGGCATGTGCTCCCCAGAGGGTTTCTGTCAGCGGTGAGATCCTTATCGTGATGTGTGCTGGGGACAGCCCCGCCATCGTGGCTCTGCCTGGCCCTGACACCTCTCCCTGGCCACAGTGTTTTTCCTGCACTGCACAGCCCTGTGGATGGGCTACACAGGGCTGTTGGACAGAGCTTAGCTCTGTCTGGTGGTATGTGCTCACTTCCACCACTCAGGTAAAAGGAAGGAGTCTGAATCTTCTCCTTGTTCTGATGTGTATTTTCAGTATGTTAATGTTTGGGGGTGATGTTGTTTACCTCTTGTTTGATTTCCTGGACTTAGCTGGATTAAACAAAGAAGGTACAGTTAGAGCAGTTTGTGGGGAAGAGAGGAATTGCTGGTGGAACACTTCTGCAGGTCTATATGGCAGAAAAAAGGAATTGATTATTAAATAGTGTGGAAAAAAACCCCAACCTGTGAACACTATTGCTACTGTGGTGCAATTCATCTTGGTCAGATAACCTGCTGAAGAGGAGAAACGCATCATGTGGAAGTGTGTCCCTGGGCCTGTGCAGTAGCTCCTGATCTGCAGATCCTGGTACCATGTTAGGTGAGTTGCTATCAGAGATGGGAAGCAGAGGGGAGTAGGACTCCAGAAGTCTGTTTTGTGAGTTTAAAATGTTCATTAAATTAGGAGACTTTATCTTTTTCTGCTAGTGCTTTAGGTTTGGGATGATTCCTGAATATCAGAGCTGAGTATGAGCAACTTCTTTACTGGAGTTGCACAAACAGCTAAGATGAGCTTCGGTTAACCTTCTGTATTGTGGTCTTTAGCAAGAGCTAGTTCATTGTTCCAGCTAGTCTCAAAGTCACAGAAGAGCACTGATGCTTTTGAAATTTAATATTCCTAAAAATGACACTTGCTATCACCCATAAAGTTCACTATGCCCTGTTGTCTAGTGTCTCTGCACTTCTGCCACTGGGTAATTTCTACGTTGCCATTTTAAGTAGTAAGTATTATCAATCTCCAAAACAATTACTGTGCTTTTTATTGCTTATTGATGAGATGGAAGATTTATGAAGACTATTTCTTCTTGTGCTTGAGAGATTCACAGACTACTTTGACCATGGGTATTAAAATTGGAACTGAACTCATCCCTGTTTCTGAATGTATAAAGCAAAGATGAGCTCTCATGGGTTGTAGCTACAGCTTTACAGTAAGAGAGGCAGCTCTTCATAAGTCTCATAGGCACATCAGTTGATTAGTTAGGATTTTTAAAAGTATAATAGCATTGAAAGGTGTAGGCATGCTTTAAGAGCACACAGCATTTTTTCTGTTAAGACAAAGTTCAAATAGAGAAAAGCATCTTGCTTTCTTTTGTTTGTGTTTTTGTGTAGTAGCTTCTCAAAGGACAACTGCTAAAATAAAAATATTTCACTTCTAAGATTGAGCATAAAATTTTCACGTCTTGCACTTCAGCCCTGATGTGCTTTGTTCTTGTATTTTGCCCAGGGGCTTGATTGTTGTTCCATTACTAATACAAATGGAGGAGCTTTTGTTTCACGTCAACCTCTCAAAGTCAACTCTTTTCAAGTTATCAAGGTCTAGCGACTGTACTCTCTGGCTATAACTTTCTTACTTTTTCCACTTACTCTTTCAAATCTCTTTTCTGTTTATCCTTTTATAACTTGAATGTAATGGTATTTTCCCCTCTTTTCATCATTGTTTTCCTTGCTTGCATCTTTCTTGCTTTGCCATATCCTTGTGATGGTGTATATTGCTTGAATTCTCTGCAGTCCAACTTTAACCCTGGAGACAGCACAAGTGTGTTTGAAGAAAGATCTGAGAGGATAGCAGTTCCTGGTACTCAAGAGGACAGCACTATTTATAGCAGAGGTTGGATTTATTGCTAGGTACTACAGACTACTGTATGCGTTGAATGAGTCCAGTTCCTTGCCTGTCAGCTTGGTAATTCATGAAAGCTATTGTTATCATGGTTCATCTGCTTGTTCAGTGTTTTAGTACTGCAAGTTCATTGTTCCACTAGTTGCCCCAGTGCTCTCCTAAATCAAGTGACGAAATGTCTGTTTCCCTGCAGTGGATGCAAATGAAGAAAGTTCTGACAGAAGTTTTTTGTAACAGTAGCAAAAATTAAATAGTTTCACATTTCTTTACCATAAACTTAGACATCCTTCTTGGCATTTTTGTACAATTTTACTGTAGCATATATGTGAAAATTACTGCTCTGGTAAACAATTGTTGAGGGCATTCAAAACTCAGTGCTGTTGCAGTATCTTCTTGTTTTCACTTGGAATATAAGAGTCAGATTAACTACACTGGTATGTGCCTGAGTCTACTGAAGTGGAAGTGTCATTTTCCTAATAGAGTTCTGTTCTGTGACTGCATTGCTAATGGCCTGTTAACCCTGCTTCCTAGGAATGGCCTAATTAAGGGTTTGACATTGAAAAAGTGATTAAAATTTGCATGAAGAGATATTGAAGGAATTTTTTTTCTGGCGAGTTGCTAAGTAATAACATGCGTTTCGGTAAATATTAGAGCTATGATCCAAAGGACTTGCTGGACAGAGGCATCTATTCAAAGATTGGCTTTTAGTTCTCACTAACTTCCTTGGGCCTCAAGCATGTGTTTAAAGTTACAGAGATGTTACAAATGATATATCCTGATTAGGGCATGAAACCTGTATGCCAGTATTTGGCAGGATCGTACCCATAACTCTGGCTATGTATTTACTTTTGAATATACCTTTTGCAGATTAGAGGCTGGCCCTTCAGAAAATTTAATGGGTGAATAACTTTTGTAGGATTAGGTTCTAGGTAGTCTTACTTGTACTGAATACTGTATGCATCATACGATAGCCTCACTGAAGTAACAGACTATCAAAACCATATCAGTAATGCTATTGGAGTCTGTCTCCAATTGCTGGCTGACTGAGAATATCAATATTCCTCATGCTTAAACTGAATTCACCTATATACATATATTTAAAAGGCGCTTGTTTTTGCAACAAGCAGGGAATAGGCCTTTGTGTAGACACAATGGCATAATTCTTCCTCCCAATGCAACTGTATTGGCTTAAGTGAAGTTATAGTAGTCCAAATTAGTCATTGATGTATGGAATAGAAGCTGCAGAACTACTGGAGGGAACTTTCTTCCTGCTGTTATATTGTCAAGGAACTGTTTCATCTACCTCCCCTGCCATGATATACAATGTTTTCAAAAGGATTCAGACCTGCAGGCAACTTCGGCGCTCATCCCTAGTGCCTAAAATGTGACATGTAAATCAACTAAGGGCAATTATAAGCATTGCCTAGAGCACTGCAAGCACATGAGTGAATGCTTGTAGGCAAGAACATGCTGTGCATTGAATGTCCGTGGAGTTCAATAGTGCAAGTATGTCTTCCCTACTTTAAAGCTCTGTGTGTACGTGTGCAAATTTCTCTATTAGTTATCCCTTCACTAAGGAAGGGAAAACTCTCTGGTCATTACAAACTCTGTTTCAGGGCCTCTTGTGAGTAACAAGAATTTATGGTCTAGTGTAGCATGCTTAAGTACAGAAGGCTCTTGTTGCTGTCTCACAAATACATTCCATGTTCTGGGGAGATAGCATGTTTTGAAGACTTGATTACCAGATTTCTAGGAATACAAAATTGAAGTGTTTGAAGAGCCAATAGTCAGATGATGCAAGCTGCCAAAAGAATGGCAAGGGCTCCTGTTTTTATAGAATCAGTGAGGGAAAATCTGAGTGTACCATAATTCTGTTGAGAATCCAAACTGTTGCTGAGTAATTCCCTGTAGAAACATAAAACCTTCTGTGTGAAGATCTGACCCACTTCAAGCAGTGAAACCTTATATCAGAGTTTCACAAAAGGCAAATAACCAGACTGTTAATGAGAATCATTTGAGAATTGGGTAATTTGAATCTTAGAAGCCCAATGGGCAGAAAGGTCTCTTGAGTGAACCAGGGGATTCTCTAGCAATCCCCTGCATTTCCTAGAAACAGTATGTCTGTCCTCGCAGTCTGACCTCTCTGTTGTCCAGTTTTACTTACAATTAACCTGAATACGCTGATCTGAGCAAAAGAGAGGGCCCTGCATCAAAGTAAGCAGGGATCTGTAGTAATTTATTCCTGTACCTGTGGCACAGAGGTCTTTACTTCAGTTACAGATAACCAGAACCATGAGAATGTTGTGTGGATCCCTGAGCATGGATTTATTTTTTTTTTGGTGGGTATATGGCAGAAAGAACACTAAGTATAGTGTGTAGCTATAAAGTTGCCTGTTTTGTGGGGTTTGATTATTGTATCTTGCCTCTCTGCATCCATGCTGCAGAGAAATGGCCCTTAGCAGTGTCCTTCCTCCTGCAGCAGGGATGTTGTATGCCAGGGTATCTGAGCAGAAGAATCAACCTACATGTTCTCACTGAGAAGCTGTCGTGCTGTATGTTTATAAGCTACTCAAATAGCCTGCCTGCCTTCTACTCTCCTTTTTATGTGCTTTAAAGTGAAAAGCAAATGTGCTATTGTTTGTTCTCTCTTTTTTTTTTTTTTTTTCCTGAGCTTTCTTTTTCTATGGACCAGCATCAGGTTTTTTGATTTGTGCATACAAAGTAAGTGGAAGAAAGTAATTCCTGAACCTAGTAAGCTTGTTTTTTCTTTTTCCCCCAAACCAAAGATTAAAAAAACCCCGAAAACCAAGCAAGCAAAAAACAAACCGGTAAAAACTTCTCTGTCAGATTAGATGATGAGCTCACTGACTGGAGATGCTTTTCTTGATCTGTTTGGGTAGATAGGCATTGCTTGGTCAATGATAGGTCTTTTAGGACTGCTACAATGTAAATGAACAACGCCACAAACTTTCTTTTTTTCCCTGTGCCCAAATAGAGATAGCGGTATATCTGCATAGGCAGGGTGCTAGAGTGAATTAATTCAACCCTTGGAAAAACAAACAAAAACAAACCAAATGAAAAACCACCCAACTTCATTATACTCAGATACAACTGAACAAGAAGGCTCATTTTTTTTGAGGCTTATTAAACTTTGAAAAAGCATAGTATACAATAGAAGGAGGATGTGCTGTGCATATGTAATTATTGGCCTTAAATGCTCTCTCTGGGCACAGCTGAGGAAAAGGAAGAAACCTGCACAACAGAACTACAGTGAGGTGAAATACATAAAACAACGAAGCCTGTCCCACAGACTCTCACAAAACTGAATGTTGTGTGAAGTGTGGAGCCTTTTCAGGTTTTGGGATAAGCTGTGGCTGCAACAATTGACGACTTGGCAAAGAAGCCATTTAACCTGGGGAGTAAATTTGTTTTACTGGCACATAGGCTTATATTCTACTTGCCTTTATTCAGTAGCCATCTTTGCTGGAAAATAATGACAGCTCGAAATTCAAGATGAGCCGTTTGGCTTTGGTACCTCTCTTGCATGTCACAGCACTGTTTCCCCCAGCTGGGTCCTCAGTGCTGCTGTACATCCAGTACTCTGTGAGATGCAAGTCTAACACATGCTTTGGCTTGATGTCTGCTGGCTTAACACAGTCTCCCCGATGCTCATAGTAAATGAGCAGACATGGGATTTAGTGAGCAAAGGCAACTCATCTGAAATGAATAATGGTAAATGTGTAAATAATTCACAGCATCTATGGAGCTCTATACACAGCCCACACTATATACATGTGAAACCTACCATCTTCCTTAATTTCAAACATGAATATGGGAGCCAACTTTGTTCAGTGTTACTCTATCAGGCAAATGTTGTAAATATTTTACAAATAAATGGTGGTTTTAATAATGCTGCTGAGAATCCATCACTGCTAGGCACTGTACAAGAGGAAACAGCCTTACCTGCAAGAGCTTTCAGTCAGATCATGGGTGCCAAATGGGGATAGGCAATGAGAAGAAATGCTGTGGTCAGGGTTACACTGGGTACCCCAGAAGTCTGCCTATTAAATGTATCTTGTAGGTGTCCCAGGACAAGAGGGATTTGAAGATGAGGAAAGTGTGTGTTTGCACATGCCAAGTCTCTTTTTGCAAAGTTACTGTTAGGTAGAAATCCCTGTGCAGGAGGAGGAAATGTCCCTGCTTCTCACTGATGTGATGTTCTCTTTGTATAACTATATATATATACACACACATGTGTATGTGTGTGTGCAGGTTTTTTAAAATTTTATATTATATATATATATATGTTAGTGGTAGTAATTACACCGTGCAAAAGAAGAATCATAAATAATGAAGGAAGAATGAGCTTTAGGCAACCTAATTAAAAACCTGTTTTCTTTATTAGTTAGCAAGGTAATCTAAGTCAACCTCTGGCTCTAAAGATTTTCACTGTACTGCAAAGCAAATTAATCATCTGTTAAACAGTATTTTCTTTAACTCTTCACCTTGGCAAAACAGTATTGGCTCAAAGTAGATTTTGGAAGAAAATTAAAAGGTGCAGATGGGATTTTCTTTTAATTTTTGTAATTTGGTGGTACATTATTTATTAGAAAGAAATACCCTTGCGTGTTGCTTCTGGTATGGAAGCAATAACTGCTGGTCTGGAGTGCTTCACACTGAGTAACTTGCATCTAGGGCAAGGTCTTCACATGTGTACTTTCCCTCATAAGGTCCAGTGTTTCTGATAAACCCTTCTCTCGATTTTATTTTCTCTTAACTCTGAATTGGTTTTCTGCCAGTCTAAGATACTATTACAGATTTTAAATACTTAATTTATTCTTGTGCTTTAGTAATAGCCCTGTCTGGGAAATGTGGGGAAAGAAGAGAGCAGTAGTTTTCTAGAAATATTCATGCTTTTAAAAATTTCTCTGCTGAATGAGGTAAATCTTCATTAAAAGTTATTGTGTGCCAACATACATGAACCAATTAGTACAGATATTGTGATATTTGAAGTCACTGCTGCAGTGTAGCTGATGGTTTGGATTTAGTAAGATCTGTCTAAGGTAGCTTTTTGGGTCCTGTTTCTGTGATGAGAGGACATATAATAAAATAAATCTCCTTGATGGCTAAGCTGACTCCTGGTGAAAACAGGCATTACTCTCTTACAGGCTGTAGGATTTCAGTCCAGTTTGCATCAGCTCTAAATCTGGGTGTTTTCTGTGTGTTGAAAGGGGTTTGCCATTGTGATTTTTTTTTCTTAATGTATTTACATTTTACGAGGTTTCCAGAATGATTTTTATTGGGGAGAGAGGAGAGATTTGGAAAAGAGGAGAAAGATAATTAACATTTATGTAGCAATCAGGCATGCCAGGTTCCCTTGAATTATTAAACATAATTAGTTTCATTTATTATTCCTGTAGGCTACAAATATCTGTATTAAATGCCAATCTGAAGTGTGGTATGTTTGATCTGGTGGGAATATGTATTTGGTAATACACTAAAATTTCTGAATAAACCTGTGATTCTGCTGTGCTCTCACTTTGTGAATAGTGCATGTATTTTTGTACAATGCTGGTAGAAAACAAGTAAATGCAATGTACTTAGCATTGTCTGAGATATCCACCAGACTACTGATATTTCCCTCTGTATTTCTGAAGTTATTTAGTTCCCGATCTCACAATCTTGTACGTCTGCAGAACATTATTCACTGATTTCAAGTACCTGTGCAAAACCTTCCTATAGATGGTTTTTCTCCTGGCAAAGCGTGGCTTCTGTAAAGTGATATTTTTTTTCCTTTGGCTTACAGTTAGTAACCTCTCAAAGTGTTGGTTGCGTCTTGGTAAATAACACAGCTACAGCCTCATGTTGGGAAAATACTTGATATAATTTTTATGGTGTAGGTGATGATTATCTCTCTGCCACATGTTAATTATGCTTCTGAAACAGGCAAAGGAGACAACATTTTAGCTGTAGTGGACAAGGAAAAGCCTGTGCAGAGCGAAAGATGGGCACAGAGCTTGTCACTTAGTGGAATGAAGAATTTTTACCTATAAGTGGGGAAATGTCAGGTAGCAATGGAAATCAAAACCTGGCTGCAGTGCCTCCAGTCATTACCATGCTATTGGCTGCCAGCTGCAGATTTCTTGTAGACAGATAATTGTGGGCACCAGGTCTAACACCGTCCCCAACTTCTTAGTCTGCCAGTCTTATCTCCAAGAGCATCCTTCCTGGTCTTGAGAGCTAGTGACCCTCTGAAATGAAAGCTTTCATTTAGGCAGTATAGAATAGAGTGTGGAAATGATTTGATATATAGTAGGATATTTTTTTTTTTTTTACATATTCACATTTTCAGAGAAGACCTTCTAGAATTCTAGGTACTTTTTGTAAGCACTGACTTCCCAGATAGCTAATATCCAGAAGGTCATAAAAAACCTCCAAAGTAGGAGGAGGAACAGTTAAGTACAAGAGTGCAGACTAGGAAGGCAGAACTGGATTGAAGCAAGCCCAACTTAGTCACTTAAAAATTCATTGAAGCCTACAGTTATTTAATTTTGCAAAGAACAGAATCTCCCAGTCTGGCTGACATTTCAGTACTTTATCTTCGTTTTGTGGCTCAGGTGAGATTTTTCTAACCTTCACAAAACAGGGACTTGATTCAACTTATTACTTCTGACCAAATCCAGATTAAAATAATGTACCCTTGTAGACCTCTTGGATCTATTTCACATACTAATCGGTAACCATAGCTGATTAACAAAGGAAGGGTAATAAAAACTACTCTAAATTTAAGACCTATCTCTCATTTTGTCAACAGATTTTTGTCTTTACTGTTAACTCCTCTTTTTGGTAGGGTGGCACACACTGTACCTTTGTTGTAATCTAGTTACATATTAATCTGTTGCAAAATAATTAGTCTTGCATATTATTAAAGGCAGTGAAAAAGCAAGAAGGCAACCCCCTTCAAAGGGTTAATGCTAGCCAGAAGAGAAGAGTCCAATGAAATGGAAAGGGATGTGGATTTTGCCAGAAATCTGATGGAAAATCATGTTGGTAAGAGGAAGAGGTGGAAGGGAAAAGAAGGTAATTAAGTGGATGATGGAGTTTTTGCCAATCTCCAGCTTTTCAGCACAATTCATACCCGTGGCCCCTCTCACTGAGTGATGTTTTACAGTCATATCAGCTGGCTTTTAAATTCTCACATTCCAGGGATTTCAGTGTGCCCATGCAATTACACTGCATTGGTGCTGTCATAATGTTGCAGTTTGCTATTAATTACCCTCCTGTACTGTTTCAGTCATGTGACAGATTTGGTTTTAGGCTTTAACTGGTCCTCCATTTTAATTATCAATTACTAATGGTCTATATTTCCCTATTCATTTTGTTTTCTGATCCTGTATTGGATATTCCAAAAAGATTATCAACAGGCTGTTAGTGAGAGGGAATAGATTCTTTTATGAAAACAGCTGCAATTAATAGTAATTATTGTACTTAGATCTGCTTATGGGATACTGTAAAATATCCCGAGTCCTTCATCAAAACTGGGTGTGATCCAGGTTACTGCTAACAGGCAGCCCCTGCTTTCTCTGAAGTGGTCCCAAACTCCTTATTGCTGATGCTACATTGATGGTAATACTCATCAGTTAACTCTGAACTTCTTTAGTGTTATCTTTATATTAAGGTTAGATTGCAAATGCCCAGTCCTGAATGGTTCTGAGTGCTTGAAACCCAAAATGAAATCAATTTGTATTACATTTCTTATTTATTTTCCAGTGGAAACTGGATCTGTGTGCTCAGCAGATGTTCAGCTTCTGTCAGGGACTGAACCCTAATTAATTCATATTCCTTTTTTTTTATTTATTTATTCTCTGAATGTTTTTCCAGTGTGGATGAAGCTCTTGAATTTGAAAACGCTTGTAAGAGCAAAACATCTGAAAATGTGCTTTTTAAAATTCAGTCACTATGTGAATCAACTCTAATCTCTGAAAATAAAATTGCATTTTTCAATAAAAATGTGGCTGCGATCATTTGTCAGATTTATGTTTCTTCACAAATCCAGACAAAAATCAGGCATTGGTAGATTGGGTAAAACACTACCCAAATCTAGTAAGATGATAGATATGCAGTAAATACACATAAACTGTTGACAGAAAACATGTTAATCTGCTTTGATGTCATTTAAAAAAAAAAAAAAAAGCTCAATTGCTTCAAACCATCAGGCAAGCTTATTGGAGAAAATTAATACAGGAAACATCCTGAAATATCTCACTGTATTCTTAGGGCCAAGGTCTGTCATCCAGCATAGCTGTGTCCTGGCTGCTACTCCCCCCGGATCAGCTTGGTATAAATAATTGTAAAGAGTTTTGATCGAGGGTCCAAATGCCCTTACTCAATTTGAGTTCAAACAGAACAAAAAGGCTGCTATCTAAGCCCCCTAACACTCTGCAAAGTGCTCAATGCTACATTAGCGTAGTTTTGAGGTCTCTTTTTCATGTTTTCTTAACAGAGACAATTCAAAAGAGTGAGGTTCTCTGTTGGATTGATGAATGTATCCTGGCTAGGTGAAATACCCACTTTATAAAATATTTAGCCATGAAAAATGCAGTGCTTGGCACCTTTTCCTAACTAAATGACACATAAGTCAGATAAAACACAGAGGTGGAAGACACTTGTGCTATACTTGTGAATAAAAGCACAAGTGTAGTGGGAATGAACTGAGCTTGTGAAAGTAGACCCTCTTAAAAATAGTTGGCTAAGCGTCAAAAGAAGAAAAAAATTATCCAAGGGCTGCTGTTTTTTTGATGGACTTGATTTGCTATCTTTTACTATGGAAAAACAATGAAATGAGGACAGGCTGTGGGGAAAACAGGCTGGCAAAGAGGGTGACGAATCTTCACACTGTGGTCTAATAATGTTGTTTCTCTCTTATTATAGATAATGAGCTTCTATGAGAAATGAGCAACTGCCAGAGAAGATTTTTGGCAGGGGATAGAGAGGAGAGTCTCCAGCCTGCCCTCCTGCTACAGAGCAGGGGGAAATGCAGAATGCTACCTGCATACTGGATTTAGAAGTCAACACGTGCCTCATCTTTTTATTGAAGTGCTAAATAGATCTCCGCCATTTCTTATTTGACAAAGCACATTAATACATTGCTTCATTTCAGATGATGCAAATGGAATAATAAATGGTGGATTCAGTCAACTGACACACTGGTGTGAGAGAGGAGAGCGGCTGCGTTACTCTCCAGTGCTCTGCAGTGATTTTCTGTGTTCCTGCAGAAAGGGTCCCCTATATAATCTCCTACTAGTAATTAATTTATCTTTTTTTCTTTCTTCATTTTAAAAGCAGCTTGAAATTGCAAGGAAAGTGTGTACTCTCAACCATGTAAAGTAATTCAGGCAAGAGTTTCTGAAGCCACTATATTGGCAGTCATATTTTGAGGAGATGCTATTGTTAGCTGTTGAGATGTTCTTTTTTGCAGGACTTAAAGCTGACTTCATTTGTTGACTGTTCTGTGACTGGCAGTAGTGAGGCCTCTAGAAATGATTCTGGCAGGTAGCTGTCTACAGCTGGTACTGTTTAGGGTGAGGGGGGAAAAACATCACCAGGAAAACAGCAAGAAAGAGGGAGCAAAATTCCCATCCAACTGCACTCTGTGTATTTGAGTCTTTGCTAAATATATTAGGTACCAGTCCTGTACTTGTGGAGGGGTTAGACTTTGCGAGCAATGAGCAGGTAACTTCCTTTGACATGACAAGTCAAAATAACCTATGAACAACATTTGTGGTAACAGTAAATATTAAATTAGCTATGGGAATGTTACAACATCAGGGCTTCGTGTGGACTTTCAAACTGACCTCTCAGCTTAGAAAGCTTACTTATATCACACTTTTTGTACTGCAATTTCCTGTTTAGTATTTCATAGGAAGCCTACCTCTTTATTTATAGAGAAAGTGATTTGCTTTAATGGCTTCTTAGAGAAGAACCTCTTACAATATTTAAGTAAACTTAGTTTATTCACAACAGGCTAAGGACTTAACCTGTTTCTCATACAAAATTTAAAAGCCTGAGCTCACCCAGCAAAGAAAAGTTTGATCAGCCAGTTGGAGAGATGTTCCTGTAGTTTGTAATTCAATACAGTATAAGCAGGTTTGGGGACAGGGAAGCCACTTACCATAATGTCATTGATTGCTCTAAGGATTAAAATCAGAAGAGAGGGTTTAAAGTAGTGCAGACATTAATGGCCCATTGAAGAGCAGCTGTGTGATACAGAGCACATCCTTATTTGTTGGTGTGGTCTGATCAGTACCAGATACAGCACTAGTGCAGGCAGTATATTCCTCTCCCACTTAATTCAATGTTGGCTGACGATGTGCAGGATGGCAGTTAGTATCCAGCTGTTATCAGCAAGGTTTGCATTAAATGCTGAACAAGAAATGTAAGTGTTAATTTAAAGAAGAAAAAAAAAGTATTTAAACTGGCTCCAATTTCCCTGAAACCAGCAGAAGTATATTCCTTAAACTAAAGGTTTAGGCTAAATCCATAAAAGTACAAAGAAACAAGACAAAAATAATGTCCCCTTCCCTTACCTCCTCCTTTCAGTTTCTCTTAGTGGTGTCTGGAAAGATGCTGTGTGTGGCAAATGTGTCTGGAAGAAAGCACGGAGCTGCTAGTGCATGAGGAAGAAGGTGCCACGGAGTTTGCAGTGCTGGAGGTGAGATGAGGTGAGCTTTCCCTGTGCCTTGGGAGGACTGTGTGATGTTTTATCCATTGACAAAGTCTCCTCTTCACTACAGGGACTTGTGGCTTGTGTATTGTTTTCCTGGAGCCGTTCTGGGTGTGTTACAAAGCTTGCTGTGGGCTTGGCAGTGTGGCATAACAGGTGACACCTGCAAGAATTTGTCAGTCCTAAATACTAAATGTATCTTTTGAAATTGCTTTTGTAATTGCTCTGTTGTTGCACTGAACAGATGTGCAGATTAGAACTACTGAAAAGTCTCTTAAATAAGGTCAGTAAATGCATAACCAAAGAAATAGGTTTCAAACCACTGGGACAATCTTTAAAAACATGACAAAATTAGGTTTGAGCCTAATTCTTCACTGGTGTAGAGGGGCAGCATTCTACTGATTTCAATGGAGCTGACCCAGTTTTCACTCATGCAAACCCAGAACTTCCAGGTTTAATGTAGCTTTGTTCTGAACCTTTCAGTAGCACATCTGTGTGTGCGTGTGTGTTTGTGCAGCAAGCGATGCAACAGAGCCACACTGGGGGACCATGGTTACACTAGCAGTATAGGCTCTGCACGTTCCAGCAGGATCAGGTCTGTGTGCCTTAATGGGAGAGTTGCTTAGTTGGGGATTTGAGGTGAAATTTCCATTGCTCTGTAAAGAGATCTCTTACTTTGGATGTAAGGAAGGAGGTGGTTAGTAAAGCACTTCCAGAAGTGAGTAAGGTTGATTATTAGGACAATGTTCTGCCTCCAACCTGTGTGGACGTACAGTCCAGGATAGTAGGGATGGAAATGAGTCAGCTGTTTTGCATCAAATCATCCAGTTGCTCAGAGAGAGAGAGAGAGAACATGGGAAAAGGTTTTATATATTAAGTTTCAGTATATGTTTATGGTGTTGAGTATTTTACAGTGTTCTCCTTCCTCTAAACATGTCCTCTAAAGATATTTATCTTCTACACGGGAAAATTAGGACACAATCTGTTACAAGCCCACACATCTTTAAAGTGCCATAGTGCAATATCTTGAGGTATAATACTGTCCTTTTCTTTGGAACAACCCTTGCTATCCAAAAAAAAAAAAAAAAAGCAAGTTAGCAGCTTGCCAAAGAGAAGGTTTGGGGTTTTGATTTTTACAAACTCACTGCCTGATGCCTCACATGAAGCTGTTAATTTCTTTGGTCATGAAGCAAGGACTGAGGTGCAGAATGGCTTCTGGGCAGATGTTGTGTATAATGAAATCTTAGTTTAGGGATTCATTCTCAGCTCAGTATTCAAGGCTTGAGTCTGATTCCTCAGATGTGGAAAATGTTCAGTGTTCCTCTTAAGGCCTGTGAAAGGAATCTTTCACATGACAGAGGATGCATTAGCTGTCTGCTTGTTCCATTCACAGTTTTGTTATTTGCAAACTCATTCTTTTTTCTAATTCCCAGTCCACGAAAATTTATAGCATGAAAATGCATGACCTATTGTTTTTTGATGCCCACTGTGCTCTGTAAACAGTGGTGGGAGGCAAAGTAGAAGTGACCTTTTCAGGCTGCTAAATAACTCTATATGTTGGAGTATCCTGGAAACTTTGAAATGCTGCTTAATGTGAAGATCAGAGCTCATTCATGTCTCTAATGAGAGTGGGAGGTTTTCTGTCTTACTGTAATCGGTTTGTCCTCGGCCTACAAGCTGGGTTACAGCATTTGCTGAAACACAAGGAAACAGCTTGTGAAAATAAGCAGCAATCAGTGGTTCTCCTGGCAGATCTTGGCTCATTATGAAACCAAACTAGTTATGGACTGAAGCTCCTTCAACTCGTGCCAGGCTGTATTTGTGTTTTATTTGGCTTCCCTGAGTTTGAGTGGGCTACAGCACTGCCTTTCCTTGGAGTTTCCAGCATGCTTCTGAGCCTGTTGGCAGTCTTTTATCTCCTCACAGAATATCAGGGATTGAAAGCTCATCCAGTCCCATCCCCCTGCCGGAGCAGGAACACCCAGAGCAGATCACACAGGAACGCATCCAGACAGGTTTTGAATGTCTCCAGAGAAGGAGATTCTACAACCTCTCCTCCCAGCACCCATTTTCCAGGCCCATTGAGCTTACAATTTACCTCTTGCTGAGCAGAAGATGCTCAAATCATGCAGGGTTAAGGCATTATCTCAAACTCCTATCTGAGCAAACAAGTGGCACCCTTTTGGTACCCTTTGCTATTAGTGCATCGGCTGCAATCTTCTCTCTCGATGTTGAGGCCAAAGGGGAGAGCAGACAACCAAACTGCATGTTGTGTCACAGTACAATTCTGTATTCTGAGAGTCCCCGGGTGTTCAGAGGCTTACGTGGGCAGATCCACAGTTGGAAATCTGCCAAAAATGTACACTCAAGACACCCTTGGATCTTTCAGGGTTCTGGAGTTTGCTGTGCATCCAGCACCATAAATGGAAGGCTTTGGTAGAAAAAAGAGGTAAAACGAAGGTGCTTTGAGCAACCCATTGCTAGGATCTGCTGTGGGTCCGGTGCAGGCATCAAGAACTACTTTTATTCTACTGACCAGGAGCCATTTGAATACAGAAATTGGTGCTTTCCTGAGTCTCCTTTACCTGCCCAGTCCTCCTTAACACTTTAAATCTTGCATAGATGCGGTGTTCCAGACCAAGCAAAAGCTCTGTGGGGAAATCTGGATCAGCAAGAGTAGTAGTATGATGTCTATGGAGACATCTGAATTTCTGGTTACCTTCCAGTGCATTTCTGCAAATGGCTGATATTCAGCTTCAGAGCACATAAAAAATTTAAAGAATCACTAGACGCTAAGAAAAAAAAAAATACAATGGAGTTCTCTGCACTCAGTGAAATTATTGAAGCAATAAAGAATAATGCTTTTGCAGATGAGGCTCCAGACCAAGCAGTGCAGAGCAAATCAATAATGTCATACTTCTTGCCAGAATCAAAAATACTTGTGGAAATAGCCGTGGAGTGAAAGGGGAAAAGGTTTGTTTCAATCAATCATTCTTGTTGTATAATGCAATATCACAGACCAAACTAACTTGCTTGCTAGGGACTTTAAGAGCTTGAAAAACATTTAATCAAAAATGTGGAGGCATTGTTTATCCTGAAGGCTCGTTATAAAGGGACCGTGTGGTGGGTACAGGGGAGGCAGGCTGAACCAGCCAGGTTGCATCAGGTCCTGGACACTTTCCTCAAGCAAAAAGCGTGTTCCTGAAGTTGTGAATATGAATTTCTGTTCAGAGCATCTCACTTCATGTCCAGCCTGTGATTGCCAGTGAAACAGTGGGAGAAATGCCCAGTCGAGGTGCACTGGCTGGGAGAAGCTTGCGTGGTATCCTGATGTTTGTAATGCAGTATTGCACCTGAGTCTGGCTGCGACCTCACTCTCTGGTCCTGCTCTTGGGTAACTCACAGTTTAAGCAGTTAGTGTATGCTTAGAGTAGGTGGAAGTTCTTGTGAAATTAAATTATTTGCTCAGGAAACTTTTAGTGAAGCTAAGAGGTGAAAACACATCTCATGAATCCTAGTCCCGTGCCTTTATAGCCAAGCTGGCCTTTATAGACAGCACCAAGCTAATGCAGGCAAACAAACTTTGGCTTAGAATCACCCCCTAAACATGGCTGTGATTGAAAGCAGCTCAGGTTAATGTCTGGGGTGAGAAGACTGTTACAAAGTGATAATTTGTGACACAAATGGAGAGAAATAACCATGGCCATCCCACGGTATGGTTCAAGAGAGACCAGGACCTCTTCAGGTATAGAGCATCAGACAATGCTCTGAGCTTGGGGCTGGGTTGTTTAAATGTTACCTATTTTGAATGTGTCCATGGAACCTCAATTCAGCAAGAGTGAGGTAAAACCATCTTTTGTAGTTTTCCTGTTTGCTTAAAAAACTCTTAATTTAAAAAAGAGAGGAGCGTGATCTTTGGTTTCTACTGTCCAGAATGGTGCAAGAGAAGTAGTTATTTCCCTAGTACACAAACATAGACTCTGAAGCAACCTATATTGATGAAGAGGATGTGACAATTTCCCTATTTTATATCAATAATTTAGTGATGAAAGGCTAGCAATTCCATTTCGGTAGCTTTACACATTTTTGAAACACATGTTAATTCTGCTGTGCAGCAATATGAACCTTTTTATGTGAATGTGGGGTTGCCATAACTTACACTTTCAGGCTGAAAGTCCAGTTTTGTGTGGGACACCAGGATGCACGTGCTCTCTAACTTGCAAAGAGATTCATATGCTTAGGTCATTTTTCATCCCAGATATCCCTGACTAGGTCAGAACAGGGAATTGAATTGATGTTTCCCTTCATCCTGTGATACAGCCATCTCACTCTATATCTCTATATTTTATTTTTTTTTTTTCAATAAAAGTTCAAACTGATTAGTGGCTGCAAAATATTTGATAAAATAGCACACTTCTGGAAGATCCAGTTGAACCGGAAGGGTTTCAATGACTATAGTCAGACTATCTTGCAGTTCTTTTGAAGGTCATCTAAAGTCTTGGAGCATTTGGGGTTCTGGAACAAAAACTGTCATCTTCATTCATTTTGAGTAATAGTGGAAGGAACTAGAATTATTAATTAAGATTCAGTTCTTCCTCCTGCAGCTACCGAATCAAAAAAAAGTGGTATAATCTGAGATCCATCTTCTGATTACTCAGAACAGGATTTTCAGCCTCTCATGAGGCAGGTCAAACAATGCTCAGAAAGTTTCCCCTCTTTTCCTTAGGCCATTAGAGAATTAAATTGATTGCATCATTTTCAGCATCATTTCACAACAGTCAATAGTCCATCTTCCAAATTGTATCAGTGCCTTGTACCATAATACCCATCTGGAAAAAGGAGCAGCTGCCCCTTCCTGATACGCAAGGCATTTAAAATTCTCCTACAGAAAATTAGTCAAACAAAACGGTAAAGTGGCAGCAATTTACCAGCTCTTTTCTCCTGTAAATAGATTCTTCTGTAAAAATAAAATTATTTGCTGTTGTTCTTTTGTCTTTCCCCATCAAATAGCCTAAATTCATCATTATGTAGAGCAGTTTAGATCAAAAGAGAGTACACATTGTAACTGTGCTGCAGTAGTCATAGGCAGTAACTGAATAAACCAAAGTCAAGAAGTCGGCTTGAAGGCTGGGAGGAATAAATTCTGACACCATGCTGCTCTGTTGCACTCTTGTGTCTTCTTACCTGGGGGCTTATTTAATAGTAGAAGAGAGAAGGAGTGCCAGCCTGGCTAGTGTGTGCCTTTGGAACCAAGCAGGAAGGTGGTAGGAACTGTAATATAGTTTCATGCTTCTGGAGGGGTGTTTTTCCTCCCAAGCTACAGTACATTTTTCATAACTGTTTCATGAAAAATACTCTGTCCCTGGCTGACTCCTTTACAGATGATCGTCATTCTTAACTTAGTGAAGTATAAAAGAACTACTTGCAGCCTCCTCAAGATGACCATGTAAATGTATTCTGAATCAGTAATAGAGTGCAGCTGTGGTCCAGACTAAATGTTAACTTTAACCTTTCTGCCCTTGATTCCCAGACATGAACCAAAGCACTTTAGGGTGCATGTTTTTGTTGTTGGATCAGCCTGAGAGAAGAACAAATGTCTATAGGCTTAGACCTTCCTTTTAGCTCCCACCAGTGTTTTCCCAGTCTCCTGCTGTCAGCCACTGCCTGTGGCTGTAGGAAGCTGCTGCTGCTGCCACTGCCAAGGTTAAAAGGAAGAGGAATGTTAAAAGGAAGAGGAATGTTAATGAGCCGCAAGAGTTCATCAGTTACTGGCTAGTACTACTGTCCATGGGGCAGCAAAGATTGGACATCACACTTGTAAATTGAATAATTTCTGCTTTTCTCCTGAAGCCTAGAGTTCCCAGAATGTTAGAATGTGTTGAAGGCCTTTGCCAGCTTGACCTTTCTGTCAGCTGAACAAGCTGGAGTCCGGACCATAGGGCTTGGACCTGCTTCCCAATTTTGCTATGATGAGGACAGTTGTCAGTTGCTGTAGGGTTTCTTCTGTAGCATGGACATTACAAAGGCATCTTTGGTCCGGTGATCCTAAATGGGAGGAAAGCTGTACCAGCAGTAATATGCAGTGCTGTGTCCTGGAGATGTCAACTCTTAAGCTGTAGGAATAAAGTCTAGCAAGCATTAATCCTCAGTGTGGTCTTGCTGCAGGGAAGCCTTTGGCAGGAACAGTTCTTGCATTCTGGGAAGCCTGGTGACCACTGCAATGGTGCCAAGAGTCTAGCTTGGAGAAGTGAGGAACCAATCCATCAGTGCCCGCCACCTCGCAAACTGGACTAACTCACAGTCGCTCAAAATGTGGGGGAATCAAGGTGGATTGTGGTGCCCTGTCTCATTATACTTGTTTGATTAAAATCAGCTGCAGTCAGCAAAACTTAATGATTTCAGGCCCAACACCATTCTAATACCATTATAGGGCTTCTGGTTTTGGCCGTTGGGCAGTGGCCACTTGTTCAAACATCACTGCAGTGTACTTGGTTTGGGCTGTAGATGTGCCCTAAGTGTAACAGAGCTGGAGATAAACCGATGCTAATGGTGCTCTGGCCAACACTAATCAACAGTGTCTTGGTTTGGTTTGCTCCTGACCTCAGCCAGTGTTACTTCTCCTTGTGTGCTACCTGAAATGCATACATTTAGGCAGCACGGTAACATTCTGTCCTGAGATTGCAATGAGTAAGTGAAGACCTCACTCTGCAGAAACTGCTGGGTGAAATTCTGATTGAAATCCTCCTGACAGACCATCTGGCTGCAGTCACCACGTTATTTTGATCCAGACCATTGTTAACAGGCTGGTAATAGAAAATCCCCTTTGGGACTGAGATTTGAATACAGAAAAGTGAAATCTTGATTTCGAAAGGTCTGATAGTGTATTAACCTGCCAGTTTAGGAGGTACCCACCCCACTGTGAATATAAACATGCTCTTAATGAGAGTGCAGGAATTGTCAGGGACCATTTTATAAGTGAAAACAGCTGCTTCTGCAAGTGCTATCATCTGTTAAATTGTAGGATTACCATTTGAGGTGATGCAGGAAGGGGAGAGGAGCCCTCTGCTTGTCTAAGGAAATTGTCATTTAAGGTATGATGGGAGTTATTCTTGTTAAGCTTGCTTACAACAGCTCAATCCACATAATTTCAGTCTTCCTGGGAGTTAATACAGAGCCAGAAAACAGCTCTCTGGGGTTTAAGTGGGAGACACAAAGCTAGTGATTATATCCGTTTGCCTAGAGCTGCTCTGCTTGTGCCCTCTCATTTTCCCAGAGGCATATCCCAGGCTCACACAGAAGTGTCTCCGTATCATCTGATTAAGACAAACCTGTCATTCCAAATTTTCTCCCACTTTACATCAGTGGATGTTACATCCTCCCAGGAAACATCAGACTCCTTTTTTTTATTTCCTCCATATTTGACTGAAGCTGACAGTGGCTATTCCCCTGGCTGCTTTACACATTTACCAGCAAGTGGAATATATCAAAGGCCAGATATGGGAAATGAGAGGTTAAACATAAATCTCTTCTCCCCAGAGCCTGCAATAGTCTGATATGTAAGTTGCTCAGGAAAGTCCTGTGTGCCTCTGATAACAAGGCTTCTCTGAGTTTGTGATGTTAATTAATAGGGCACTTGCATCTATAGTGTTTGTTCCAAAGACCTGCAGAGACTCCATCACAGACTTCTGGCAGTTGAGAGCAGCTGAGGGGGGCAAGCAACACAGGTGGGTGGGGAGGCATTTGCTATGTTTGCTTGCAGGGAGCATCTTTGTTCTTGGAGAACATCCCCCAAGTGCATCCCCCCCTGCCCCCCCTGCCCATCCCCCAGGTGCAAAGTAGTGTATGGTTACAGCTTTGGAGGGATTTATTTTTTTCCTTTCTTAGGTGTGTTGTGGGCCAGAGGCAGGCTATGTTTGCCTTGGAATAGCATAGCAGTGTCTGCAGGCTTCTGTTTGATGTGACCATCAGCCTGTACTCCTCGTTGAGCACTACTAAAGGTGGGTTAATGCCATGAGTCTTCTGCTCCAAGGCCGTTTATATTTTAAGGGTGATGTGGACTGTATTCTGTGTGCTGCTGAGGTCTGGTTGAGGAGGGCATCAGAAACAAATTGGAAAGTGCAAATGACTGCAGCTGTGATGTGACATTCTGCAAAAACTGCTATGACCTCAACAAGGGTCTTCATGGCTCACCAGGTGGATTTATCTACTCCTCCAAAAAAACAGTACAAGATTATCTGTCATGCTCAGCTTCCGTAAGCAGCGGGGGGAGGAATTATGTTGTCTGTCACTGTCAGCAATATCATACCCCTCAGAAGGTGAAAGATTTGCATCTTCTTGCTGTTATTATCAGCCTTTACTTTGACATTAGAACTACCATTATTTCCTCAAAAATATATTTGCATTGATCAGCAGAGACATCTACTATCAGCAGACCTACATATTCAAACATAATTTCTTGCATTTGTTCCTTTACTCCAAATGACACTTCCCTCTAATAGCACTCCCACAGTCTCTTTCAGAAATTATAACTGCTGTAGACTGCATGCCCCAGGAGGTGATCTCTGTAAATTGGCAGCTTTGCCTCTCTCTAAATCTTCTGCCAACTTGCAGAGTTCATGTGGTTCATCCTTTAGGCTAACAGCTTCGTTATATTTAAGCACACACATACACTCACCCACGCAGCGAGTTTTTCATCTTAACTCAGAAAAGTATTCCAGCCTTCTTGCTATTTCCTTATATATTTAAATAAAAATTGATGCTCACTTTTGCAGTACAGCCACGTTAGCTGGTCAGCCACTATGTTTGATCTTTTGGCAACTCTAGTGGGGAAAAGGAGGGTCAAATTTTGGCCTTCTCTATGCTTATGCTGGGCTCTCCAGGGACTACAGTTAATGTAAATGGTAGCTGCTGTGAGTAACATATAGGCATTGTTTTGTCTTTTAAAGAGAGAGAATATGTTGTACTTAAACTATACTGTGCCATAATTGCACGTGTGTAGCTTCTCTGTGTGTATCACACCCTATACTGTTCTGGAAAACCTATACCAACCAAAAAGGGTCAAAGCTATTACTGGTAAAGGATCATCAATAGATGCTCTTAATTAGTCACAGCCCTGTTGTATTCCTTGCTTTTAATGTGATTCTTCCATGGCTACAGTCACGTGTTGCTCTTGCTTCTTGGAGTCAGTTTTGTCAAGGAAATACCTACAGTGCAGTGCCTACATGTCTGTGGCAAATACAACCAGGGCTTGGGAACATGATACTCTTTTGTTGCAGAAAAGAACAGGAATGAGATTTTTGAGACATAATGGATATATGGATCCACTGCAAAATTCAACAGCATGAATTTAAGCTGAAGATGTTGCACTGAACACCTGTTTTAATTTCTTTGTTATTTACTGGACTACTCTTTATCCTTTACCCTTTGCCATAATGTAACAGCTTCCTGGTGCTTGATGCTGTTTTAACTCTCACCCCACACCCTGAAGTCACAAGGGCTGCTCAGAGCTTGGGGTAGAACCAAAGCTGGACATTTTGACTGTCTTGAAAAAATTTGCTTGCTTTTCCAAACCTGGAAAGCTCTCTGTCCCCTGGTTGCCGTGGCAACAGCTCCTATCCACATTCCTTCATCACTGCTCACTATTACCTTGCTCTGCTGCTATCTTGAAGCGCAATCATTGTCTTTTCCTATTGCTGTGCTGTAGCAAGGAGAGAAATTACTTGGAAACGGAAGGAGCGGCCATAAGGACACAAGGGCAGGTTCATTCTGTGTATAAGCCCCTCAAAGTGATTAGCCCTGAGGACAGGCTAGCTGGAGAATGAAGAACAAATTGTTGATTGGAAAGTGCAGCTCTGGTTCTTGTCAAGTAATTCACTGCATAACTTTTATGTTGACAGTTGCACAGGTCATTCCCTGGTGTATCTGCTTTCACTTGTGCCCCTGAAATTTGGGATTGTTTAGAAAAGTGATTTCCTGGGATTTCTCTGCCTGGGTTATGGTTGGCCACCAGGCCAAGCTAAAGGTCATCTGGAGAAGAGCTTGTCACAGAAAGCAGGCTGGCTTGACGCTGTAGAAACTATTGTGAAGGGGATTAAGATGAAATTCCTGCACTGTCAGTTCTCAGGGGCTCTATTCCTCAAAGGAATGCTCAATAGGCTTGACCCATGTGGTTGAAGCTTCGGTGATCTTTGAAGAGTCTAGATCTTTCTACTACAAAATGCTTCATGGCAACCAGCCTGGCAAACTCTCCTTGTCAGTACTACTGATGTCACTGAAATTGTGAAATAAGTTTTACAAGGAGTATGATCCTCTTCAGTTAGACCTGTATCTCTGCTTTTGGGATAGCTGGCTAGAGGTGACATGTTTTTGCTGTACTCTGAACCTACGTGGCAATGCAACACAAATGAAGAAGTATGGGCCACATCTCATTTTGATGCAAAGGTTGTCTCCCATAATTACAAGGTCCTGTTCGTTTACCTGTCTTTAATTAGAAACACTGCTAATTATCTATTGCAAAGTGGATAATTGCAGTACTTCTAACTAAAATTCACTTGTTCCTGTCTTCTAGAGTGTGGATGAGGGCCCACTCCAGAAATGTGCATTTTACCTATCATGGATTGAGATGGGGTGGGTGCCATCGTGGGATGTCCTAACTTCTCAGCTGTACTTGGTCTTTTTCTGGCAGTCAAAAATTTACTTGGAGAAATAAGAAGAGTTGGTCCAATGCAGCAACTTGAGCAACTTCACTATTGTATTTTTTTGGATGGAGATTGAGATTTTAATTTTTAGCTTTCCACTTTAAGTGTTCCTCTTGGTTTCAGAAATTTTGTACTTTTTTTTTCCTTGATGTTTCATTTTGGGGGGAAAAAAAGTCTGATCTGTCAGGCCAAACCTACTGTTCTGAATAGCTTCCTGTCAGTGTTACTTAACTGGGAGTCCCTGGTTAACTGAATGTATTTGAAAATGCACTGGCACTGAGCTGTCCTTTCTAGCAGTCCTAGAGCTTGGTGAGTGTGTTACATACAGGTATGATGCATCTAGTAGATCTTCATTCAACCATTCTCTTTCATGGAGATATGTGGATGGGTCTGTGATCCTTAGGGTCCCCACAGGCATCGCATATGAGGTCTTTTCTCTCCCAAATGTGATGTTCTTTGGCCTTGTTGGTGCTCTGCGTTCTGTCCTTGAGGTCAGTAATTTCCCCAAGGAGCCAACCCAGAGAGTCAGATCTTCGATTTACCAGCAGGTGGCATTAACGGAGCAGACAGAGCTGTGCCGTGGGCATTGCTACTGAAGAAATCAGCAGTACTGCCTTCCTGGGAAGCTTGGCTTATTCTTGGTACCTTTTTACTTGCCAGTTCATCCCCTTAGACTGTACCTGGGTAGCTTTTCTGACACTTGTAAATCTTGTGCGGAATGATTGCCTTAAGTTTCTTTTGTTTACCACTCAGTGGGATTTTTCCCAAGTCATATGGCCTTATTTCTCGTCTCTGACCTTATGATTGAAACATGTTGTTATACTAGCCTGGAATAAATCAGTAGGAACAAGGTTGTAGAAGAATAAACACATTTGGAAAGGTATTTTGCGTGCTCCCAACTTAAAGGAGAATTTCTTCACTTTAAAACTGCAGTTTTATAGTCAGTTGGAAGCCAAGATTTTGGGTTGCAAAACTATATTAATTTGAAAATTAAAGCATTCATATACCCAAATGGATGTTCTCTTCATGTATTGCAAATTATGGTTCACTTTCACCAATTACTGTTCAACAGAAAACCATGAAGTTCTCTGGTTGCTGAAGTAGCCTGTCCTTCGCATTCCTGCATCAACATGCTCTCTGAGGAAATTGTCCAAAGAATTCTGATGCCAACCAGCATCTTAATGCAAGGGTTTCAAGTGAGAAGATACACAGATGAATTTACAGCAAAGGTTGTCGATTAAGTGCACAACAGAAGGTGTCCAGTCTCTTCTTTCAGTGAGTCTTAATGAAAGATGACATAGGAAATTAGTGAGGACTGGAATAAAAATAGTTTAGACTGGAGGCAGGTATTTAATGCCACTGGGAATGTTGTTAAATCCCATAGCTCTTAAAAATGCTGCAATTGCCACCCATAAACCAAGTATTCCTAGAGGCATCTGATGCTGTGCAGCCAGTGCAAAACAGTGATAGAGATTTTTGTGATGTGCTTGGAGTCTTCCAAGCAAATGTGGTTTTTGTGCAAATGCCTTGGTCTGTTGACGTTACTAGACTTGGCAAATCACTATTTAAGAAAAGGATCAGGGCGTTGTGGAAGAGGGTGGATTATTTTCCTCACTCAGCAAAGAGTAATGCTTTGGAGGAAAAGAGGGTGAGCCAGGCAGAGCCTCATCAGTGCCAAACTAAGTACGGGAAATGATAGTTAACCTGTATTTATGAACCCTTTCATCCATTACTGGTCTTAAAGAACTGTTTTTCTGGCAATGACAGGTGATGTGACCTGGGATGTAGAGGCTGCAGGGAAGGCTTTTCCATGGTGCTGGTGTAGCTCAGGAGCAGTGTCTGAATCTGTTAGCATGTAGTGTGCATGCTAAGAAATAAACAGCAGCTGCTTAAACATGACGAGGCCAGAGAAGGAAAATTCAAGCAGAATTCCCAAATAATTTCAGTCTATTAAATACATGCTTTGAAAAGCTCAAGCTTCAGCAGTGATGTTTGCACATGTACAGTCCTTTGCCACTCCTGACTAATTATGATTCTACCTATGTTATACTTGGCAAGCAGACAGCATTTGTTCAAGGGGGCTCTTGCCAGCTGTGCTGGTGAAAGTGCTTTTCAATAAGATGCCAATTAAGCACTTTATTAATATTTATTATTCACTGGTTGCAGTTGTTGGTAACATGCATTTCCCCGGGAGAGCTTGAATGAAATGCAGCAAGGTCTTACCTGCTGGGGAGGGGGACAAAAGGGTTCTTTAGTTGTTTGTGCTCACTGTGTGGTGTGTAAGTGCTGATGCAGACCCAGTGTGCGAATGGTGGGGGTCCCCGTTCAGTAAATTGCCCAGCCAGGTGCTGGTGAGAAGTCAACCACTGCATGTTTGTTTAGCAGCAAGAGGGGTGGGCAGCGGGGCTGGCACAGTTCAAGTTCTGTCAATGTTTTACATAAAACAAATACTTCCAAACGTGATTCTCAGAATCTGGAAACTAAGGGCACACTGGGCACTCTGTGTTCCTTTTGGTCCGGTACTGCACCACAAGGAACAGAGGCCTCCTCTGAGACTAATGAAAAAACTAAATTTCATTTGGGTCTTTCAGTCCTGGGAGTTCCCAAATGTAATGAATCAAGTATGAAAGGTGAGCAGTGAAATCCACCTGGAAGCCTTCTGAATTGAAATGAACTTGAGCGAGTGGCTGCCCACATGTGTGGGACACTCTCGATGTGGAGATGCAATAGCGTGGTCACAAGCCCAAGGGACAGATGGGTTTAAAGCATTTTCCAGATCCAAGTTTAAATTAACAGAACCTCCTTCCTCTCTCACAGCTGATTATACAGAACATGGTTTTCAATATCTGAGCTGAGTCATTTCCGTCAGCCAAACTCCACTTCACTTACCACAATAGTATGTTTTTATTGAAGTGTGAATTGTTCCTTTTCATTAATATTTCTGTATAAAATCATTGTGGTCTTGGAGCAGACTCCCCTGCCTTTGCTATCAGGAGTGAGTGTGAGAGGGGGGTAAGACAGAGTTAAAGACTTCCTAACGTGTGAAGTTTGACAATCCAAGTCTTTGAATTGAATGCCTGAAATGTTGGATTTAGAGACCTCCCTCTGGCCATCCCCTCAGTCTTCAAGCATATAGGTTATATAATATTTCTACCAAAACCAAACTTCTGACCTGCAAGCCAGACCTTTTGATTTATACCAAATATTCCACCTCCGCACATCAGGGTATTTGATCGCTCAAAGCAGTTGTTGTGCATTTGCATTAATCTCTTTTAATGTATTGTGGTTCTGTTTCTGTTGTTATGCTGCTGCCAGCCGAGAGTAATTCCAGGGGAGTAAAGATGGGATGAAGCTCTTGTAAAGACAAAAAGAATTATTGCGTTTCTCTATAGGGTTGATTCTTTTTCCTGTGCATTTGAGCGTTTATGAATGACTGTCAATTCTGAACCATGTTTTTCTTCCTCAAGATTTAAGCAAAGAACTTAATAAGATGAATTGCTATCTGCAAGGTGCTCAAAGCTTGTATTTGAAGGCAGAATGGGCTTATTTTTAGGTGCATAGAAACATTTTTCATATGATCAAACCTTAGTGATACCAGTCCATTCAAAATGTTGGCATTCATTTACAGGAACAAATTTGACTAATCCACATTGATTTTTAGTAATTTTGTTGCATGGATTTAGAATATCTGAGCAGAGTTATCAGGATATATGCTTTAAAATTTAACAGATTCACTTCATGTTTAGACTAAAGCAAAAGAAGTGATGTTTGACTTTAGAATCACTTCCTCGAGTGCTGCTGTTTCAGACGTTTAGGCCTCAGTTCTGCTTGTGGCAGTTGAGAGGCAGCTACAGAGTGCTACGAGTTGTTTATTAAACTGACACGGGTTGGCACGATGGGGGAAATGACTTGGAGGCAAGTTAACTGAATGTAGTTAAAACCCTCTTAATTTTTTGTTCCAATAAAATGTTCTGGAACTGACCTGGATGAGAGGGAAAATGAGACAGTGTGCAAGGCCTCTTGCCCGGTACGGGTGGCCCGTCCTGCCACAGTCAAGTTTTGGAGGAACCCAACCCAGCCAGTAGCAAGGCTTGACCACAGGAAGACTTGCCTTTCAGGCAGGCTTTTACCAGATGCTTTATGAAGTAGATTTGTAACTCTTGTCATGCATCAGAGTATGGCATGTGGGTCTGCACTTAGCCCCTTGTCTTGACACAGTATCTGAGAGTGGCTGGAATAGAAATGAGAACATCATTTCTGAGATGGCACATGTTTTCATTAATATGTAATCTTGCACCTTATAATAGGATAGATAGCAGTTTCAGGATTGAGCCTCGTATACGGTGGGTAGGCGCAGTGAAAATTAATTTTTTTTTCATTATCTTGAATGGTAAACCCATCTGCCAGATAGAGAGTAGTGCTGAACATTGCTTGCTCCATTTTTCTATGAGGAAACTAATTAAAAGATTATAGCTTCTGTGTTTAATAGTTGTTTAAAATATATTGGTGGTACTGTTTGCCATTCAAACTTCATCATGTTGGAAGCAGCAAAGGGAAAGCACGCTGACACTTCCCTCTCTTTGGGATTCAGTTCATCTTATTTGCCTTCTAATCTGATCTCCCAGGATATCAAATAAGGACTTCTATTTGTTAATGAATGCCCAATGTTAAATGAAAGTTAAATGAAACCCAATATCTAACAGTGATCAGGTTTACTTTGTGCAAGGCCCTTTTGGCAGTGTCCTGGAGAACTTGTGTCCAAAAGAGAATTGACCTCTTCACTTGTGTATAAAAGAAAGAAGTTTTGGCACACTTCAGTGTTTGAATTGACAAGTCATTGTTTCTGTGTGATATTTGTAAATAAAGCTCTCTTAACGAGGGTGCTGAGAAAACACTTACTGTTAACTATGTGCAGGGCTGTCCAGATGGAGTGGGAGTTTCCAGCCAGAGCAAATGTAGGTTGATCTCTTTAAAACCTGGTATCTGAGATCCCCTGTTTTCCTCTTGCCACTAATTGAGACTCTAGTTTGATTTGTGCTATATTGCAGTTCTATCAAAAATTTGCTCTGTCCAAGCAAACCATGAGAATTGAACTCTACTTGGCATCTTCAAATTAAAATTTTGCTTTAAGTAATAATAGCCCAGCTTTGGTTCACAATTACAAGTGAAGGTGTGGACTGGATCTCTCAGGTCTACCATCCTGACTTTTAAAGCTATAGTTTCCCTATGTAGCTTTGAGCTCTCTTTCTCATTGTAGGTCTTGAGAGAGAGGATGGAGCTGCAGCTGGCAGAAACCTGAATGCATGGAGCCCACGTGATGAATGGTCTTCCCCAGTTTCAGATAGTCTGAGTAAACTGCTCAAGAAACCAGGTCCAAGACATACAAAACCCAGGAGGACAATATTAGGAATAGAGATCTAGCACTGAACATGCTTCCACAAGAATCTTGTCCCGTTGAGAGGATTTAATTGCAGTCCCAAGGAACATTAGCCCCAGCAGAGATTAAACTGTGCCCATGAAGTTTTCTCCTTGTTAACTCCTCATCAGTGAAGGTGAGCAGATGGCCTTATGAGGTGACTGCATTGCATGTTCAGTGCTATTTATTTGCAATAACTCTGAATTGTCAGTATTTCATCTTAAATCTCAAGTATTTCATCAGTATTTCATCTTAAATCTCAAGAGATCAGATATTTCAAAATTGTCCATCTCTTGTGGACTTGCATAACTGGTGAGAGTTAGATCTCCACTGTTCTTTCAGTGCTGTATTCTTCATTGCAGTGATGAATTTTCCTTCCATTCAAATGAGTGTTGTTCATTTTTAAGTTTCCACTGGTTTTTTCCTCTGCTTGCATACAAAAGTAACTTATTAGCATTAGCAAGTTGGGAACAAAGACTTCAGAAATCTGCTTCTGAAATGAAATATTAGAGAATTATCTTCCTTCTCTAATTGTGTAAGTAAAGGTTTCAAATTTTCAGAATTATTTCAGCTTTATCTGGACCTTGCAGGAAGAAATTACTATTGTCTAGCAGTTTCACCAGCTGCACTTTTATAACCTGTGGGGTGGTTAGGGGGTGTAATGTAACTAAAATGCGAATCATACCTGTGACTTAGTGTATTAGGTATGATATTTTTCTTAATTATATTATATCTTGATTTCTGTGTTTTCTACAGTTTGATAACAAAACAAAAAAATCTTGAATTGTCCCTTGGTACCCCTTTGGGCATAGCCCTTAGCTTCAATTACTTCTTTTGAAGATCACTGTAGAAATGCTCTGTGCACTGTTAGTCACATCCTACTGGGAGCAGTTAATCTCCCTTGAAAAGTAGGGCTGTCTTAAGGTAAGTTGGAGAGCAACTGGTTGCAAACCTGTTGTAGATTTTGTTAGGAAGGAATAGTTTTGTGTCTTGATCTGTTTGCTCTCACATAGATACTTTTCTAAATGAGAGGAGTTTCATTTCATAGATAATAAAGGCATTATTTAAGCAAAATTTACAATATTTTTAGAACTGTGACAACTGATCCCAGTAAAACTAGGAGTTAAATTGGATTCAGAAGGCCACACATAATGAGCCATTGATACGGAATTCTTTACTTTTATTTTTTTGATCCAGCTCTCTGTTCACTTGAGATGATTCATTCTTTCAGTGAGTTCTTTCCAGGAAGGATTCCCCACAATCCTTAGAATTTTTCTCTTTGTACTATTAAAGTTCTTCTTTCTCTGTTATTACAGTCTCTTTTTGGCTGAGATCCTCTTTGATTCTTCCTGAAGGATCCTTTTAAAAAAGGAAATGCAAGAGCAAAGATGTGTATTACTGGTGTTCACAAAGATGTTTGTTCTAGTAATTCTTTACTTTAAAAAAATATTTTAAGATTGTATGAAATGCAGATTTTTCACATTTTCAACCAAGGAACTTGAGGGCTTGTTAATGAGGTCAGCAGTAGTGCGCTGTTGCTAAAATGTATTTTGTTTTCAAACCTTTACACTGGTTTATGGCAAAGCTTGGATGAGGCTTTCTGTGAAGATTTAATAAACTTGGGAGACTGTGTTTGGTAAAATGATGGGCCTGAGACAGGAAAACTTGGTGGATGTCAGGTAAGGATGTAGAATGTGAACAGATGAGAATATGCCAATTACCCCATTTGGTACATAGTGTGATTTTTGAATGGTGTTTCCTAATCTGTTGTTTGCTTTGGGTTTTTTAAACTTATTCTTTAATGTGAAATAAAGCATGAAAAAGAGATGACAGAATGTACACAGCTCTAACATTGTATGTAAAAGACTGTGTGTTGAACTCAATAGATCTGCTTCAAACACATCACTAAAGAACACGAGGCAGACACCAAATGTTGGCTTTGGGTATTGGGTAACAGAACCGTGCAGTGACTGGGCAGAGCTGCATGTCTGATCCTTTGTTGCAGACTTCTGTGTCCCAGTATTAGCTTAGTCATCTCTCTCCATCTGTAACCACCTATTTCAGCAGTGAATTCAGGAGCAAGTCAAAGCCTCTGGTGGAAAGAAGTCTGAAAACTCAAAACTGTTTATCCACCCACAGTTTCCCTGCCAGCTGAAGAGTCTTAATGACAGCTATTGCTACCCTGTGGATCTACTTCATGTTCAGGCAGAATTGGCCCATGATTCTTATACTGGGTAGACAGCACCTCCGTCTGTTATGTCAGTTTTTTGTTACTTGGAGCTGTCTGTGTGGAACTTGATCATGTTCACTTACAGGATGTTTTTTGCAGTGAGGTGTCAGGGATTATTAAATAAGAGGCTGATCTGGGATAGCTAACGCTTAGCTGGTCTGGTTTACAGTGAAGGAGAAAGGGTTGAGGAATCAGACAATAATCATAACCAGACTCCCAAGCCAGGGGACATCTGCTCTCCGTTGTGCCCTTGCTTTAAGAAGAGAAGCCATAGTAAATGTAGCAGGACGAGGTAGGCTATGGGTATTTGAACCACTCCAGGTATAGCTGACACTAATTCTGTTTCCTGACAAAGTTTTGCTTGCATCTGTCGAGATGCCATGAAGTACTTCTGACCAGACTGTTAACATAGTGACTCAGTGATAGCGTGAGCAGTGGGAGAAAAGATACTTGTGTGATGAAAACAAGGATGTGAGTGGGTATGGGCCTGCCAGGCATGGTATATGACTGCAGCTCACATCGTCATGCCAAGATGGTCAGGTTGAACCCAGCTAAGAGTTGGCAAGAACAGCCCAAGCATTGACATGAGCAGTGGCTGAAGCCCATACATGTGGCTATGCTGTAGCCAGTTCACATATGCCAATACAAGGTGAACGTGCCTTGCATTGCACAGCAGATCAGTCAGCATCCTGATCACATGCCTACCTTGTCTCCTGGTTCTGCTTTTGTCTTGCTTTGTTCTTCTAAGAATTCAGAAAATGCCTGCAAGGTATGCTCTCCAGCATAAGCCACCTCCTGAAAAAGAGTTGTAAGGATAAGTATTTAATTCTATACTCAAAATGCTGGAAATACCACCTGGGGGATTTCAGTTCTTTAAACTTAAACTCTAGAGTTTTGTGCTCAGTTTAGAAAGCAAGGGCAGAGCCACAGCAGGTTCTAATGTCATCTGAAATTCAAGTGTAAAGAAGAAATAGATGTATATCCTAAGAAGAAAAGGATTCATATAAAAACCATAACCATTATTGTATACCAGGCTGGGATCCTGCCAACTAGTGACATCAGTGTTTTTTCTGTTTAACAATAAACATTTGCAATAAATTTTGAAGAACAGTCTATAAAGTGTCCAGCCATGATATTCAAAAGCTCTCTAAAGATTTTGGTGGAAATTCAAATTCTGAAGAAGGTTTGAGATACGCAATCCAGAAGCACCAGATGTTGCACAGCTTAAATGTTCAGTAAGAACAGGAGAAAGATGAGCAGTTACATTAATTTTCTCATACTTCACCTTAAATTGAGGGTTTAGTAAGGATTTTCTTCTGATGAAGTTTAATGGAAGAAGAACTTTCAGTTTAGAATTCTCTGTGTAGGTCTAGGCACCATACTGTATTTTAAAGGTTTCCCTTGCTCCTTCCTCCCCTCTCCCAAAATACCTTTGCTCTCTGGAAGTAGAAAAGGATCTTGCAGGAGTCTTTTAACACAAACTTGTAGAAGCTCTTAAGCGTGACATTGGGAATTGTCTGCTGTTATCTGAGTATATTTAGAAATAGGCAGATGGCTATTCTCATTTGGGTTAAGCTGACTTACTCCCACTGAGACCAATAATGCTGTGTTTGAGTTCAAAGGACTGTAAGCAACACACCTCCATTCTCTGGTGAATTCACTGAAAGTGTACAAGAGTTTGATATTTCCATTTCAGTAAGGAATTGTTGGAAAAAGTGTGGCAACCTNTTTTGATTCCTCCAGAGGTGGTTAATATTCTCAGATGAGTCTTGATGTTTATCGACTCTGATGGTGGCTGGAAGAACAATTTTTCAGAGCCTAAAGACCTATGAAGTTAGAGAAGCAGCGGATCCCTGCACTGGTTACTGAGGATATGTGTCAATACTCCTCATTAGAGTAATCAGTGCATAAGAGTCCATGTAAATGTTATTTTTCTCACTTAAGCCTTAAAAACAAATAGAATCATCTTAAAATCCATCTGAAAGACTGCATGTTTTTCTTTTAAATTTGAAGTGGATGACGCAGCAAATGAGTTGTTCATCAGCTTCACAGATGGAGCTCAGATGATGCCTGGTCACTCCCTCCTCCGTGTAATTAATCAGATTTGCTGTCTTGTTCCTTCAGTGCTGACTGTAACTGTTCCCCAGTGCTTTGGTAGACTGGGCACAGGCTTAAATGCCCAGCTATAGAGCTAGGTCTCTTAGCTCATCCAACTCCACTTAACTCTAGTTTACCTGAAGTGGCTCCAGATTTAAAAATACATCATGTATCTTGTTTTGTGTCCACTGAAAGAGAGAGAGTGACTTGTCATTAACTTCAGGAAACGCTGAAACTGTTCTTAAAGAGACTAAGGAGTGACAGTCCACTGGGAAGTAGACCGTTTGTAGCCTGGAGGCCTAACAGATACTTCTGTTTGGAGGAGGGTAGTACCTAACATGGTCTCATCAGGTGAGAGTGCTTGGAAGGGACTGCATAGCAATGTGTTCTGCTCATGGCTTTGCCTTCAAGGGGGTGTAAGAATGTCTGTGGTGGCCAGAGAACATGACAACCCAGTTCCAGAAACCAGCTTTCAGTCATGTTACGGTAGCCACATTTCCCCTTGTTTATCAGGAGCAGGTTCAGACTTCTTGATGTGAATTTCGATGTGCTTTTTTTGAGTCTCCTGATAGTTATTTTATCTTTAAAATTCCTACTGCTTCTGCGCCAGTGTTCAATTCATCCTTAGTTCTTAAACAATGGGAAGGATTGGTAGAGGTAATTGGAAAGCTCGTGTGTTTGTGTCTCTAACACCAGCAAAATCCTGAAGGCTAGAAAAGATGTCTGTGTGAAATCAAGGTTGCATCAGGTGTTGGACTGTGTATGTTTGCTCTTCCTCTTTTTCTTAATTCTGAATGTACCAGTTTCTTTTCAGCTCCAAGCCATTTCTATTCTCTTTCCATGGCCAGAATAATGGAGCAGGGATCATAATTTTGGAACAGTGCCTGTATAGTGAAAAACACGGTAGATACTCTGAGCCTTGGCATGCTGTGATAGTACATTTATATCCTGTGCTCTGACTTTGGTTAACCTCTAGAAAAGGACAAGTATACGTGGGGGAATTCCCAGTATAACTGCTGGTTGGGTAGGAAATAACTGGGAGCTGTTGCAGTGACTGTGTGTCGACAGCTTGTGTGTCTCGGATGGTTTGTGATTGTAGTGAGTAAAGATGTCTGTGGCCAGCTGTTCATATAGTGCTGTGAGAAAGAAGGCCAGAACACTTGGGTCTGCATGACTGCAAATATCTGCAGGACACCTGTGCTGGTGGTCAAGTACAAGTTAAAAATCTCTGAAGTTGAAGGTACTAATATAAAAGCGTGGTGTACAAGGAAGAACTTGAGATTTCAAATACTCCAATTGCAGGGTATTTGTAAGTATGGAACAATCTCTTAACAGATAGTGAAAGTTGTTACTGATATTTTTTGACAAACTGATAATTATTATGAGCATTTAATGGGTTTCTGCTTTGCTGCATAAAGACTAAACATGGTGCAAGTGTACAGGACTGCAGTTCAATTCATTAGAAGCTGTGCATGCACATCGGAGAAAAAAATCGTTCCCCCAAAGATTAAATGAGGACATGGGCAAATGTCTTAGAATTTAATTTAAGTTTAGAAGTAAGAAGACAAATGAAAAGCTCAGTAATGTCTTAATTATAACAGTATCTTAAAATTTTCTTTTTCTTCAGATATATTTTCTTTTCAATAAGATTACCTACATAGATGGAGGAATGTAACTAATTAATACTGTTCTTTGCCTCCTCTTTCAGCAGCATTTTCTAATTATTGTCTAACATAACTGATGCATTAGGTAGCATATTGTAAAGATCATTCATCTTGACAACAGATATTCCTAGCTGAGGCTGTGATACTGGAATGAAGTAAAATTACTGGCATAAATGTGTAGAAGAAAGTGTATGGATTTGGGTTTTGTGAAAATGTAGAGGATATAATGAGAGTAGTACTAGCATTTTAGAGGCTGTAGTCATACCTGCTCCAGAAAGAGCTGGCACAGGGTAGTTCTGTGACAGTACATCTCTTGTCATGGTATGAAGTAAAACTGCACGGCAATGATTAGGAGGTTCACTCTGAGTTGAGACTGTTGCTAGAACCCAACAGGCAGATTGGAGGTTGTAAAGCAGCAGAACATGAGGCTGTAATGACTTGTAGGTCCAAGTCAGTAAATGATACATGAGCTCTTGCCTCACACAGAGAATATGATAGAAAGGTTTCTCCTCTAGTTCAGGTTCTTGATGGCAATGAATCCAATGCTGAGCAGGCAAGGACCAAAGTTTTTGTGTTTGAAGGATTCCTTTCTCACCACAACATGCATGTGTGCAAACACTCACACACACACACACACCCCCTTGGTGTGCAGCTGCGTCTACACATCCTTCCCTGACAGCTTCTCACCTGGTAATCTGGTCCAGCAGGAAAGAGTCTGAAGAACGGGTAGCGATCTAATTCAACAGACAGGATGTCGTTTGCTGTGACATCTATCTTCGCAATGATTATGTCTTTGCGACTTTCGTATTGCTCTCCTAGTTCATCCCAGATTGGCAGGAGTTTTCTGCACTCATAGGACCAAGGGGCATCTGCAAATTTAAAAAGAAATTAATAGAGTTGGCAGAAGAGCATATGCTGGTGCAGTCACCGGGACCCATTTAGCCCTTCAAATAAACAGGGTTTTGGATTTCAGTTGTGGTCAGTCTCTACTTGTTTTCATGTGGTCATAACTAGCTATTCAGTAATGCATTTCTGGTAGCAACGCTGCTTTAGCTTTGTTAGCCTTTTATGACTTCAACAAACACACAATGCTTGTCCTGTGACTTTGCTGGAGGTGTGCCAGATGCCCCAATGCAACCCAAGTAAGTCTTCTGTCGTTTTCATGGTGAAATACTTGCCAGAAACACAAAATGCTTTCTGCATTCTAAAATTAACTATGTTCATGAACTATGCTATATTTTACACTAATAGGAGGAATTTGAGGTATGATGGTGTCCTGACTCTGAGTGCTGCCCTCGTGCAGCTTAGCACAAAAGGCAAACTGCTGAGAACCCAATGTCTGCTTTAAACAGCATCAGTTGAAATGGAATTAAAATTTTTGGGGCACTTTGCTGAATGGACTACATCTCGTTTACCAGCCTTTAGTTTCCAGAGGACTTGGTTCAGTTCTTGTTTAGATCGGTTTGTTGATGTTACTGAAACTTAAAAATTACTTGGTTGCAGCCAAGAAAGAGGATTGCAGGACCATGCCACCTTTAAGAGTTTCTGGAATTCAGGGCAGTACAGCTAGTTTTCTGTATATATGTTAATGCCACATGTTTGCTCTACTGGAGTAAGGCAGGCACAAACTAACTCCTGCTGGCTGGGACAGGGACAGGGCAGTGATTTCTTGCTGGGAAGACTCAAGAAGGAAAACCACTTCCCTTGCAGAAAAAGAAAATTATGATTTGTTAAACTGCAGCTTCTCTCTGGGGTTTAATCCTGGAGCATTGTAAACCAGACAACTTCACTTAACTCACCCTCTGTCCTTGGAAGACAGCCTGACTCCTACTGTGCAGCACGCTGTAACGCTCCATTGTACAACATGACGTTCTAGTGTCATTTTGTCTTTCAACACTGAAATCTCATATGGCCTTGACAAATATGTCCCAAAGGGATCCAGTGTTATCAAAGATATCACGGTATTTCCTTAGATACAACACAATTCTTTCTTCAGTGCTTTCATTGGACAACAAAAACTCACTGTTTGACATGGCTTACGTTGGTATGTAAGCATGAGCTTTCATTTTTGACTTCCAGTTGATCATGTTAAAGCAACTTAAAATCTGAATACACTTACAAAACATAACAAACACCGTCACGGTCTTATTGAAGACAATCCTGTTGAAGTTCTTCCCAACAAGCACTTTGACAGGCATCTTGTCCCAGTCCTCTGGAATTTCTTCACTAGAAAGGTGTAGCTAAGCAGAAACAGCGAAAGTGTGGTGAGCATTGAGAAACTGTACTCCAGCTCAAGTTAGTGTGAGACTGATGGGATGTTTCTCTCCCTAATGTGCACTGTTACTGTGTGTTATTTTTTGTATCTGTACTTCCTAGCCAGCCTTTGGGTGCTACCACCTTCTCTCCCTTCAGTGAGGAGCTGGGGTCTCGCACCGTGCATTGTTGGTTGTTAGAATTACTTGCCACTCCCAGCTCAGTCCATGGTCTGAAAATGACCCTTTTGAACATGTTTGCATTCGACTGTCCTGAATTCTTGTTGCCCAATCTTCAGGAGCTAGACTACTGAAAAACTTACCTATTGTGGGCTCTCAAAAGTGACGTAAAACACACAGTAAAGCATGCATTGCAGCTTAAATCACTGCTTTCGCCACCACTCACAGTCCCCACACGACTCCTACAATTTACAGTATATTAGCTAGCAATTTCTTTTCTTTTCTACCACAGCACAGTAGTAGAAAGGAACACATTCCCTGTGGCAGCTCGTCCCTCATGGGAATGTAGATTTCAAGCAGATCTTGGTGGGGAAGATGTCCCCACCTTTTATGTCCTGCCCTCCTCCAACACTGAAATTGGGATCTACTCCTCAAATCTGTTAAATTCTGCCTGCTGTCAGACTATTTCATCTTTTCTCCTCAGAATGGAAACAAAAGTAAATTACCCTGAAGAGCACTGAAAAGGCAAAACATTTTAATGTTTTCATTTCACATGATTTTGAAGGATGGTATCTCATGATGACAACAAACACAGTAGCACTGGGAATGATTCCCTCTGAAAATTCACTCTAAACTCACTTACAACAAATACCAAATCTGAAACTGTCTATTTACTGGACCTCTCTGTAACCTCAAAATCCATTGCAATGATTGTTTGCATCTCTTCCCAACTAAGGGAGTGAAATATCTCCATTATAATATTGGAAAGATTGAGACCTGGGGAGTTTCTAAACAACTCAAATACATCAGCTGAAATCAGTTATAGTTTTGGGCCATAAATGATTTATCCAGTTTTCACATAGGAGGACTGTGGAACTTTGTCATCCACCTCAGCTGTTAAATACAGAGGAATGCTCTGTCAACAACTGTAGATTAATGCATTAGAGTGAGAGTAAATTAATAAGCTGATGGTTGGAACAGCACACTGTTCTAATTAGAAGAGGGGGTTTTTACAAATTTGTTAGTGCTGTAGCTGGTGGAGTAGGGGTGCATCTCATACCTTTGCTTTTCCGTTTAGGTAGCTCTGGCAAAATTCTTTTAGGTTCTTCACAGTCACCTCATCTGCAGGCATCTTGTACTTCGTGTCACTTGTCAGATTTAGGATTCTCACAGCAGGAACGTCAACCTCCCTGATGCGAAAATACTCAAAAACTCGTCCATTCCTTGTTTCATTAGTATCCACCAAGACAAACATAATCTGATAGTAAAGAAAGATACATGTATCTGGTTTCCAGCTTTGGTTTAGCCATTTCAGAGAAATGGACCGTGGAGCTTGGCAGTGAGTTAGGATCTAAACAGAAATGCAAAGAGCTCTGTAGAATGATTTTTTTCTGGTCTCAGTCAACAACCAACAGCCCTGTGGACTTTACCGTACCTTGATCCCTTAATAACAAATGCCAAAGCAGCCAAAAGGAATGGAGCTTTTCCCACTGTCATTTCACAGTGGTTTACTGTCACCTCTTTTAGTAACACTTCTAAATGGCTTGCTGCTCTTCCTGAAAAATCTTAAGAGGACAAAAAAGCTGAAACCCCTGTAAAATGTATGTCTTTAGTGATACTGATGTGTTGTGTTCTATTACAAGATGACTTACTGTTCTTCAGTGTCTCATGTACTTGGAGCAGAAGTAGCACCACAGTGACTGACGATGGAAAGCTGAAATATTTCCATGTTTGACTGCCTGTACCTGTTTATATACATGCAAACACGTGTGCTGCAAGCAAGGCTGTGCAGGTGTCTTGCAATATTTCTCAGGCTTTGTGGCTGATTCCAGCTCTTGGTTCAGTCAATACCCTGTGATCTTCGTGGCATTTCCTGATGGCGGCAGAGGTTTCCAGAACCTTGCTAAAACTATCTTTGGTTGGACGTTGCTCCTAGAAAGTCATGTTTTAAAATCAGAAACGGGTTTATTGGGAGCAGGTGGAATTAGTATTGGTTTGTGTGATCTTTGCATGTTAAAAGAATAATTTTCAAGTGAAATTTACTTTTCAGCTTGTATCCTTAAAAAATTCAAAGAAAAGTTAATGGAACTATTTCTAAATGGTTAGACTTAGAAGGTGGACTGACAGCAGTGTGCTTTTACTGTTAGCATTGATGAATGTTTTTCCATTGACCTTTTGGCATTCATATTTGCAGAGCAGGATTCAGCACTACAAACCTTTCCTCTGAATTCCGCAGCAACAGACTTGTAGTTATCATAAATCGCATTGAATGTCGCCGAGTTCTTCGGGGTGAACAGCAGGATGTGATTTTCAACAGGGACATCAAAAATCTTCACAGATGTCTGGGAAACAAAAGGCTCAACATCTGTTCCACTCTTTGTAAGCAGAACAGTGATTCAGAGGCTCAGAGTATCAGTATCATTCAGTTCTGCTATTGCAAATTTTACTTTTAAGACTCAGTTCCCCATCATTTCCATAACCATTGGATGTTTTTCATTGTTGTAAAGAAGACAGTGAGAAAAATCAGCAGCTGCTGAGTGTTTTCTCTGTTCCAGAAAAAAACTCATCATTACTCATAGATTTTTACAGTCAGAAGGGACTCTTATGATCTTCTGGTTTGACCTCCTTTATAACACATGCTGAAGAATTAATGCTAAAAATGTGCTTAAAGTAAAAGGCAGTATTACCCAAGGAGGCCCAGCTGCAGGAGCTAGACCTAGTTGGGAGACTTCCTTCCCTTCTGGGTGGCATCAGCAGTTTACAGCTCCTTCCCTGCCCTTTTTCTCATGCCCCACCCCATGATTAGAGACAGTGGGTTGTCTCCCAGGCAAGCAGGTATTTCCATGTCTTTCCCTTGCAACCTGCCCTACCAACAGTTACTTTTGGTTTCTTTCTTCCTTGTCCATCTGAGATGACTTGGTTGTTGCATGGGAGTGCAAAGGTTGGAGTTAGGATATGGACTGACCTTCCAGCCTCCCACCCTGCTGAGTTTGCTGCAGAAGCAGGCCAGGCCTTTGTGTTGGCTCTAGAGGAGGGAGGTGTTTGCATGTTAAAGGCAAGTTCCCTGTTTGCCCCACTGCTCCCCACCTCCTCTAAGAAACAACATCTTGCCAGAGGGAAACATCCTTTGACCTGGATTAGACCAAGAGCTGCCTGTTGGGTTCTGCTGGTGTTTCTAGATGTGTTTAAGGCTGGCCTAGTCATACAAGCAAACACAGTTCTCAAAAAGTAAGGTTTCCTTCTGCATTGATTCCTGACTTTCTCTGGTGGCTTTTGATAATGCAGTGAAATACACATACCTCAAGATTATATTCAGTGACCAAATCCAAGGTAAAGGTTTTGATCAGCCTTGTTAGATCCAGTTTGTTCCCTCTGCCATCTCCAAGCACTTCATTATGCACAGGTTTTCCCTGGGATAAATAATGAAGTTTGTGAGGTTGTTGGTCTTATCAAGTATGGGAGCAGAGACTGTCTTTACTTGAAAATGTTGTTCTCAGCTTTGCTATGTTATGGTCCTCAGTAACTGAAGTAACTTGTGTAATAAATGTCAAAGGTAGATTACAGAACAAGGTTATAGCTAAAATTCAAGGTGCAGCTGACAGTTTTAATTTGGTCAAGAATCTTAACATACTGAAAGATCTTTCCTATGTCTATACATGGTATCCATGATGTACACTTGCTCAGGATGTCTGTGCTCTAACTACTTCATAGCCTAAACACCTGTATAGTTTTATTCTTCTTGTTGACCACTCCTTCTGTTGTGGATTAGAAGAAAGGAAGATCCCTGGCCAAAAGCAACACAAAGGAGGAGAGGTGAACATCTGTGAAACTCACTAAACCTGGCACTACTTGTTCATTAGAACACAGGTTGGAATCCAGATCCTTAACTACAAATTAGGAACCTAAATGTAGGCAGCCAGATTGAAAATGCCACTTGTATAAAGGTTGCTGTTTGCCTTCTGCTTGACTCTCTTGTCTGTAAATGCAGCATTTTTTGTGTTAAGCTGTTTGAATTTCAACTAGGAAATTATTTAACCAAAAAACCTTCCTAACAAGGTTGCTGCACCTTGCCTGCTAGGTTTGCATTCCTACCTTCTTAAACACAACAAGCGTGTTCTTCTGGATGCCGTAGGTAGCACAGACGTCCTCACTGGCTGTCATCCCAAAAGGCATCTCTGGCACATCTCTTGCTATCTCACAGAAATCTTCCACGCTGGCGTTGTGAAGTTCCTAGTCCCAGAAAAAGTATTTGTCAAGACTGTGTCCTGCATCCTGCTAGGAGATGTAGGGACCTGCCTTGTGCAGGGCTCACTCCTAAAGGCTTGTGAGGTAGAGAAGAGAGTGTAATTGTAACGTTGGATATAGCTTGCTGAGATTACCTGCAAGGGGAGATCTTAGGACTGCTGTGACTCCACTAGTGCATTTACCTTTCAGGTAGTGTTGGCTGGACTGGGTCAATATGGATGGTGTATAGCCTCCTATGTCCTTTCTGCACTGATCTCATGTCCCCTGCACTCCCCTGGCATTTCCACTCTGCAAGGACTTCTGCAGGTGGGGAAGGATCGTGCCAACAGCTGCTCCCCCACCGCAGCTCATCTGCAGTCAGCAGGATGCGATGGATTAGAGAGGAGGGCTCTCTGCTTGCAAGAGGACCTGACTGATGTGTTTGGTGCTTTGACTGAGTGCTCTTCAAGCCAGGGACCTTGACTCCTACATCTGTCAAATAGTCACTGTGCTGTCCAGCTTCAAACTAATAGTAAATAAACATGATGAAAGGCAACAGCGCTTCCGGATTTGATTTAATCAGACAATTATTTCATGCTAGATGAATAGTAATTTATATGCTGAGACCTCCCAACGCATCCTGGCACTCACACTTGTGAGCAATCTGTGACTAATAGAAGACAAAATACAGCTCTTTATTTACTTGGACACTGTTTTGTTGGCTTCCACCCTTTAAATTTCTGACATGCCCTAGCTCATGCTCATCTACTGTCATTGCAGCCCCCAAGTGAAATTGTGGAGCCCAGTCAAACACATCTGCAGGCAATATCTGCTATCAGTGTGGTTCAGGGAACTCTCCAGCATCAGAGGGATAGCAAGGGCTTCTCAATCTGGCCCAGCACTGAAAAACTGCCTTCCTTCAAAACCGGCTGCAAGCAGGTTGTTGCAAAGCAGAATTCTGGGCACTCTGAGCATTTTCACAGTTTGTCCTATTATGCTGTATGTGCTCACCAGCTCTCTTACTAGAGGGTATTTTGGTAATGAATCCTGTTTCCTACATCCATAAAACTTGGACTATCCACTGTAGCCAGCACATTTGGGATGCTGTCAGTTCAGATATGAGTGCAGACACTGTGCTTTAACTGGGCAGAGAGATACCAGAATAAAAGCCTCTTTAGTTAGAGAAAATCCTTCATTGAATGTTTCAGGGGTTAAAGATTTCAAGCACCATTGAAAAAGCAGGAGAAAACTATTCCTATTTTAGTGACTTTTGACTGCATACCTTGACAGCTGAAATTTAATTTGCACTGTATGACTATTATTTGGCATCACTGAACCACAAATCCTAAGAACCTTGATCACCTGTGGAAACTGGTAGGAATTTGCTTGAGAAAGGACTAAAATGTAATATTTTATGACATCCTATGCATGCAGATTTCTTAGCTGGCAGGAGCTAAAACCCACAGTTAGTGTGATATTCATGGAGCTATTCTCTGCTCCTCTGAGTTTCACTGAGGTTGTTTAAATCATCAAATGGAAAGATGAAGAAAAGGCACTCCAGAATATTAGACAATATTTACTGCTTTTTTATGGACTTAAGCAAGATGGGAACATTCCTTCAACAAAAGAGCCTGCAACTACCCAGATCTATGATTTTTTATGTGTATTTGAGTAGAAATGCAGTGATCAAGTAACCCTAGATTTTTAGTTATAACTCCGGGCAGGGATTACAATTTCTTGCATTTGGAGATTGTAGTAGCAGTGTAACCCACACCAGCAGCAGGTTAAATCTCTCCAAAGAAAAGGATGGAGTTAAGTAAAGGATAGGTAGGTAAAGAGTTCTGTCCTCTTCTCATCCGCTGCAGAATTTGGGATGGTTTGGCAGAAGCCTTTTCTCTGAGGGTACGGGAATGTGTGCTGTGACCAGGGCTGTGCAAACTCTGCTGTAGCATCATGCTCTCAGAAGCTGCTCTCAAAGTGGTAGGTCTCTGAGCCTGGGTACCTAGTCAGGAAAAGTGCTGTGGTATGAGATACTCTTATCTCTGCCTGGGCTGCTTATTCAGAGCGTGAAAATGTAGATAGAAACAAACAAACAAACAAAAATTGCTGAGAGAACTGAGAGCCTGGGGTTTTTTTGGGCAAGTTCTAGGTCTTTTGGATGTGTGGGACTTGGTGGCGATGGCAAGCCGTATATCCCAAATTTTTAACAGAAACCAGCCTGTTGAGTTTTCCAGTGAATTACCTTAAAAAAGCCAATCACTGCCAAATCATCAGCATGTATAATGGCTTCAGCCTGCTCAGTAGAGTTGATTAAAACAGTGCTAGGTCCTGTTCTTCTTTTCACCCATGTAATAAAGGCTGAGGCCTGTCTGACTCCTGTGGAAGGAAAAGAGAGTTAAAATGACCATCAAAATGAATGACAGAAATTTCTGTGCAATCAATATAGAGGCAGTGCAGGTGCAGAGGATGCTGAATACAAATGGACTTGGGCTCCTCATGATTGAGGTTAAAACTGATTCGAAGTGGGTTTGGGGCATCCAAATTCAACCTCAGGTTCTAGTCACTATTCAAACTGTTGCTGACTCTGGAAGATCAACAATAGATCAGTATTGTGTTTTCTGGGCCCCCTGCAAATGGTTGTATGCTTAATCACAGAGAAGAGAGACCAGGAAACTCAGACAAGTAGAAAACCTGTTCTGCAAGGTTTCATCTGTCCCAAAATCACAGTAAGCTATAAAGAGCTATCGACCTGAGGTTTAATCCAAAATGACTTCAAACCAATTGTAGATTTTATTGAACTGTCTGTTCAATTAAATTAGGTGTCAAAATTGTTCTTCCGGTGCTGCAGAAGGGATCTGATAGGCACAAAGACGAGGTACAATTCCTCTGTGGTTCTGCAGCTTGACTTTTCAGTTTAGGCATCAGAAACAGAGCTGAAGTGTCAAAGTTATCTTTTAATTCTGGATTGTTCCATCTTTTGGGTTCCAAATTACTGCTGCCAGTTTTACTGAGATTACAGTCAGTCTGTCTCTTTGGTAATTTCTCTTCAAGCTTGATACAGTTTTAGGAATCCTGAGTCACTTTAAAAAATATATTTTCTAGCTATCATCTTTTCAGAGGAACTGGAGCCACAAACGGAGGTTCGGGATATGAAAATCTCAGCCCTTTCATCTTTGTGAGTATGAAATCCTTGTTGGACCAGAGCAATAGTCCAGCAAAGGGTTAATGAAAATTGTATGTGAAAAAGTCTGTATAACGTGAAGTGCTAGAGTCAAGATGTACACTGCAAGTGGATTATCAAAGATGCAAGTCCTAGTGCTGTGTATTTTATCAATATGACAAGACCAAAATTGAGTCACACCATTTTACTGCCATCAAGTCATTTTGCAGCAGGCCACACTGCAACTAGCTTAAAATTCTATTTTTTCAAGGTGAAGCAGACAGGCATCTGCTCTGGAGTGTATAGACTGCAGAGAGCAGTATCTAGTGGCCACACACCACTCGACTTCTGCTGTCTAAATGCTGAATTGAGCTCCCACAGGTTATGTCAGCAATATAATCCCTCAGACTATTTTTCATGTGGTTAATCTTTCTATTAGGTTGCTTTAAACAGCCTGTGTAGCTTGTTTCTACTGGCCAAATTCTGGCCTTAGAGTTGGAAATGATGATTTTACAAAGCCTAGGATTTGACTTTCACGCTATGTCCATTGCCAGGACAACTGTTCAAAAGTCTCCTCTTCCGTAAAGTGTTTGAGTGAATTTCTTGATTTAAGCGAGGTCTACAGTTTCTTTTCTGGTATGAAGTGTGCCAAGTTCTGTATAAGAAGTCACTGGGTGGTCTCTGCACATTTTCAGTTGCCTGTTCAATGGTTTAAGTCATATGTGATACATGAGATTCTACTATTTGTTGTACATAAACACTTACCAGTCAAGAAAATGTCATTTAAGGCATTATTGGTGGTACATGCGCTCTGAACTGTTGATGCTGCCTTGTAAAATCACAGAGAAGAAGCTAGTTTCCTAACTTATTGTGTCTTGCTGGTAAGTGTGTCTGAAGTAGCAACTGTCTCCTGAAGGGTGACAGTGTATGTTGTGTTATGGTACTCTCTGCACTGGTTCTTCCAAGCATACCTGTCAAATAGGGTTACCAGTTTAAAAAAGGTTTTCTTCTCAGTCCTCTAATAAAAGTGCACTATGGCAAATCACGCTTTCAGTGGTATTTGTGCAGAAACTGCTGTTTGTACAAGTCTAGGTGATGGGAACTTTGTAAGAAATTCAATAGCGAGGAAGAGCAAGTTACTAAAAATAGTGAAGATCATCTTCCAGCAGCAGCAGCCACGGGGGGCCCAGCAGTTAAAGTCAGAGCACTCGGTTATGTACAGGCTCAGGAGGAAACTTTAGGTTCCTGGGTTTGTTATAGCTGTATTAAACTTGTGACTCGGTTGTATCTGTATAGAATACACTAACAGATGCTTGGCCAAGTCATGCAAATTTTGTCTACTCTGTAAAAGTTCACCATTTTAGGAAAAAAAATATTTAAATATCTTTCTTTGTAATATGGTGAGTGAAGGAAGAACTCTAATTAGGCCTGGATTTCATGGGATTGCTCAAGTCAGTCCTATTCCAATATTCTTGCCTTTGCTTGATAACTCTTTATCAAAGATTTCAAATTATTCCGTGGGGGTTTTTTTTGAGCCACATGTGAGCTCCCTCTGATGGCTAAATTTCAAAATTCTTTTCTTTGGTTTAGGAAGTGTACCTGTACACTTAGTGTGAACTTAGTGATTCACAAGTATTGCTCCAGCCTACTCTGTAGGTGTGCTACCCATGGGGATTGCAGTGAGCTCAACAAAGTGCAAACAGAGCAGGTTCAGCACCAAATTCTTGTTTGGCATAACTAATTTATTTAAGTTGATTGTTGTTCCTGGGTGTAAGTCATCCTGTTGGGGTGATTCTCTGTAGCTGGTGGAATTACACCAGCAATGAATTTGGCTGTATGAACTAAACATACGGTTCGGTTTATCCTCTTAGAAGATGAGTTCAAATACAAGTTCTTGCATTGGTACAGAAGCAATTGTATGTTTAAAACTATGGGTGAAACTGGTTTGGTACCTTGCATATTCTTTATCTGAGCATCTATATTTTTCTTCTCAGCAGCATAATAGATCAGCACATCTCATTGTTACATATCATTATCTTATCAGCATAAGACAGTTTACCTTTGCAGTCTATGGGATCTTCCCTGCTGCCATCCACAAAAAATTTCACAGTAGGAAACTCTCGAATATTAAATTCTTTTCTCAAATCGTGTTGGTGTGTGACATCAATTTTTCCAAATTGGATTCTTGGAGCTTCTTTTTTAAGCTGTCGTGCAGCCTTGGCGAATTCTTCAGACAAATTCTGAGATGACTGAGATAAAGTAACATCTGGAAAGGGTCAACCGTAGGAGAATGGGTTACACGGGCTGCAGTGTGAAGCTTTCTGGTGAAGGTTCTTGTGTCAAATAGTAGGTGGAGGGGTTGAAAAAGATCTTTCATGACTCAGAAATAAAGGAGAAATTTATCTTTACTTTTTGCTTCTTTGTATTGATGCTGATTGTTCACCACTCCACATGTCCTTATACCACTAACAGTGAAAAACTAGTAGTATTGAAATAGTCTTCTGTGGGGAAGAAACGACGTGGAGTTAAAAATAGTTTGACTGACTGACTGTTCTAGGTGTGAGTAAAAGGGAGGTCAAGGGCAGTTAGATTTTACTTACATCAAGACTCTTTGATAAGATACCATTTTCTTAAGCACTTCACTGAGGCAAACCTTTGTAATGCAGAAACTGCTTTTCCAGATAAGATATGGAGGAGGGAAGGAGAGAAATAGAGTATGTTCTTTGAGCCACTGGGGGTGTTATTTCTGCGTGCTGCTCTGTGTGCCAGCCCTTCTCTAGCTCAAATGGCAGTTGTGCGTTTTGAGGACATTCCTAACCTGGGCCCTGACGTTCCATTAACATGAAAAAAGGATAACAGAAAGAAACTAGTCACACATCACTGCTCTGTATTCAAAATCAAATAAGAGGTAAAGGCATGGAGCTTTACAGTTTTCTAGCTTGGGTTGAAAAGAAAACGAGTTTTAGTTTGTTTTGATAAAATGGAAATACCCTATCTTGTTTAGATTTGTATTATAATAACGAGCAAAATGTTTTTATTTAGATTATACACAGAAAATGTTTAGTGTCATCAATATAATTTTCAAATAAGGACAGATGAAAAACATCTAGTTATGTTTGTTCTTGTGTGTGTATATATACACATTCAGATCTATATTTCCACAAGCACACAGACATATGCACCAAAGCATAAAGCTAAAAAAGTAGTTCCTTCACAAAATTACAAATGCACTTCTCTACAGCCTAGCAGGTGAAGACATTGCCCACAATAATTACAACCAAATGTGAATGAACATTTCTGTGTGAGATAGGAAAGGTAAAACCACTAATCTAGCTCAGTGCTGAGTTACTTTTCTCGTATTATTCATCATTATCCTTGCTCTGTGTCCCAACCATCAATCATTTTACTCCACCTAACTGCTACAGCGAGGAGTGTTAAGAGTAGCATTAAATAATATTTTCTCAAATAACGTTAAATAATATTTGTAAAATATTAACCTGATAGGCTCTTCCAAATTCTTCCACACATAAACCCATTTGGTATAGGCTCACAGAAACCCCAGCACTGGAGCAGCTGCTCCAGCCACTAACATGCCAAAGGGGGGCTCTTGTTAGATGAAACTTGGTGTCTATTCAGGGGGCACTTGGATACCATGGTGATGAATAGAAGGTAATTCTCTAAATAAAGCAAATGAGCCTTAAGGCATCAGTCCAAAGCAAACTGTGTTCTAATTGCCTATAAAATGACTGTTTCATTGAATAAATTGATTTTATTACAGAGAGATTTGATCCTAACTTCAGTTTCCTTTTTCCTAATTACCAAAATGGTCTTACGAACATTTTCCCCGACAAATTTGTAATTCGTTATCTTCCAGCACAAAAAAAAAAATGGGATTGGTATCTTCAGTTGTGTCTCGATATGTTCTGGGTATAACTGCAGAAAACCATGAACTATTAGACTTTCTGACCTGTCAACTTAAGATAAGAGCATCTCTACCCTATTAGAAATACCGCTGCTTCCAGCAACAGTGTGTGTTGAGCCTTTATGAAATATCTTTGCTTAAAATGAATATGAAGATATGTGGACTTTTAAAACAGACGTGAGGTACCTGCTGTGCAGTCTAAGAGTGCTGACACACGACGACTGCGGGTGGCAGGGTTAGCCCAAAACAGTTAGACCGAGTTATTGGGCTTTCCAGGAGGGAAGGGTGTATTGCTGTGGATAGAGTGCTGTTGCAGTAAGGAGGAGGAAGCCGTGTGGCCATTAGGGATCTGGCACCTTCTAGCTAATTCTTCTAGCTGAGGGAGATGGGGTTGTTTAGCCTGGGGAAAAGGAGGCTGAGGGGAGATCTACAACTACATGAAAGGTGGTTGTAGCCAGGGTGTTGGTCTCTTCTCCCAAGTAACAGGTGATAGGACAAAAGGAAATGGCCTCAAGTTGTACCAGAGGAGGTATAGATTGGATATTAGGAGAAATTTCTTCAGTGAAGGGGTTTTCAAGCATTGGAACAGGCTGCCCAGGGAAGTAGTTGAGTTGCCATCCCTTGAGGTATTTAAAAGACGTGTAGATGGTGGTGCTGAGGGTCGTGGTTTAGTAGTAACTTGGCGGTGCTGGGTTAACGGTTGGACCTGGTGATCTTAAAGGTCTCTTCCAACCAAAACAGTTCTATGATTCTAATTCCAAGGCCATGTTTCACACCATATGGATGTTTACCTAATAATGTAAGGTTGCACAGCTGTTTTACCACAAATGGAAACTTGGAAGATCAAATGCTTATTGCACAGTGAAATGGGACTCTCTTGGGAAGGGGCAGAAGAAACTGTTGAAGTCCAGCAACAGAAGCTGAAGCCACTTAGAGGCTTTCCAAGTATACAGGGAATAATAAGCTTTATGGACATTAGACATGTCTGTAGATTGACTGGGGGATTTTAGGATACATTTGTCTCTGAAATATTTCAATTGCAAACAGATATTTTAAGAATGATCTCTTATCACCGAATAGTTAGAGTTGCAGGTAACTAGTAATGTAATTAACATGCTTCATGAGAGTCTGTAGAGTTGTTAGCTCCTGGCTGGAGCTGGGAAACGTGCATGACTCCATCCCATAAAAAGTAATCACTGCACTCGGAGACCAGAAGAAATCCCAGTACCATTAACCTGATAACTGCAAGACAGAAGTTCAGTGAGTGAACAGCCTTTTTCATCAGACAGATAAAAACTGTTTCCTTGACTACCCAGAAAGCACGTGGAAACATCCATCACACACCTTTCCACTGCTTTCCTGAGTGATTAGACTGCACTTCAGCTTTCCATCAATTCCTTTTCATTCCACTCATTCTCTGTTTGCCTCCCAGGTGCTTTATTTTTCAAGTTGCTTGAGTATTGCAGGAAATCATCGCTCCTTTTATTTGGAGCCTTTTCTTGAGTTTTGTTTTGTTTCCTCTGTTTTAGGTTTTTATTGACATTGATCCTATCAGGTGTCGGGGTGAGGAAGCAGCTGCTGAGGCTAACACGGCATCACAGGCTCCAGACTGGAGGAGAGCTGAGTATGAGGGCACAGATGAGAGGTAACAGAGTCGGTGTCGATATCACCAGGGAAGACATGCATGGGTGATGGGGTGCACGTGTAAACCAGTGTGCTGTGCCACAGCTACCTGCAGCGAGAGGCCCTACAAAGGCTGTCAGCTCAGGAACAGCATTGTATTAACAATGGGAGGATGTCTTCATTATCAGTAGTTTCAGTGGTGTTGCAAATAAAAAGAAGCATAATTGAAGGGTTTGTTGAGTTTTGTAGATTTTTTTCCCCTACATAGTGGTTTTGACCTGGCACTGAAATCCCTCCCACCATGTGTCATTGCTGTTTTATTGAGTATCCTTTTCAAAACAGATGTGAACCTCCGAAGGAGCATCTTAACAGATTGCCACCACTTGATCATGGGTACTGAAGGTCCTGAAAACAGATGATCTAGTGTTTAACAACAACTCGAGCTCTTTGGCTTGGATATGGGAAGAACTAAAAAGGGCCACAGAACTCTGAGAGTTAAAAGCACCTGTGTGGTGTCTTGTTAAATTTCTATTCTTTTTTTCCTTTTGATAACAATTGAGCCACAACCCATCATCTTTTTAAATCACTTGCAGGGGGCAGACTGTAGCACCTTTTCTGCAGCCGCTTTGCTCAGACTTTGCATCTTGTATTTGTGAGGACAAGGCTCCACACTGAAGAACATCACATTTTTCAACATGTTCCCTGATGACTAGTTTCCCTTATTTTAGGAACTGCTGTATGAATGCCTCCCTCTAAAGGTCACATAGAACAAATCTTAAACACGCTCTCATTCCTCAAAAGAAGGGTGTTGTTTTTTTCCATTTCATGAGCTATAATAAAGCTATAAGAAGATTTAAATCCATTTTTATATTTTACCTGTCTCATATGGCAGCAACTCAAATTTTGTTTGTTTTGCTTTCCATGGACGAGCAAATTAAGCTAATGCAAAATTGTATGTTCATTGAAAGCAAAGCCTGACAAACTGAAAGAGAATACCGATTTTTAATAAGACCATCAAAAATGCTGATTTTTATAGCTCAAGCTGCTAGCAGTCTTGTTCTTGGAAATGTATGTCATTTTGTGAAAAACCAGTCCTGCCCCTCTGAAGGCCTTCCAGCGTGACTGTGTAAGGATCAAGAACAAGGTGGGTGCCATCACAAGTTGTCATCTCTCTCTTAGAGAGTCACAGTATATTTTTCTCAAAGCCACACCAAATGGATCTGGTGAAGGTGGGAACAGTACCAGAAATCTTTTGCTTTGAGACTCTTTCTCTTGAGCACATCAATAACCTGATTAAGCTGCTACCTTTTTTTCATAGTGCAGTGTACTGAACTAAAATACATTGAAATGTGGACAGAGAAAAGTTTTAATGATGCATAAATGAGTTAACTGACCTTGAAGCATTCTTGAACTGAGTATACATGAAAGCATGATGAGTTCCTCCTCCAGCTAATTGCTGGTGGCCTCTAGCAGCAGTCCTTTCATTCTGCAGTCTATATTGATGGTATAGTGATTGCTGCAGTCATTGCGAATATACTTGTTGTTATGGAAGTACTGACTTCCTTCGTGTTAGTTGCATGGTCAGAAAGTCATTTTAGCAGTCCAGTTTCTTATGTGTAGACTGCTTTTACAGTTTCACTACAGATTCATAGTTTTCCCTCTAGAACACTCATAAGATGAAGGATAGATTCGTGTTTCACACATCGGAGTGGAACGATGTTCATCTTGCTGCAATTGGAAACTTTCTTGGGTGACCTTGAATTCTCCTGTTCTCTTCTGAAGTGAGATACAGCCTATCATCTCCTGTGCCCACCTCTGTACTTGTGAAGCGAGCTAAGCTAATGTTTGCAGTTCATTTGAGATCTCCTGCAATGAAAACATTGAGAATTATTCTACAGTTTGGATCCTTGAAGCTTGTTCTACAGTTTGGATCCTTATTCAAAGCATTCAATTAAAGAAGTATGTGTAAGATACATAAGGGGCCATACATAAGGGACCTCTGCTAACCAGTAAGTCTCTGCAGCAGGCCACTAGAACGTCATCTAGTGAGTGATTCTTGTACCTGTCCAGACCTGTATTTCCACTGCCCTGCTCATTTTCATATGCACATTTTGCAAACAATTTAAGTAACTCTTTTCAGAATAATTACTCCTAAAGGACTGATGCAGATTTCTGATCAAGTGTGCAGGATTGGGGCACCCACATTTTGCTATCTCCCACACTGTGGGAAGTTTAGTTGTAAGAAACACCTGTTCTGGGTGGTTTTGAACTGTTTGCATTAACCTCCTGTGGTGAGGAGACTGCTGTATGCTGAAATCAGATCTTAGCACAGGAGTGAGTATGCTTTATGAGTGAACTTACTATTGATCTATATAATTGATTTAAAATCAATCATGCCTTCCCTGCTTCCTAGAAATCCCCCTTTTTATGAACTGTATGTATACGTGGGCAGCAATTTCTTGGTTTTTTCAATAACATTAACTTCAGCTTTTATGCTGAAAAGTAGATGTTTGTCTTTAAGTGTAATCCCCATCTTGCCTATTAAATGTCATTAGCTCAGCATAGATTGTCGGTCCCAAGCTACAGGAGTCCTACAGCTGACCTGGTGTCTCACTGGATGTACAAATGTTCTGCTAGAAAAGGTAAACATCACTTTTTCATAAATGAGAGTGCACTTGGCATACAAAGCAGCAGCACAAGGTCTATACCTCTTGTGTGCTTGTCCTTAGGTTATCCCCACCTTTATCTAGGAAGGGAAAAACTTTTACTGGAAAGGACAGGAGTAAGCATTCTCCAAGACTTACGAAGTCAAACATTCACTGCGGTCTTGACCTTTCCCTGGATTCTTCTGTAGGTGGAAAAAAGAGATGTGACAGAGTGCTCTGCACACATTTTGTGTTTCCCAAAATATGCTACTATCCTAGTTAAAGGGTTACAGAGCTGGAGCTGTCAGGGCCTTGGAGAAGTTATCGGTCTGTCTTAAAGCAAGTTAAACCATATCTGAACCAATCTTGACAGCCATTTGACTAATATTGCTGTGAATGGAGATACCAGAGCTACCCTGAGTGAATGTTCCTCCAGTGCATCATTAGCTGTCCAGCTAAATGGGGGTCTGTATCTCTGACCATAATGTGTCTGCTGCGTGTAAACCTGTTGTATTGCCAGTGAAAATAAAGAACAATTTAATACCTGTTTCTCACAGAAGCAGTGTACTTGGGTACATGTAAGGTGTCTCAGTCACAAGATGCTCAGTTGCTGATGTGGGCTGATGCACTGTATTTTACCTCTGGGCTGTAGCACGTTGTTGGCTATTTCTGCCTCTCTGGCCTGGGAAAGCCTGAAACATGAATGGTCCTCACCATACTGTTTGGGGGAACTGAGGGCTATTCTTGCACAGAGACATATGGGATATGTCAATGTCCTTTGAAAACCATTCTGATGACAGAAAGTTGGAAAGGGTTATGAAAGGCTTTTGAAGAGAAGTTAAATAGGAGATGCATTTAACTGTGTTCAGGCAGTTGATTTCCTTGGGAAATTTCCATAAGCTAATACAGCTGGTTACGGTTTGCGGTGGTGTGCAGCAGTGCTTGTAGCGCTTGTGCTTATAAGTGAACAAAGTTTATCCTCCCTTTGGTGCAGATTTTTGTCAGAGTGCTTGGGATTTGGGGGTTTTGATATTGTTTTTTTAAAGCAACAGTATTCTGCAATGAAAGGCAACACAGGGACTTAGATTCAGCTAATGTACAGTGTAGGCAACACTGATGTAAGGTCTACCTTCTGCTGATGGTAAGTGCTGTATATACCCTGTGCTCATAGGCATCTGAGTGATATTTTTATCATTTTAATGTGGACGGGGAGGTGCCACGGAGGATTGAGTTCAGGTGCTCCCAGCGTATTTGGAGCACACATAGCTCAGCGGGGCAGGCAGCAGGGCTGGCATCCATGGGAGAGGAGTCACACTGCTCAGCTGTGTTTTCAGACATCGTTCTCAGCGCCTTTCCCAAAAACCAAACTGGAGCTGGAACCTCTGTTCCTCTGTCCTTCCTCACCTTCATTAATGCTGCCCCTTCAGTTACTTTCTGGTTGCACAACGCAGTTGGAGAGAGGGCAGAAGAGTGCCGGATTTCTGGCTCGTTGCTTTGTTTCCGTGCTGGGTACTTGCCCTGTGTACTTTGTTCAGCTCACAAGAGTGGTCTGATACTGCTTTGCAGAAAGTCACTGTATGTTGTTATAGTAAACCTTGCCTGAAAGAAGACAAACCTGGGACACGGTGAGGGTGGAACTGAAGGTAATTAGGAGGACTTGGGAGTCGCTGGGCAGAAGACACCAAAGCAGGCCTCTCCTGATAAATATTGTGGGACTGGTAAGTAGATCATGGTATGCAACAGGGAAAGCGTTGGGGTTTTCTCATAATTAATAGACCTAAAGCAGATCCTTGAGTGTTGAACCAAACTTTTCCCCAGCAACAGAACAAACCCCACTATCTGGGAAGCCTGGAATTCCTCCCCATGCTCTGACTGAGCCTCCGTGGTTGAGAATGGGGTCAAGAAGAGGAAGGTCTCAGGTCTTGCATTTGTTCTGGGTTTCTGAAGGTAATTCCTGGCAGCCCTACAGATTTCCTGTGTGACCTTGGGAATATTGTTTTGTCTCTTATTACCTAAGTTCCCTCAGTAGTTCCATGTTCACATAGATTGTTTATTTAGGAAGCCTATTTTAAGGAGTAGAATTATGGGGGGGATTATGGGAAATGAACCATGTAGTTCGTCATTGTGGTCGTGTGTTTCCTAACAGTCAGTGCCTCTCTGCAGGATGTTTTTGCACTGCCCCAGAGGCTGTTTAGTGGCTTGTCTTCACAGGGAGCTATTGAGATTGAGGCCTGTGATTTCCAGATAATGTTTCTGGGCTATGGAGCTCATCACTCTCCCTCCCGAGTGATTTCATAATTCTCTACAGGTACTGTAGATTCCATGATGGTTTGTTGGGGGCATGGCAATCATGAATTCTCAGTAAGCTCTTCAGGTAGATCTGGTGACCTCCAATCCACACCAGAAGATGGTGAGGAACACTAGAGCAAAGTGTGATTGGGAAGCAGTGTTCCATCTCTTTTTTTGGAAGATGTGGCATGGAATGGAACACCAGTTGTGAAGGTGGTGGGATATCAGAGAGAGAGGTCCAACACTCTGCTGTGAAGTAGAGGGAAGAAATCCTGATTTAGATCTCCCACATCCTTTGAGTGCCCAAGTCCCTGGGCTACTGTATTCTGAACAATCCTTTCTTCAGCTCTGACTTCTTTATGAAAATTTTCACGTTGTCTTTCCATTTGGTATTAGGTTAAAATCCTGAAGCGTGTTGCAATATCTCATTGTTCATCGATTTCTGCCAGTACTAAGGAAGTTTGGCTGCAAACTCTTCTTTGACCTGGATGTTTTAGGTTCTGTGCTTTGAATCAACTCTTACAAAGCTGAGAATACAGCTTGACTAGGGTTTTTCTTTCTTTGGTGAATGAATAAATTATTCTTTCACCAAAATAATGCCTCTTCAGAGAGATCAAAACAGTTCACAACAACAGACTGAATTTGGCAAATAGCTTTAGACCCTCTACAATTAAAAAATTAAAACTTGTTAAATTTCAACACTTTCAAAATTGTTTTAAAAGTCTTAAACATTACATTTTAAAGAAATTTCTAAGGTGATTTTTTGGAAAATTTTAAAAATATTTAAAGTTTCATAACATTGTTTCAGGATTAATGACATGTTTGGTATGATCCAAACATATTTTTAGTTTCATTAATCTGTTAGTGTATTTAGGTTTTGTTGTTGGAAAAATATGTCTTTTCATTTCAGATTGACCTACACTACTAATACTACTACTAATTATCACTGAATCATTATGGTTGGAACAGACCTCTGAGATCACCAAGTCCAACCATGCACAAAACCACAACCTACTTCTTACGATCTCGGCCACTAGAGCATGCCCTGAAGTGCCACATCTACTCATTTCTTAAATACCTCCAGGGATGGTGACTCCACCACCTCCCTGGGCAGGACATTCCAGTGCCTGACCACTCTTTCAGTAAAATAATTCTTCCTAATATCCAGCCTAAACCTCCCCTGCTGCAACTTCAGACCATGTCCTCTGGTCCCGTCATTATTCACTTGGGAGAAGAGGCCAGCACCCACCTCTCTACAACCTCCTTTCAGGTAGTTGTAGGGGGCAATGAGGTCTCCCCTCCAAACTAAACATGCCCAGTTCCCTCAGCCTCTCCTCATATGGCTTATTCTCTAGACCCCTCACCAGTTTGGTGGCTCTCCTCTGGAGTTGCTCCAGCACTTCAATGTCCTTGTAGTGAAGGGCTCAGAACTGAACACAGTACTTGAGGTGAGGCCTCACCAGTGCCAAGTACAGAGACACCATCACTTCCCTACTCCTGCTGGCCACGCTAGTCCTGATACAAGCCAGGATGCTGTTGGCCTTCTTGGCCACCTGGGCACACTGCTGGCTCGTCTTAAACCGGCATCATCATCATCATCCACATTTGGTAGTGAGGCAAAAAAACAAATCACAGGCACTTCTCAAAGCTAGGATATTGTCTGAATTTCAAATATCCCTTCTGAATATGGATTGTATTGGGGTTTTCAGCTTGTGCCTGTCTCTAATGCTTGCCTCCCAAGGAAGGCTAGTTTGCAAGGTATTTGTGTAATTTAAGGCTAAGTGGATGTGTACACTGAGCTCAGTGAGTATGGCACAGTGAAGCAGGGTCAAGCACAAGCAAACCAGAGCTTTTACTGTCTTATGCAGATGGAAGAGTTTCTGCTATCAGGTAGCTCCTAGGAGACACAGCTCCATGTTTGTGAAGTGGGAAACTGTGCAGCGTCTGAACTTTCAAATGTGTAACACAAGAATATACTGTTGGGCTTTTACTTTTGTGATGTACATTCTGTAAGGCTCAGATGGCCAGACCTTCTAACTCTTAGTTACTCAAAAGGTCCCACAGGGTTCCTCCCCATGAGGAATGAACACGAACCTAATAGAAAAAATGCAAACTGACCTCTACCTTATCAAGTACAGATTTCAGGGAGAATCTCACAGTCCTTTATAATACAATTAAAGATACCAAAATGTTGTAAAAAGCCATTCCCTGATGCCCAAATGCTCACAGAAGAGAGTTGCCATCTGGCAAAAACCTCATACAAAGCGCTGATGAAAATGAAAATGTAAGAGAAAAGCCCTCTGTGATTTATATTTTTAATACCTGGAGTTTCACCCATCACTGTTGTGAAACATTTATTTGCAAAATTAGGCAGTGGAAGCAGAGATTGCCAACTCAGCACTGTACGTGTCTTATGAAGCAGGCTGGTATTTAACTACACCAAAAAGGAATAAATTACAATAGTCATGGTCAGAAATAGATACATGGAGGAAAACAAAACAAGCAAGGACTGCTGGAGGACAAAGCAACAGCAAAACAGGCCTACCTGAGTGTCCCACCATCAGTCATGCTCTGCAGAGCCATCAGGGTTAAAGACAGCAGAAATTGATACTCACAGAACTCCACCAGCAGGTACTTAGTCTCCTTCAGTGCTCTGTCAAAGTTGCTCTTTTTCAGCAAGAGTACATTGTTCTCCTTTTTTATTTGGGGGAGTTTGGCTTTCTTTGGCTTTGTTTCATTTGGACTTATGCTGTCTGCTGCCGGGAAGCCTGTGAGAAACAGTAATGGCAGAAAGAAAAACTGATGTGTCTTCATCTTGCCCTGCCTTCATCCAGTTACTAAGAAAGAAAGAAGCAAAGGAGCGCTAAGCAGCAGGGTTTGCTGCCTAAATGGCTCCTGTTGTATCAACCAAACTAAGAGGCTGATAAGGTTGATAACGGAGTCTACTGCCAGTGGAGCCAATGGCATCTTTCCATGGGAAGATTAATGTAGTTAATTACTTCCCCATCTTTAGCAGCATTTAGAAAAAAAGTATCTGTGGGGAAGGTGAGTTTACTGTTTCTGTAAATAGTCAGAACCCTGGGGAGAGGATGAGAGGGCACAGGAGGGTACACTTGCCTGCGGAAGCACCAGGCAATTTATAGTGCACTTCTGTAATTAGACAGACAGCTCTTGTCACCGTTACCCAGCGCAGAGCTCACAGTAAGTGCAGTACCTGGGAAAGTATTTGAGGGCTGCTCCTCTGCTTAATATTTGGTTGTCTGTTACACTTACGGAGCTACTTACTATGGATCTGATTCAGAGCATGCAGAAGGCAGGGAAAAACTCTCATTGTTTTGCATATGTAATTTTAACATCTGTATTTCTTCAGTGCCTTGTCTATGAGGCTCTTATCTCTGCTTAAGTGCCAAATTGTAGCTCAAGTAAGATAGTACTTGGGAGCTAAACCGGAAGATTTTGCCATTGATTTTCAGTGATAGCACAATTTCATAGAATCATAGAATGGTTAGAGTTGGAAGGAACCTTAAAAATGATTGAGTTCCAACCCCCTTGCCATGGGCAGGGACACCTCCCACTAGAGCAGGTTGCCCAAAGCCCCATCCAGCCTGGTCTTGGACACTTCCACTTTCATGCAGATAATACACATACAGTAAACTGGCAGTACCAAATGTACTGTTTCATCCTTAGGATAGCTTTCAGCTGTGTCTGTGAACTATGAGGAGTCCATAGATAGTCTTTGCAAAACATGTTAAGAAATGTCTTGCAAAAAGACTAGGAAGTTGCTATTTACTAAGAAATGGTTCTTTTTGTAAATATCTGCCAGTCTGTAATTGTAATAGAAACGTCTTTGACCCTTAAATGGTGCTGAAACATGTGAACTGTACACCCAAAGCTGTGGCCTCTCTAGAGGAAACTGGGTGTTCGGTGGTTGTTTTGTTGGCACAGGCAAAAGCTGACGTGGGAACAGAGGGGTCCAGATTAGTAGAAAAAAACTGATAGTTTTGCCTCCAATAATGACTCTTCCTTCCTCTTGAGGAGCATTAAGTGCTGCTTCACTCCTTCACAACCCTAGACTAAAGGATGAAAAATCTGGCACCAGGAGGGTACTGCTAAAGGGAAAGAATGTTCGTAATGGTGGTGGTTGTGGTAGCCTCCATTTTCGTGGGGGTGAATGTTCCTGGGTGGCAGATTGCTTCAATTTAGGTTTTTTTTGTGCCTGATGTGAGTGGGGCTGGGTTTTGAGTGAACTCTTTCCTACCAGCCTCAAAGGCTTTGAGTTGTAATGCACCTTGAGACGTGTTCTATTAGCACTTGTACCAGGTGCCTAATGAAATCAGAGGGAACTGTGTATTCAGGCTGGTTCCAAGATAAGATCACACATAAATACAGATGCAGCAATCAGGCACTAAAGAAAAAATAAAAAAGCAGAAAGATAAGAGTCTCCTGTTTGACTTTGTGATCTTTTTTGCTTCGTAACAGGCTGCTTTCCTAAGATGTCTTTCAAGTAACATCCTAGGAGGGTTAAAAAGCATCTTTCAGAAGAACAGGGGAAAACTAACAAGGCCTGTTTGATCTGAGCAGGCTGTGTTGTAAGCTCGGAACACAGCCTAAGGCTCCCAGAGCACAGGTAGGATGACAAAAGCATTTGTTTAGAGAGCTGATTTTCCCCTGTCTGCCACTGAAACAAATAGCAGTCTTCTCAGATCCCTCCTGGAAACCTCCTACCAGGGAATAGGCACCACTTTGAAAGAACTTCTAATCATTATGTCCTGGAAGGAAACTGGAGTAGGATGTGGATCATAGAGTCATAGAATTGCCTAGGTTGGAGGGGACCTTTAAGATCATCAAGTCCCACCACCTAACTAACACTGCCAAAACCACCACTAAACCATGTCCTTCAGCACCACATCTTTTAAATGCTTCCAAAGATGATTCCACCAGTTCCCTGTGCAGCCTGTTCCAATGTTTGATAACCTTTTCTGTGAAGAAATTTATCCTAATACCCATCCTAAGCTTCCCCTGATGCAACCTGAGGCAGTTTCCTTCTGTCCTTCCCCTGATGCAACCTGAGGCAGTTTCCTTCTGTCCTGTCCTTCATTACTTGGGAGAGGTGACTGACCCCGACTTTGCAGTCAGTCCTGGCAGGACAGATTTGCAATGAAGAATGGAGTGGGATTTAGCAGAACTGAGCAGAACAGTGAAACTGATATAGTACAATGTTTTCTTTCTCTTGGGCATACAGCACATTAGGTCACATTTCTGCACATTTCTTCATCAGTGCTAACTAGTTCTGGCTCTTTCACTTTGTTCTTTACAGTTTGAGAGCTATGGAGAGTCTGCCTTCTGCAGAAGAAATAGGCCAGTCAGCAGGAAACTTTGGATGCAGGATAGATACAATTCTTGGGCCTTCTGCTTTATTACTACTCACACCCTGGAAATTGTTGTGTGGTCAAGAGCCCTTGGCACATGCTTCACATGTGAGCACCTTCTGTTTGCATTTCTCTGTTTCGCCTCAGAAGTACAGTGATTTTAGAGTGATACCAGTTACTGTTATTTATTGGCATTGAACACTTTAAGCTATCACTACATGTACATCAATGTACACTTGCAATACATAATGCAAAGATAAAAGTCACTGCATAGTAGCCCTGTGAGGTAGGTACGTACTCTTGGCCATTAAACAAGGAGAAGGTCATGGCACAGAAAAACTTAAAAGCAAAGCTGGCTCCATTGAATTGAGGGAAAAATTCCCTTAGGTTTAATGTGCTGTGGAGATTCTTAAGGACTCAATTACACTCAAAACAAGTTTACTAGAAGATTCTGCATCTATGAGTAAAGATCCAGTTTTCTTTACTTCCAGGGCTGGGCTTTAAATAACTGCAGTATCATCCATTCTGTCTCTTCCCCATCTGCCTGTATGTTGTGTAGGAAAAACTAGGACAAACTGGAAGTACTGAAATTTTTTTTTGGAAGTTTGATTTACAACATGTATCTTTTTCAAAGTTGCACACTTCAGCTGAAGCACAAAGCAAATGGAAGGCTTTGACATTTCACCTTTGCTTGCCTGGTGTTTATTCCATGCCCCCAGTGAAAATAGAGCTCACAAGGAAATAAATCAGAGATAAATTGGTTTTACTGGGACTTACATTCAGTGTGAATCGCCATCTAGTGTATGTTTAAGATACAGCATTATTACAGAGACTGCTTTAAATCAAGGGGTTAAAAAAAGTGTCCTCAAAACGCTTTCTAACTAGTGACATTTTATTTCTGTAAGCAGGCAAAGTGAAATATAAAATTTACAGGAATCAAGAGAGATATATTTAGAAAAGGACTGGCAAGTGAAAGTTTAGAGAGGCAATATGAGATTAATTCATCGGCTGCAAAGATTATAATGAAAAAACAGTGCACAATTTCTGTGCCAGTAAGGGAGGAACAATTACTTTAAGAATCACATAAAATAATGGAGATAAACAGGAAGGCACACAAAAAACCTTGTTTATTCTAGTCAAGATGGTTTACATTCTTTTTTCCAGCACCACAAACTGGACAGCATTCAATACCTGGCTGGTTTTTAAATGTATTTTCTTTCATTTCAGATTACTGTTTCCTGTAGGTGTGCATCTGATTTTTAACTCACTATCTAATAAAACGTCAGTTATCATGAGAGCACTCATTAAATCATGGATTCCTCAGTGTCTGCGGATTCTTAGGTCACCTTGCAGATTGTTACATGGAAGCAGCAGGCTTTTTACATCTCAGATTATCTCCTATTATGACTCCATAAACCAGTGTAAAAAGGAACTGCCAGAATATTTCAACTTTGCAAGTGATGTCTTAGATGAGTGGTCGCAACTGGAAAAGGTAGTATTTTTTTCTTCTACTTCATAATGTTGGAACAAATCTCAGATGATATAAATCAGTTTTCCTGAAGGGTACTGGATAATATTAGCTGCAAAGTAGAACGCACTATTTCCTTTGGCAGAAATATAGGTATCAGTTTAAGACACTAGTTGGCAGGGGTGATTTGCTTAGTTTGGAGTTACTTGGATTGAAACTAAACCTTCTAAGGGTTGTCTTCTTATTTTAATATCTTCTGTTGTGTTCTAGAATGGAAAGCGACCAGCAAATCCAGCTTTTTGGTGGGTCAATGATGAGGGAGAAGAGGTGAAGTGGAGCTTTGAAGAGTTGGGATTTCTGTCTAGGAAAGCAGCTAATATACTTTCTGAGGCATGTGGTTTACAGAGAGGAGACAGAGTTATAGCAGTTCTGCCTCGTGTTCCTGAATGGTGGCTCCTGAATATAGCCTGTATGCGAACAGGTGAGTAATCTTACTGAGGTCTTGGATGCAGAAAAAAATAAATTTAAGATTTAATAGAAGATCTACTGTAACAGATTGCAAATTCTTAAGAAGAATTTGACCCATTGCATTTTTTAGACTGCTGAACATCTGTGGTGGAAAAAATTAGCATCAACAGGAACATAATCAAGTATTTTTGTCCCACATTTAAGCTCTGTGATTCTTGCAGGTTGTAAATTGGGCTAAGACTCAGGGAATCTAGTTCTATTGCATCCAAGATTTTCTGGACTATGGCGTAGGAATATCATTCAGTTTCTCAGTGCCTCAGTTTCCTAATCGTAAAATTTGTTAGACACCTCTGAAAGTGAAAGACTGAAATCAATCTGTAGGTCAAGTCTATTGAAATCCTTGGGAAAGGAGGTGTAGAAATGCACTAAATTGATTCCACTCCCCTGCCCCCAAAATGTGATTTCAGTCACGTTGTGCTCAGTATACACACTTACATTTGTTCACATTACAAAGCAAATCCAAGTTTGAGGGATATGTTGACTGAGCCATGTATGTAAGCTATCTGACCTCAATCTATTTATTCCATATCAGAGTTATTAATTTCTTCTTGAAATGAATAATGGCTTTATTCCAGATGTAAATATAATCCAAATGTTGGCCTTATTCATGTACTTAAGAGGTTGATAATCTCAACGCTTCTTTCCTGAGTTACAAATCATGAAGGAAATGCTCAAAACCACTTTAAATATACATCTTACTCATGATCTACATACCTTTAATATGGATGACACAAAACTCAACATCAGTGCTGCAGGGTTTGGAGGTCTTTCAGAGCCAGATGATCCTAGGTCATTCCCAGGCCCCACATTCACCCAAGCTCTGCCTTTAAACATGAGTTATACCCAACTCCTGTTTCTCAAAGAATAATCTTTTGGCAAATAGCTCAGCTTTTCTATGGCTGGGGTCATGTCCTGTGCACATAATAAAGAGAAATGGTCAATTTTCTCAATTGCTTGTTGCTTTTTTCCAGGAATTGTCTTTATTCCAGGAACATCCCAATTAACAGCCAAAGACATCTTATACCGACTCGAGGCTTCAAAGGCCAAGTGCATTATTACCAACGATACACTGGCACCTGCAGTGGAATCTGTCATGCCTGACTGCCAGTTTCTGAAAAGCAAAGTAATTGTAGCCAAAGGGAGCAGAGATGGGTGGCTGAACCTCAAAGATCTCTTTGCGTGAGTATTCAGCTCTTTTATCATCTCATCCCTGTGAGGTGAAGGAAGCTATATCAGTCAGGTGACATTGTTGAGTTTTGGGATTAATTTCCAAAATACAGATGAGTTACATTTTTGCACTCCTCTACCAGCTTACTGTAGTCACTGCATTAAGTACAAATCCCTCCAACACACTTCTTGAGAGCTGAGATGTGTTTTTTCAGCTTCTCCTTGCTCAGCAGCCTGACAGCTTTTAAAAGCTCTCTGCTTCCACTGTGATCACAAGACAAGCACGCAGAACACTAATCTTGCTGATGTTCTGTGCTTGTCTTGTGCCTAGCACCTCTTGAATTCAATGAGAAGATAGCCATTGCCAGCTCTTGGTGCTCAGCTAGCATGGCATCAATTATTTCTTCCCTTGACTGTCTTGATAGACTAGACAATCAGAATTGTTCATCAGTCTCTTGAATATAAATGGTATAATACATGTCTAAAACTAACTTTCCTGGTATAATAGCCTGAATATGGCCCCCAATGACTTCAGATTGGGAGACAGTATGTTTTGAGGCACAAGTTGGCTTTGCATCTACCTGCTGTTCTGTAGTGTTCTCGAGTGTCCTTGCCAAATAGTTGCAGACAAAGTCTCTGAAATATGCTGCAGGTGCTCACACCTTAAAACTTACAGTGTACAGAGCACACTTGTGACTAACAAAAAGTGCTCTAACTCTTACCTGTGATGTCCGATGCAACTATTTGTTTAGTGAGGTCGTGCAGTTTGGGGCCATTTTCCTGTTTATCACCTAAACCTTAAAACATACAGCTTCCTTAGTGAAAAACTACATGTAGTAACCATCATATACTATTTATTCGAAGGGTGACATCTGCAGACCATAAATGTGTCAAGACAAAGAGTCAAGACCCAATGCTGATTTATTTTACTAGTGGAAGTACAGGCTCTCCAAAAATGGTGGTGCAGTCCCACAGCAGTTACGGCATTGGATTTGCAACCAGTGGCAGGTATACTTTGCAGTTGCTCCCAGTTCCCTGATTAAATGATATGATCACAGTTAAATTGAAAATGTGACCATAAAAAGTCCAGTAAATGTAGGCATTTCATGAGTATAGGATCTTGCTGCTTCTTCACCTTTTCCCTCTCACAGTGAAACTTTCATTATTGAAAGCTTCTTAAAGACTCAGTTGGATCATCAAACACAGTGGTCTGTTGCTCAGAGGGTTGACTGAAGTGTAGCCTCCTTATAGCAAAACCAGATGAAGTTGAGTGCTTTAGTGCTATGTAAACCTCCCTTGAGTGAGAGCCAAAGCAACATTTGACCATAGCATTATACCTTAAAAGTTAAAGTTCACTTTGAATCTGTGCCTTGGTACTGATTTGCTTTCACTGAACATCTTTTATTCATTTTCCAAGACATTCTGAGTTGGAAGTTGATGTAGAGTCCATAGAAGTAATTTGGCTTGTTTCCTAGGGAAATAATATGTGATTTAGCTGATGTCTCTAATCCACAAGGTAGGGAAAGCCTACTCCAAATGATCTGTTTGGGTTTTGATCTAGATTCAGATACTGCAACTCAAGCCAAGAATGTTTTGCACTGTTTAGGAGACAAGCAAACACTAGAAATGTTAAACAGGAGAGAATGAAGGGAAAATAAGAGAATCTTTAAGATACTCTTCAACTCTTACAAAATTCTAAAGAGCTGCAGTTGCTGACACCACATCTTCTAATGGAAGCATCCTGCCCTTTCCTTTAATTATGCTTTGACCTCTGCCTGAGTCTCTCACATTTTGTGAAGCATTTTTTTCATCTCTGCTTCATCATCAGGCATTGGATGAACCTGACTCCTTCAGATATAATGTGGAATACCTCTGATACTGGCTGGGTAAAAGCAGTTTGGAGCAGTGTTTTTGCCCCATGGATCTGTGGATCGTGTGTCTTTGTACACAATATGCCACAGTTTAAACCAGCAGTTATTGCAGAGGTAAGTTTTGTATTTTATACTGTGAGGTTTATTTCCATTTTGCATAAATAAAGCAAGCAAGCTGGGCTCCAGTGCATGTGCACCCAACGCTCTGTAACAGGCATAAGTACTTCCTACATCCCAAGCAATTGTTCTTCATTTGGTGCCCAGTAAACCAAAGGAACAAGTGTTTTCCCTCTTGGGCAGGCCATGTGACATGGCTACAGCATAGAGGAGATGTGGTGAAAGATGCAGGATAAAAAGAATTCAAAAACACTGCTATCTTGACCCATACTTAGCCTAAAGCTCACTTCAAGTATTGGCATCCAGCTACTTTGGGCTCAGGGTGAGCATGAACCAATAATCAGAGTATGGCATAGACCTGATTCAGGGTCCTGAATTTTCAGTGAGTTGTCAGAATTCCTCCTCTCTGCCAGTTTGCTAAATGAGTTATTTGGCTTATTCTCCTCAACCTTGGCCTGTTGTGTGGAGAAGGCACCCAGACTTTGGCAATAAGAATAAAATTGGAAAAGCTTTGGTCTAATTCACTGTTGTCAGTTGGTCTTGAGCCTTGGACACAGTCACTTCGGGAAGCAGTAAACAATCTTAAGTGGAACTACTACTCTTAGTGGTCATTCATTTACATGAGTGATGTTTGTTGGACAGGAAGGACTGTATTTTCTACAGCAGTGGGGCTTGACTGGTGCAGCCACTCCGCAGTCAGGATTCATAGGCACTAATCCATAGTCATTCTCTGTGTTGAATGTATGTTGCATTTTTATGATTTTCATTTTGCAGACATTGGAGCACAGAAGTTGTGTTAATCACCTGCACGTTCACAAGGTCAGACCTCCCATAACATTTTCTTTACAACAAAATGACTTTCTGTTTTTCTAGACTCTCTCAAGATACCCCATCACTGCCTTCTGCACTGCTCCCACTGCCTACCGCATGCTGGTCCAGCATGATCTGAGCAGGTACTGCATGGCTGTCTGTTGCAGGAGTCGCAGAGGGAGGCTGGGATGTAATGCTGTGACAGCTCTGGCTGTTCAGTTCCCTACGCCATCTATTTTTTATTCTTTTTTTTTTTTTTTCATTTAAAGGAAAATCTAATTGGCAAAACTTGCTCTCAGAAAAGAAAGCAACGTTCTGAAATACGAGAAAAACTAGTCACACCTTAGGTCATTCAGGCTTCAGGAATGGGTCTTTGAAAAGACAGCACAGAGGAAACAAGTGAGCATTTTTTTAAGCTGCCACTTCCTCTGAACTTGCAGTTCACAGTTAAACTTAAGTCAGGGGTTTGGGTAGCTCTGGATCAGGGAATTACTGGAGTACAGTGGAATTGAGAATGAACTTGAGAAGGAAGTGAGCAGTTGGAGGATTTTCACGTGCTGAGTTATTTGGCAGCTGTTATTTGCTACACTGTAAAATACTCATCTTGTGAAAAGTAGTCAATGTGATTTCTAGGGAGTTTTCACACCTTCAGTAAGGTACATTCTTCTCACCTAGGACTTTCAGCCTGACAAACACCAGAGCTGGTTTAGCAGGGAGCTCAGGGTCCACGTTCATCTTCAGCCTCACTTTTGCTCTAAAAAATTCTCTGGATGTTGGCACGTAACTCGTCTTTCCATGAACATCTGATGTGCTTGTTCAGATTTCCAAGAAAACCCCTTCACTCAGTCTTTTTCCAGAAAAAATACCTATTTCCAGTGACACAGAACCACATTATCCTCAGTGGTGACGAGCGTCTAGGAGTCCAGTCCAGGGCTGAGTAACAGGATGATTCTTGTCATTTCTCAAAGTAGCTTATGAAGTTGTAGGTGTACTTTGAAAGTTGAGGGAGGCTGCTCAATTAAGACCATTCAATGCTCTTTTCAGAAGTTAAGAAAATAATTTCATCTGCTGTTTCTCTCAAGCTACCAGTTCATGAGTCTGAAACACTGTATATCTGGAGGGGAACCACTGAATCCTGAAGTGATGGCAAAGTGGAAAACCCAGACAGGGCTGGATATCTATGAAGGTTATGGCCAGACTGAAACGGTACTTTTGCAATAATTCTTGCAGTATGCCCTTTCAAAGGTAACAAAACCAGAGACACAATGTGCTTGATAAATCAGTAGAAGAGGCAAGAATTATTTAAATGAACTTTTTTAAAAAGAGGCAATATATACAATTATGATTATATAGTTTCAAAATCAACTAGCTGCATATTTTAATGTCTATAGGAAATACTTGTCCCTGCCCATGGCAGGGGGTTTGGAACTCGATGAACTTTACAGACCCTTCCAACCTGAACCATCAATCCTACTATGACTATAGAGTTCAGCCCACTGCAAAAACCATGTCAGTGATTAACTCGGATCAAATAACTTGTAGTAGACAAGTGTTTCCTTAAAAGGCAGAATTAGGAAAAAAATAAAATTGCTCTGGGTATCAGTTTGGCCTATCTGAGGTTTTAATGAAAAATATTAAATCATTTCACATCCCAGACTTCTCTGTAAGTGACCATTAACAAAGCTAAGAGTCATATTTCAGGCACTCTCTCCTCTTACCTTTGATATGGACCCAAATTAATTGTCCCATTACTGAAATAAGATCTGTAATAATTTCACATCTGCTGTCTTGCAAATCCAAGTGTTTGCAGAAGAATCACTGGCTCAAACTGAGCACAAGCAACCTCATTCCACAGGGCTGACCTAAGATTCCTCTCAGCCCCTCTCTGATGCACTGGAGAACCACAGTGCTTCAGTCCTGATTCAGTCCTTGCTGAGACAAAGTCATGAAGAGGTGTCTTGCCTAATGCAAGCCAATAATAAAGTCTACAAATTGTTGCACAAACTAAAAAAAAAAAAAAAAACAATTTAAAAAATCTGTCATGCAGGTAACAATATGTGCCACTATGAAAGGAATGAAAATTAAACCTGGCTCTTTGGGAAAAGCTGTTCCCCCTTATGATGTGCAGGTACGTTGATACATTACACCTGAGCTCAGCTGCAGTTGAGGGTACATGAGTACTGCTGTCTGTGTCCTGCTTTGTCCTTCACTGTGCTGTAACACAGGTATTTTACTAAGCTAATCAAAGCAATGGTGATACATCCTTCCTGCAGATCATAGATGACCATGGGGCTATTCTGCCTGTAGGAGAAGAAGGCAACATTGCTATTCAAATTCGACCTACGCGACCATTCTGCATGTTCTCCGAATACGTAGTAGGTTTGAGTTGGTTTGTCTGTGCATACTGAGGAGCTTAAGATCAAACTGACGGGTAGGATGTAACTTGTTCCAGACCTGTACCTGACACTTAGCTTGGGCTTTATGTTCAGTATGTAATTCCTTCCCTTCCATTCAGATCCCATCCTTAGTGATGGATTAATGAAGGAAGCCCATAAAGGCTCCTGTAATACGCTATGAGCTCGGGGAGGCTCTCCAAAGAGAGCTTTCCAAAGAGCATTTTCCAAAGTATTCCCTCATACAACTGTCAGAGGTACGCACAAATTGATCTTTTAAATCTTTAAAAATTACACATTGCAGTATGCATTTATTGCTGGTGTCAGAGAAACCCCCTGTACAGTTGCCTGTCACATGAATGATGTGTACAAGATCAACAGCACAAAAACAAGCTACAGGACAAAACCCTCAAGCATAGATGGTCATACAGCTTTTTTATATTAGGTAGTGGCTTATGTACTGTGACATTGGTATTTGAGTGTTCTTCCTACTGAAAACAGGACAGGCTTAAAAAAATCTGTCAGAAGAATGGCCATTTTGGTTCAGGCCAAAGGTCCAAGCTAGTATTCCATCTGTGGTGCTGATGAGTTGTAGGACATAAGAAAACACTAGAATCAGGCAAATATAAAGATACTATTCACTGCATTTGAACCATCATGTTGAAAAAGCTTTGGGGGAACTTACCTCGGGTTTGATTGCTCACTATGTGATTAAAAGACTTCTTTCAGTTCAGTACTATTACTTCAATTTTTCATTATGTTTTCTGTTATCAAGGTGTTTTTCCTGTGCAATCTAAACGTAAGGACGTTTTTCCTGTAGGTCACCTCATTTGTGTTTTGGTCTTGAGGGTTAGAGGTCAAAAGTTTCCACTGACGGGAAGTTATTGTGGTGCCCCCTGCAATGATAAATCATTTCTCTGAAGAGAGTGGGTTACACTTTTGGTAATTGCTGTGATGGATAAGCATTTTGATAAGCTACACCCTTTCTTCCCTAGAACACAAAACCATACAGACACAAGTGATCTTTTCCACCTCTCTCATATTTCCACCACAAAACTGCAAATTAATGCAGTTCTGTTTGGGTTTTTTTTTTAATTGAAGGCATAAAATAATACAGACTACTAATTTTGAGAACACCTTAAAAATTGTCTTGATCATTTTTAGCATCATAAATGCTATACAGTTCACTAACAACTGGATACATTTTTTGAAACGTTTGATTATTGTCAGGATAATCCAGAGAAAACTGCTGCCTCTGTGTGTGGAAATTTTTATGTCACAGGGGACAGAGGGGTTATGGATGAAGAAGGATATGTCTCATTTGTTGGAAGAGCTGATGATATAATTACTTCTTCTGGGTAAGTCACCTGCTTTTAGCTTTGCTCATTTGCCTGTTAAAATTCAATCTGAGTGGCTGGCCTGCTTCGGCTGTCATAGCTGCATTTTCTCCTAGGTATCGTATTGGCCCATTTGAAGTTGAAAGTGCATTAATACAACACCCTGCAGTCTTGGAATCAGCTGTTGTCAGCAGTCCTGATCCAGTTCGAGGGGAGGTAAAAAGAAGAAAAACCAAACATATAGAAAGAAATGCACTTTTTTTCTAAGCAGTCCCTGTATGTACTAGGCTTCCTTGGAATTAAGTATGGTACAAATTGTTAAAATTAAAATGGATTAAAGAATTTTAAAACTATACCTTGACAGATCTTGGAGTTTCAGAATGGTGGCAATGATATCCAGAGTGTTTCATTTTCTTCTTATATTTTGCATCTTTGCAACATTTGGTTGCACCCCAGGGTGAGATTTTCACTTGCCCTTTTTTCTGTTCTACAACTTTTTGGAAGTTTAGCAGTGTATAAAGTTAAGAAGGAATAAAAAAAAGTGGAAAACTACAAGAAGCCCTATGCTGCAGAGTATGTCCTTCATAATATTGCATTTTGTGATAAGCAGCCAATGAAAAGGGAAATTAAAGGGAAAACATTTCTGAATGTTGATACTCAGTTTTGGCAATGAATGTATCCCTTTATTGCCAAGTCTGGAAGTTAATGGAGTCCCTTAACTCTTGTGGCACAGGTAGTCAAAGCCTTCGTTGTTTTAGCTCCTGCTTTTGTATCACGTGATCCAGAAAAATTAGCTCATGAGCTTCAGCAACACGTCAAGAAGGTGACTGCACCTTACAAGTATCCGAGGAAGGTAAGGACACTACAAAAAGACAGGTCTTCTAATTGTATCAAAAATTGAAGGGGTTTTGTCCTGCTTCAGATTCTTTTCAGCTGCATTCTGACAAACACTCCAACCAGAGTAAATGAAATAAAAATAAATTACAGTCTGTTGCAGCTGTAGCTTTGGGTTTACTGTATGTGCTAGAAAGGACCTAAAGGGAGGAGATGGTGATGAAGCTTATGTTTATCAGGGTCCAGTCTTCCTTTCATTAAAGCAAAGGGAAAATTCCTGCTGGCATCAGGGGAGTTGGACTCCATCCCTTACTACCAGGAAAGACACCAGTCTTGACAGCTGAAGCCCTCCACCTTCAGAACTGTGGTACTTGTCCCTGCAAGTACTGCTTGTACAGTCGACTGAGTTGGGTAGTAAGGAATTTCACCATTCCAGTTCCAAGCTCTGCAGCTTCCCATCTTTTTATTTTTACCCCAGATACAATAACAGTGTGTTGTCTTTCCCTGCATCTGGAGATAAATCAGAATGTATTTGGCTAAAAGTGAGCATTTTTGCCTTTCAGGTTGAGTTTGTTCAGGATCTGCCAAAGACAGCTACTGGGAAAATCCAGAGAAAGGTTCTAAGGAACAAAGAGTGGGGAAAAGTATAACACGATCTGGAAACTGAAGAGAGAAAATTTCCATCATCTGTACCAGCCATAGCACATTGCACCTGGCACTTGGTCATGACCCAGAGCACTAGGAGAACATACGGAAATACAAGCTACAGGGGGAAAAAAAAGGGAGATAACACTCATATGGCTTGAGGGTGTGTGGTATTAGAAACATTTTGACCATGACATGCAAATTTTGAGAAGGGAGACGGTGCAAGCAATTAAGCATGAAGAATGGAAGAGAACAGGCATGGATCCGGGAGCTTATGAAAGTTTTCATTTTTTTACTGGAATTAGTGTTAACAGCTTCCTTTAAAAACAAACAAACAAACAAACAAAAAACCCCTGTAACTACAACATTTTGATAATTGCAAATAAATGAGAAATTAATAAAAATAATCTTTGTCCTGTAGTGGGTATCAGCATCAAAGTGATATTCTCTCTTCAAAAACTATCATTGTTTCTGAGTGGAAGAAGACATATTGTTTAAGTACTTCTCTTCAGCTTGATGAGTTTGTGATCTCTTTAAATGGTTAAAGTGAAGGAAAAGAGAAGATACAAAGTGCTTCAGGTTAAGGTGCAAATTATGCACAATTAACAGTGCTGTAAATTATTACAAGAAAAAGGTTACTCCACAGAAGGAATTGTGCTGCGTGGTCTGTTTTGTGTTATGTTCTGTTCTCATTACTTCAAAAGAAGCAAATGATAAAGTAGAAGGGGTTTCACTTCAAATCCTTTTTGACAGAGCAGCCAGGTTTCATGTCTCCAGATAAAGACTAATCCTTACAGTGCCTTGTTTGGGAAACGGATGTCCTGAAAGCCGAATGAACCGAATGAAGAGGATCTGCCCCAGCCAATTCTCGATCTGTACTGTCCCCAGCAAACAGGTCAGGAAAACATTTTTCTGAATTCCTAGTGTCACTGATCATGGAGAAGAAGCAGATGGTACTAAATCAGGAAAAAAACCCTAACTCTTACTGTAGTACAGAGGGCTTTGCCATTACTGGGTCTTTTCCTCAATTTTCTTACTTCACTTTTACCTCTAAGTTTGCAGGTCAGAAAGTGCTAAAAATTGATGAAGGCTCTCACAACTGAACTGTGCAGACATTTTTGTAGACCTCTAGGGAATCACAGATTTAAAATATTTTTCAGTTTACTAGTCTTGAATACCATTTCCAATCTTGAATCCTGTTCCTGAACGTTCTTTCTTTCCTCTTTTCTTTACAGGCCATTGTGCAGATTTTGTCACTGCAATGCTCTGAAATCTGAAGATTATGGCTAAATCATAGAATTAGAGTGGACTGAGAGATATCTTACTATGTTATTAAAAAGAGTAATCAAAATTATTAGGGTTTTCTGTTAAAGGAATGAAAGTGAATCCGTAGTTTTTTTAGCATTAACAGTGGAAATCACAACCTCAAAGATGACGTATTTTGGGAATATTTAAAAGACCATTTTTCACCAGTTGAACCTTTTTATATTATTTTTTTTTTTTCACCAGGTCCAGTTAATAGAGTTTTGATTTAAACTGTAAGTACCATCTAAATAAGTTTCTGCTCTGTAATCCTGATTGTGAAGTGGGTGGCGCTTGGAGACATAATAACACTTTCTCAGGAGCAAATGATATCCTGTAGGATTATCTGCAGCTAGTCAGTATTTCTCTGGCATGGTGTGCATATTGCATGGGAAACTGCGTGAATTACTGTTGGTTTTGACAAAGTATCTGTTCTGGGAGGAATATCTGCATCCAGATTTTTTATGCTGTCAGATATCACTGAAAAGATTAAGTTATGCAAGTTCTAGGTATTTGAGTTCATTCACATGATAGATTAAATATTACTGTAAAAGTTCCTGCTTAAGTATAATGAAATAATTCCCCTGTTAAATATGTTACTTTTTCTTGGGGAATAACAGTTGACCAAAACTGACATCCATGTATCAGAGATATAAGGGTAGGTGGTTACAGTTGAAGACATGGGACAAAAGGTAAATGAATACAAAATGAACTTAAAAACCTGGGACAAATGGCAAGACTTTGCAGCTTCACTCAAGCCACAGAAATTCCACATGGAAAAGAATTTCATCAAGAGTTTACCTACAATGTTGTTCCTAGTTTGTGGACGGATTAATCCTTTGTAAGAACAGAAAAGAAAATTAACCTTTATTTCAACAGTCACTCACCTAACCTTGTATTGAGTTTAGTAACTTGTGTTTAGTGGTTGAAGAAGGAAAATCAATAGATGATAGGCCTCCAGGACTCTACTGGCTCCTGCTCTGACTGCAGGATCTTCCTGACACTAACCAGGTTTTGAGTTTTTACCATGTTTGATAAACTTCAGGTGTACTTATGAGAAGCCTCTAAATAGCATTAAAATTTTCAGTTGAGCACGGTTCTGAAGCAGCCTTCTAGGGTGCTGAAAATAGTAACAATAATAACAACAACAGTAATATAAAAACAGAGAAATTAAAAATGAGTAGCAATGGAAAGGAAGAAAGTAATTGGACTTGAGAGCTTTTAGGGTCATTATGATGAGTACCGATGGAAGAGGACATTTACAGTGAGCAAATGCAGAAATATGTAAATCAAATGTGAGAACCTACATAACTGATTACTGATGTGAAGGTTCTTGACATACATGTGGCGAATGGTTGTATCAGTCAGTCAGAATGGATATACTCCATGTGAAGGAAGAGAGAATCAGCTTTGGTGTAAGAACCAGTAACCTTCTTACAGAGCAAACAATAGCATTTGATGTTGTGTTTGACTAAGGAGAGCTGTCAGCAATACGCAGCCCCAAAGAACACATCAAGAATCTGTAAAGATTAGCTGAGCTACAGACAAGGTGCCAGATCAATAAAGTACATTAAGTCCTTTAAAAGCTGGTGATAAAAAAATCTAAGCAGAATGGGGGGCTTCACATTTAACTGAACTGTTACAAACAGCAGTTTGGCTGTGACTAGCCTAAGGGACTTCAATTAATAAGTCATCAATTCAAAACTGAATTGTCTTTGGATAAGCTCAAGGTTATTTTCTTTGTTGCAGGATTCATAGCAACAATTCTGGAAATTTTCTTACATAGTCTACAGCATCTACGTACATCATCCTCTGCCATGAAGTTGTTATTTAAATTACAGACTCTGAAATGCTTGTGGACTCTGAAGCCTCCTAATAGGACTGTCCATGGACACCCCAGGCTCTTTGCCTCTGATGTATATTCACAGTACGAGTCAGTCCGACGAGGCAAACAGCAAATACCAAAGTACTTCAACTTCGCAAGTGATGTACTGGACAAATGGTCTGAGATTGAAAAGGTAGATGATCTTTTGTTGTGCAAATGAGATGCTTTATTTAAAAGTTCATTTGAAACAATGTGGGTTTTTTTCTTTATCAAAATACCAGTTCCCAAAACCAATTTGCATTACATTCTTTATCTCATTCTTTCTTGCTTTTATTTTAAAAGTGTTTCTGATGCTTGAGCCTCCCTATGTAGAAAAAGAAAGGGTAAACGTGTTTTACCTTCATTTAACCTGGGAATGACTGTGCTTATTCCTTCTGCATACTATAATGTTGGATATTAACATCATAAAACTACAGGTAACATAACAATAACATTGTGTGCTAGGGAAAATTCTCCCACAAATGTTTAACTGCCTTGCTCCGGAGTGGATTATGCATTTTCGCAGATGCCCTGTGGTTAGAGACCACTTAACTCCCCTTTTCCTGAGCAATCAGACTAGAAAGAGTCCTCAGATACTGTGTTGTCCCATTTTAATTTGTCCTTTGCCTGTGCTGCTTCTGTTTAATAGTATTCCATCCAGAATATGAGGAGGTATTGTGAAGTATTTCGTGTTATCTGTTATTTTGTAGGAGCGTTAACGCTCAGCTAAGTCTTATACTGAAATAGGACCTAGACTAGGACCTGAGCCTAGAGACAATTGGGCTGGTAAACATTTCAGGTTCAAAAAAGGTGAATGTATTAGGAACATCTGAGCTTGATCTATAGCAAATCTCAATCTATTAAGGACAAGGGAAGAATAATAGCTTATGTCCATACTTGGATCTTCCATAATTTGCAGTACTTGCCCATGATAATTTCATGGTTTTCAATCTCTGCGTTTTGTAGGCTGGAAAGAGACCATCAAACCCTGCCTTTTGGTGGGTAAATGGAAAAGGAGAAGAAGTGCAGTGGAGCTTTGAGGAGCTGGGGTTCCTGTCTCGAAAAGTGGCCAATGTGCTGACTAAAGTATGTGGACTGGAGAAGGGGGACAGAATTGTTGTGATTCTGCCACGAATCCCAGAATGGTGGCTGGTCAATGTGGCTTGCATGCGAGCAGGTCAGTGAGCATACCTGAGGCTGGTAAAACCGGTTAATGCAAGTAAATCAAGAAAATAAAGAATTTATATGGTTTATAAAGGAAAAGTAATGTAATAATCTAGTGAGTGGCCTAGCTACTAATTGTGCAGGCAGTCCTGAAGGATTTGCACTAGGTACTGTAGGATAGGTAGCCTGTGCAGTGGGCATGGAGATGACTGGAGGCAGGGAAGAGCCATGGAAGTCACCAGACAGGTCCACATTTCATTCCTTACAAAGAGCACAAGCACCTGTATTTCTCCACTTGTTTGGCTTGGGAATGCCAGGGCAAATTTATCTCAGAGGTCAGTTTGGGAATAGCTAATAGTTTAGGTGCTTAGAAAACAATCACATGTAAAAAATGCCATCCCAAGCTAACTTTATTTCTCTTTCAGGAATTGTCTTAATTCCAGGAATATCCCAATTATCAGCCAAAGACATACTATATCGACTCCAGGCATCAAAGGCCACGGGCATCGTTACTGATGATACACTGGCTCCTGCTGTGGACTCAGTGGCATCTGAGTGTCAGTTTCTGAAAACTAAACTAATCGTGTCCAAAGGCAGTAGGGAGGGATGGCTGAACTTCACTGACCTGTACAAGTGAGTATGAGTTAGTGACACTGCAGTCACGATGCACACAGCAGACCTGGTCTCCGCAAATGCTCATTTACAAATACTCATCAACTATAAATACTCATCAAATGCCAACATGGCTGATCCACTGAGGTGTTCACTAACAGTGGTCCTGTTTTGGATGGTTTCTATCCTTGTTCTTAAGTGGAATTCTGTCTTTGAGGAAGTGTAACTCCATGTTATTTTAGTCTTAACTGGGTAAAAAGCTTCTGTGAAGCTTATTTGGGGTAGGAGTTCTGCAATATGCAATTGAGAATGTATTTCATTAGAATTCATAACAGAATGTATGTTCTGAAGCCTCTGTAAAGTAACTATTGAAGTCACAATTGCATTCTGTGTTTTATAGAAACCAATCTGATGACCATTCCTGTGTCAAAACGAGGATTCAAGACTCAATGAGTATCTTCTTTACCAGTGGAACCACAGGTTCTCCAAAGATGACTGAACATTCCCAGGGCAGTCTTGGTTTCAGACCCCTTTTAAGTGAAAGGTATGAAAGCTTTGAGCCGGTTGAACATGGGATAATTGAAGCTGCACAGGAGAACTGTTAAAAAATTACTGAATAAGAAATACCAATGTACAACCCTAATACTTCTCCCTCTGAAACTGGACTAGAACCTCCAGCAGCTTTCGACAGGATTAGGATAACCCCCGGTGTTTCCATTTTTCCATTAATATCTCTTATCCCTTTCTTTTGAGTGGTTCAAAGGACAGCCATTGCTGGGAATAGTGTAGTGCAAAGTACCCAGAGATACCATGCTGTTTGGGCTGCAGAAAAGCTTTGTGACATGTGCAGAGGCAGAGTTTACGTTGGTTTCACAGATAACCGTGGTTCTCAGCAGCCTTAGAACTGAAATACCTGGTGTCCGGCATTGACAAATGCTGCTGCTGCAGCCCTATCTTCATACCTAGTGGAAAGCCACATTGAAATTCAGACTCCCCTTTTCCTTCCTCTGTCCTATGTTATGACTGATATCATACGTGTACAATATACAAACGTGTGTGTGTATATATTTATGCTCATAAAATAAACTTATTCCAAGTGCCCAGTGCTCATGTATCTTGTCAGGAATCTTGAGCTTGTTGGGGTTTTTTTGCTTTCTTTGTTTGGGACTTGGTTGGCATTTTTTCAAGGAAAAAAAAAATCATTATCTTTTCATTCATTTTTTTCTGCTCTATCAGGTACTGGTTGGATTTGACTCCCTCAGACGTGATATGGAGCACAGCTGATACCGGGTGGATACTGGCTTCGCTGGCATCTCTTTTTGATCCCTGGGTTTTTGGATCATGCATCTTTATACATAAGCTACCACAGATTGAATCAGCAGCCATCCTAAATGTAAGGAAAAACTCAGAGATGTGTTAATCTGCAGAAAGTGCACCAAAAAAAATCTTAACAGCATCCATAGATTTCATGAGGGTTGTGTCCATAGCTGTGTTCAAGATGATATATCTGTTGCATAAAGCCCCTCTTACCTTTTTTAATATACACAGAAGGGGCCAAACCTGTGGTTCATTCATACATTTTGCTTGTAGCTGGTGAGAATGGGAATGAAAATCATCCAAAAGCGGCACTAATTGCTTGCCTTTTGTTCTAGTGACTGTGGAAGTAATATCAGCTGGTATTAATGCAGACTGAAACAGAAGCGTTTCTCTGCCTACACTAGCCAAGATGAAAGCAAAAACCTCTTGTAGACAGAGACAAGCTTATTCTGGCTTTGCTCTAAGCTGTGCAGTCTGGCTGTCACGTAGACATTTTAGCATGGGATTTTGTCCAATCAAATATTCTGTGAATCTCTGCATATTACACCAACTGTGTGAGGGTTTTTTACCCAACAGAGGGGAGCTATGTTTGCCTGCTGTATCACCTGGTTACTGTACAACCACAAAGCAGTTTCTTGTCTGAGTTTCATGTGTCCATCTTGTCTAACTTACTAGACCCTCTGCAGATTCCCTATTGATGTGTTGGTTGGTGCTCCAACATTGTTCCGCATGCTGGTGCAAAATGATCTCTCCAAGTACGTCAAGAAATTATTTACTAATGTTTAATTTACCTTAACTAAACTTTAGTGATCTCCCAGATCTAGCTGCTTGACCAAAAACAGGATAGAAATTTAGTTTAAAATATCCTTCGTGAAAAGACCACTCTACAAAATTTGTATGTTCACTGAGTTATATGACCGAAGATAGACAAACTTGATGTTTTCCCTTAGAAATTTGAGGCTTTTGCTACTGAACTTGTGTGTAAATCCCTGAGGGTATGAAACTGAACACCTGTTAAATTCGTTATTATAATTTTCAATTACCACATTAATTGTCCGTGCTTGGGAAGGCTGTCATCCTACAAAATCAGTGTCAGCATGAGAGTGTGACTTGTGGCAGTTGTACATCATGCCCTGCCCCAGTTCTCACTGCCTTCCTCCCCTCTTGTGCTTTTTCATTTGGGCTGTTGCAGCAATCCAGGCCCTGGCTCAGCAAATCGCTCTGTGGTTATAAGACATGTCCTTAAATCCCATCTGACTTCAACAAAAAATTTACTTCATTTTTCATGTGTGTTTAACTCTGACTGTCAGTATTTGTATATATAATGTTGAGCACAGAATGATATTCTTGTATCAGGAGCCAAAGGATCAGGAATCCCCTGACTTCCCTACTTCATGGGACTAACTTTCTCAGTAAACAGTTCTCGAGTATTATTTGTTTATAGTTGCATGCTCCTTCACTTTCAGTACTGACTCTCTTGTTTTTTAACTCCCTGTGAAGCTACAAATTTATGAACCTGAAGCACTGCATGAGTGGAGGGGAGCCACTCAACCCAGAAGTCATGGAGCAGTGGAAAAGCAAGACTGGACTGGACATCCATGAAGTATATGGCCAGACTGAAACGGTACACCTGTCGGGTCAATATTCTGTTAAATCTTTGTAATTCCTTTTTGCTTTAGAGTGTTCTAAACACAGCCTGTTTCTTTCTTCATGTTTCTGTGAATATTTTGGTAATCTCCTCCCTTGATGACCTCGAAAGTCCACCCTTTCATGGCTGTCCTCACATAAGCCTACAGAAACATGGATTGCTAGGAGGAGGTGTGCTCTAATATTTCCATAAATATCCTTAAGCAAATTCCAAGTGACAGACAAGAGGGCAGAGTTTGAATCTAAGGAAGAAGACTGGTTAGGGTTAGCAGCGGGTGTGAGTTCTTCACAGACAATGGAACAAGATTCTTTCAGGGAGTTTCTTGATTTTGCTTATCCGTACCCTACAGCACTGACATATAGGACCATATGAATCTTAATTCCTCACTTTGGAATTATTCTGGAAAATACATTTAATGGCTTGAATGTGAATGTAGCAGGTTTTTTTATTGCAAAACTTTATTTTGATTTTTACAGGGAATAATCTGCTCTGTTTTTAATGGAATGAAGATTAAACCTGGATCAATGGGGAAGGCAGCTCCCCTTTTTGATGTTAAGGTTTGTTGGCTGGCCTTTAGATTCTTTCATAGGGGTTTTTTATTTGGTTTATTTGGTTGGGGTTTTTTTTTTTGGGGGTGGTGGTGGTTTTTTTTCCCCATTGGACTAAAATACGTGTTGTTTTTCATTCTAGATCGTGGACAAAAATGGTAATGTTCTGCCTCCAGGACAACAGGGGGAAATTGCTGTCAGAAGCAAACCTATAAGACCACTTGGTTTATTCTCTGAATATGTAGTAAGGACTTTATTTTATTCCTCATCACCACCAATCTCCCCAAAATCTCTCCAGTTGCAAAGTAGTTCAAAAGGCTGAATATTTTTCACCAGTTTATTATTACTAGAGTAATTTTTTTTGTTTGGATTGCTGGATATTAGAAAAGGGAAGAGAAGAATTTGCTCAAGATTGAGTTAAAATTTGTTTTAAAGGCTCAAAATTATTTTGTTTCTTAAACTGATTTTATTGTATTTTATAGCAATGTCAGTACAATTCTTGGAACATCCTTGACTGAAAAATTAAGTTCCAGTGCATTTAACATGTGCATTTTAGCATAGTGTATAGCTAATGCATACTCAAAATTTAAACTACTGTTTGTAAACCACTTTGAGGATAACCCTAAGAAAACTGCAAAAAGTGAACGTGGGGATTTTTATGTCACTGGAGACAGAGGGATTATGGATGAAGATGGATATTTTTGGTTTATTGGAAGAGACGATGACATCATCATTTCCTCAGGGTCAGTTTGCATGCTTCCTTTTTAGATCTGCCACTGTATAACCTTATGTGTTGTGTTCCTGGTGAGCTTCTGACATCACAGTGCTTTGATGAATGTATTGACCTCTTGACTTAGGAATACTTGCTCTTATTATTAGCTTTTCACAGACCTGCAATATCATCTTGGTGATGTCAGTGGCATCTCTGTTTCACCAGCAACAATTCATCTGTTTCAACAAAGACTGGAGACTTCCATTGTCAGGGGAGGGATTTTAATCTCGTTTGGTTTTTTGACTGAAATTGAAGGACATCTCTATTGGTCTCAAAGAGCATTGAGACATCTTATTTTTAACATGTTGAAACAATTTGATATTGTGTGATGTGACACCATAATGTGGCATCAGCTGGTACTGCAGACCCCAGCTATCAGGGTGGGATGGAGCTCCAGCTTAGGAGCCACAAGGAAAGGGGAGAGAGATGGGGACATATCCACAGCCCCAGCAGTCCTCTACAACATGACCACCATGAAATGCTCCTACCTTCTAACACAGCCAACTGTCCCATTTTGCCTAAAGTTTCTATAGTTGGTTGTTGATTTGGTTTGTGTTTGTTTGGTTTTTTTCTCTTCAATATGACAATTAAAAATCATTTGGTACTGGTTTCCCAGCTCATAAACCCAAATCCTATGTTTTTCTTTCCTTACCTAGATATCGCATTGGGCCATTTGAAGTAGAGAGTGCCCTGATAGAGCACCCAGCAGTAGCAGAAACAGCCGTTGTCAGCAGCCCAGATCCCCTCAGAGGAGAGGTAATGGTGCTGAACAGTAGTGGGGGAAGCAATATATTTGTTTAAATATATAGCTATATAAAGCAGTTCCTACTTTACTGAATAATGTACAACTTTTAGGCAGTCATGTCATCATAGATAATTCTACTTACGGTGACAGGCAAAATCACTTCCTGTTTACATGACTTTGCTCTTCTTAGTTTCATTTCATCCCAAGAAGGTCTCCTCCGTGGACAACATTACAGCAATGTTTACTTTTCCCTTGTTGTTAAGCACTTGTGTATACACTGAAATTGTCTTTTCTGACTGTTTTGGTGTAGCCAAAGTGATATTGTAACTGTCCTGGCATTAGACTACATGTATGGAGAAAGCACAGTCCTGTGCTAGGCTGATATGGGCCTACTATCCTCAATGTGAACTTCACAGAGAAACAGAATGTCCCTCAGCTTCAGGGAGAGCTCTGCAGAGACACCTCTTACTACTCCTCCTTCTTGGCCCCATGCTAAGAGAATAGAGCAAATGCTCTTGCTTTGTATTGAGGGCCAGAAAACTGTGCTTTCAGCTTTTCCTTCCACATACTCAGGTGCATGAGTCGGGCACGATCATTTCTTATATTGCACTGGCTTCTGTATTCCTCCCTTTTGCATGTCATGATTCTGAGCAGTGCTGCTCACTGGTAACCTGTGGGTTTTGGTGGATGGATGGTGTCAGATCACATCTGTAGACCTAATCTTACCTTGCAGGTAGTGAAAGCATTTGTGGTCCTGTCCCCCACATTTTCATCCACTGACCTGGAGAGCTTAACCTGTGACCTGCAGGAACATGTCAAGAAAACTACTGCTCCATATAAATACCCTAGAAAGGTAAATGCTTCTGAGAAGAAACTGTAAACCATGGCACCCTTCCATAAATCTCAGGATAATTACTATTTGAATTTTCATGATTCACCTGAAAGAGACAGTGGTAAAGATTCAGCTGAAGCACTGCCTCCAGCAAGTCTTTCTTAATGCTAGTTTACATTGGTTTTCATGTGTTTAAGTAAAGTACTTGTTTAAATCTCTCAAAATTTCTAGGCTTCATGTGATAAGCTAGTTAGATCTGCATCTTCTAAGTCAGGCAGATCTGCATCTTCTAAGTCAGGCTCACAGTCTTAATTCTCTCTTTTGTGTTTAATCTTCAACCAAGCACATGGCCTTAGGTGACTGAGTCTGAATAAGTTTTTATCTACTGGTCCTCACATTTAATAAATAAGAGGAAAGTCCAGGAGGCTACGTCTGGTGTTTCTCAGTAATCCCAGCACTACAGGAAAAGAGCTACTAGTGCTTTAGTCCACCTGTGCAGAACTCCTAGGAACTAAGGACCATTAAAGACTGCACCAGTAACATCCCTTTGCTCTTCTTTTTGTCATTCATCTCTGACCTCTGATACCATTTTGGTATTCATCCTTCTGTTACAGTACTCAATGTTAAACTACTCAGTTTGATTAGCTGGGAGGCAGCCACACAGATGTTTGGCCACTTAGGCAGCCAAAGAAGTAGTTTCACATGTGGCACAGTGTGCTGCCTTGAATTGGCTTGGGCTTGGTCCTTTAGGCAAGTGGCTTTTACTGATGGTGATCCTCTTAGTTTTCCACATATGCCAACAGCCAGTCTTGAAAAACCAAATCTGTAGAATGTGCTACTTTGTTTTCTGCCTTTTTTATTCAGGTGGAATTTGTCCAAGAGCTGCCAAAGACAGTCACTGGGAAGATCAAGAGGAACGAGTTAAGAAACAAGGAGTGGGGACGGATGTAGCTTTACTTGGAATTTGACAAAGCTTCTCTCATTCTATTGACACTACATAAATTCCTTTGATATAACTGCCCTCCATCTAATCTATTTTTGTTAAATGCCTGAGCATCAAAAACTAAAGATAACACCAAGAGGTGATGTTTGCACCAGCTTGCAAAGCTTCTGATGTTCCTGAAGAACTGTTGGGAAAGGGAACAAATCATACAACTCCACTACAGTCATGACTGTCGATGAGTTCACCAGAATTTGGCTGGTAACACATTTCTTTATAGCATCCAAGATCAGTGAAGAGATATTGTTGATATTGATTGTCTAGCTCCAAGCTGTAAAAAAAGCAGGCATGGATTTGAATCGTTCAAGCGCTTTCTTCTTAAACACAGCTTATTTAAACTAAAGCAGCCCTCCAATCATTTACTGAAGATGGAAAGACGCCTCTTTATTGATCACTCCTTCATGTGACCTTCATAAACCTTTCTTGTTTAATACATGCATTGATGTCAAGCAGCACCAGCTCCCCTCATTGTTTTTCCACAAATACTCGCTCATACAGTAGCTTCATTGCTCGCCCTCTGTTCTGATCTTTGCACACAGTAGACAAAACTCCTGTACCACTTGTGGCAGTCCTTAAAATGAACATTGTGCATGCAATAGTGAGCCAAACTTTAAAGTTATGTTGGTTCTTAGCTGTTCATCTGCAGTTGTTATTTTTTAATTTTGTGTCCAGGAGGCTGATTTCATTTTCTAGGATGAATTTTCATTAATTGACAAAAACATCCCCAACCTTGGGGATGGTCCTTTTCTGTTCGTTAAATAAGAAAGAATTGCTGGAGAACAATAGCATCTTTAGGCAGGAAAGAAGGTCTTTCACAGCTGTGTCTCGCTGCCTAGAGTTCTGTGTCTGCTACATTTGTGAAATAAGATTTGGAGAATTATAATTTTGAGAAAGTAAAATATTTTCTTTCTTGAGAGTAAACACTTTGCTTATGTCAGTGAAACAATTTCTGTACTAGGAACTGCTGAAGTGAAAGCAATTGTCAATAAATACATTTACTTCATTCTTGTTTGACAGTGGCTTCATGTTTTGTAAAGCTCCTTACTATTTCACAGAGATTTCAGAACACTTTTCACTACTAAGGCTTCTAGGAGCATTAGATTACATGATTATCAAACTACTCATTAGTTTCTTGAATGCACTTGTTTGGGCACGTTGTTTGTCACTGCCTCAAGTTCTTTTTCTATACGCAGTTTAGTTTCCTTTAAAAGTCATGTATTCCTGGACATTTTAGGGACTCTACATCTTCTAGCTCTTTCTGCTTGGTATCAAACAAACAAGTGTTTAAAAGCAAGAGAAAGTGGACAAAACAACAAAAGGTCTGCAAAAAGTGGAACAATAAACCAGTGTACAAACTGGAATTCAGAGCCCCTGAAATCTCTTCTTGTCTCTGCAGTTAGCTGTTTGGACAGTTAAACTCCAGTAATGTCTAAGGATTGGGAGGCTGATATTTTTTTCTCCCTCTCACCAAATTTAAGGACCTATAATCAAGCAACCAAACTCAGAGTTGGGAAGGTCCAGAGCCTTAAAAAAAAAAAAAAAAAAAAGTTGTAAATGAAACTACCATGCTGAAGACAAGAGACTGATTTCAGTGGGGTCATGACCCTTGACGCTCCAAATTCTAGTGTGGCACATTACAATAATTTGCTCTGTCACCTACAGTGATCCCTTGCTTCACTGACCTTAGAAACTGGGATTGTGTTGTGCTCTGGTACCCGGTTTATTGCATGAATGGGCTGGGATCAAAGTCAAGCAGACTGCCAGGTTATTCGTGCCACATGCTGTGGCTGTAGTCTGTGAGGTGCTCTGCTCCACTCTGCAGTAACCTCTTACTGATACTCAGTACAACTTTCCTGTCTCACGTTCAAGGCAGATGGTTTAATTCTCCTCCTCTACCCAGGGTCAGCGAATCACCAGTACATTTCCTCTGATCCATTCAGAACAATTTCAGAGACACAGACTTGCAACTACAAACAGTTGAAAGCAAAATACATGTCTAGCATGTGGCTTGCTTTTGGAGCCACAAAGTGTGAAGCTTGTCTGATGGTATCATTTTGGCTGAAAAATACAATTTTCAATAGACATTTGCAATGCCTGCGAAGACAGTGCTGTTCTCCCTTGTGTCAGGATAACAAGGGAACAGAAACAGATCATAAGGAGAAAGTTGTTTTGTTCTTGAGACGCTCTAGTCTTCAGCCCCGTGCATCAGAAGATAATTAGCCCGTTCTTCTAGTGTTTTATGTGTTCAGAATGGGCAACACAGCTGTTCTAAGGACAGCAAACAAGTAAAATAACTGATTATAATTCTTTTATAGGACTTTTTTCTTTCTTTTGGAGTTCTATAAATGAGAGAGAAATCTTCAGTTTCAGCAGGGGACAGGGAACATGTTTCTTCTTCAGTTTTTTTCCCTTAGTGGTCATATAATTTTTTTCTGATTTGGGATGGTGGCAGCACAGGTCCTAAAAATGCATTTCTACAGATGGGGACAAGCAGTTTTATTGCAGCAAGATTCAAAATCCACATTTTTGGTGGTAGGATGAGAACCTCTCTTGAAGTCATGTCTCTTGTCTTCCAGCCCCTAGCCAGGATGGAAGTATTTGATGAGTTTTTAAACGCTGAAGCATGTTATTATGTGTAGTATAAGACTATTAAATTGCACAAGCAATGTGTTTATACTGAAGAATATTTTGAAAGAGGTATGAACATAAGACCCTGTATTTTGCTTTAAGAACCCATCTGAGGTAAATGAAATGAGAATTGAGATTGTATTCAGTATGTGAGAAATAAACCTTTCATACATGATGTTATCGTACATCATGAGAAACTAGTAAGTTGTAGAAATTCATAGTATGTGCTTCACATTGCACATATACATATATACTCTGTGTGTAGGTGTATATATTGTGTGTGTGTTTTGGCACATAAAGTTGCTCTGCTTGCATTAGTAAGAAAGTTAATATTTAGTTTTATGTCTTGAAATCCCTAATACATTTCCAGAATGTGTTTGGAACTTGGTCTTTCAGATTTACTGGATGGTGATTTTTGTAACTTTGCATGTGTCATTTTAGCCAGTCCATTGAGCAGAAGTATTTTATAAGTGATCTACAACTTCATCTCCTTTCCCACAACACAAAAAAATGGAAAAAATCTGTAATGAAAACCAGCAGCCATTAGGTGAGTTTGGTTTTAGTTATTCATAAGGCTTTTCAGATTGTTGATGTAAAAACAGTTATTATGCTAATACTTAATAGTCCTCCTGTAAGAATGAAAAAAGAACACAATTTATAATTTAAGTGGATGTAAGTATATTTCTGTGAGAAGGGCTCACTATTGAAAAGATGAAGTAGAGAAGGGGTAATGTGACGAGTTTGGCCATTGCATTCAAGTGTTAGATTTAAGATGCCAACCCGAACTCACCATCAGTGTCAGTTCCCGTCAGCTGTGGTACAGAAACAGAATCCAGCAGCTGCTTGTTCCTAATGGATTCCTTTACAGTCCTAAAATCCAAAATAATGTTATCTTCAAGCTTGTAGTGAGTGTAGAAAATGAAACCCACCACAAGAGCAGTAAGTTTGTTTAATATGATTCTACCAGAATAAAAATGAACAAAATAAGGCTGGGGTCAAATCTGGCTGCAGCAGGGTCTGTCTGCCAAAGGAGCCCGTGCTCTGTACAGCTCTGTGCTCTCAAGTCAGGTTCTGCTTCAGAGAGAGAGGCTGCAGGAAACATGTCCTCTGCTTTTCAGGCCTGTTTGTGAATGCAAAGAGAATTGTGTAAATCCACAATATCTACTTCCACTTAACCCCATTTGTAAATTCCTTTTTCCTATTAACGGTTCCTTTGTAACTTTTTTGTCTCATCATTGAGAAGCTTTGGATGAATTTGAATTCCTCTGACACACTATAGGGTCTTTCTGGTACAGGTTGGATAAAACCTGACTATTCCTCAGTTTCTTCATGGATTCAGGGATCATGCATCTTTTCACATGGCAGGCTACAGTATGACACAGTAACTTTTAAATGTAAGAATAAGTGTGTCATTGAGAGCAAAAGCTGCTGCATTGGTGGGTTGTTGGTGCAAGGCACAAGAGGAGACCTTGCTCTCAGTTGCGTGGAAACTCAAAAACGTAGATTCAGTTTTTGTACAACCCACAGACATACGGATTGATCTGTGGCAAGTCCCATCTCTGTAATACCACAGGTCATTTCTTAGTGAAAATGAATAATGAAATCTCCCTCTCCACTGAAAAGCATCCAGAGGCATGCTCTGTTCCCACTAAATAATGCTGTCACTGTCTCTTCGCTTTGTGCTGGGTGTTTGGTTGTTGGATGCCCATGACAAGAAGTTTCAGCAAGTTCACAGTGAATAGAAATCTTTTTTATTTTTTAATGCCCAGAGTCTGTCTATGTTTCCTGTCACCCACTACTTATTGCATGATGTTGCAGCATGATCTTGTCAGGTGTCAATTCTGCCTGAGCCACATTCCAGGCTGGAGCTTCTCCATCCCGCACAGTGTGTTGTGCATCATCAGATTGTAGTAATTCAGAAGCTGGCATCCTCATGGAGACCTCCAAAATTGCCATTTCCACTTGTACACAGCAAGGCCCTGGATTCAAACCACATTATTTCCTTTACTGATTCTAATGCATTTATTTATTGGTGGTTTTTTCCAAAAATATGATGTCAGAGTAGAAAAATAAGATAGGGGTAGATTTCTATGAATGCTAAGGCCAGATCAAATCAGTGTGTTTGCAGTCACTCACATACAGTGTATATTGTGGATGAATACCGTTACAAATGTCTAGGGTAGAAGTTCCCTGGAGAAAATTTGTAACCCCAACCAGTTTGTTCCATGGTGCCACTTCAGTGGTTCAGATAAGGAGAAACTCTTAAGTACTATAAATCCAAGTTTGTGGACTTGCTTGTCCCTCTGTGGGAAGTATCAGTAGAATGCTGACAGTGGTGATGATGTAGCCAAGAACACTGCTCTGCTGCTTCTCTCACACCGATATAAATCAGAGGACATTTCTGAAAAGTAAATGGAGCCAAATTACTGTAAAGCAAATCTAAATCAGCAACATTTCAAACCCAGATGATTTAATCTGGAACAGCACTTTGAATGAAAACAGGATTTTTCCTTCCGAGTAGGACTTTTCACTGATACAGGTCAATGCTGCTGAATGGATTTCTCTCAGCTGTAGTGATTTACTGAGTGGACTTTAAAATCACAGTGATAAAACATGTTTTTAAATGAACATCTTTTATTTCTTCTAGAATTGCAGATCGTTTAGTTAACTGCAAAACTGCCCATTTGTATAGAACAACAAACCACATAAACGCAGGGGTTTTTTACCGGGTATTGTACGTGTAACTCATGAGGGGATGCAAATTAAACCTAGCACATTAGGAAACGCAGTTCCACCTTACAATGTTCAGGTAATTGGATGAGTGTAAAGCATTCTGGTTATTTCAATCTGAAATAAGATAAGGTCATGGCAGGACTGTTCTCTGTTTAGCAGCATATTACCTAACTGCACATGAGTTTTCTTTCATTTTAGGTGATAAATGAAAATGGTAACATTCTGCCTCCAGGAGAAGAAGGCAAGCTTGCCATCCAGAACAAACCAGCAAAGCCTTTATGCTAGACATGTGGTGAGTATTTCCAGTTCACTGGTGACTTTTGAAGTGCCTTGCTCCAAACATGTTTGCTTAGCTTAGGAAAACCTGGGTTTTCCACTTAGTTCTGAAGGTATCGTAACTGGTGTCAGAAGCACTAGATTTGCTTTATCACTGAACCAAAACTTTCAGAAATATTTGCCCAGCTCTGCTTCTTAATACCAGACTCTATATTTCCTCTCTAGGTATCGTGTTGGACTGCTTGAATTAGCGAGGGAGTGCCCTGGTAGAGCATCCAGCAGGAGCTGAAACAACCGCTGTAGGCAGCCCAGACCCCACTGGAGGAGAGGTAAGGACATTACCTAAAACATCTAATGTATGTGTATACTGAGAAATAGCTGTGTCTGTGAGGGAAACCTTGGCTTGTATTAACACTGTAAAGATGCAGACCAGCATTTTCAAATACATTTGAGGACATGAAGAGGCATCTAACCTTCTTTTGATTTCAGAAAAACTAGGGGCACTTAGGCCAATTTGAAACTCTGGCAATGGCTTCTCTGAGTCCCCAGGAGGTCCTATACCTTGAAGCAATGTCCCCTGGCTATTCTTCTTCGGAAGGCCATTAAGCAAATGTGGCTCACCTACAGCACTTCTCTTTTTGCACCCTGTGAGGACACCAGCAAGGAATTCCTGTCTGCTGGGAAAGACACTACTCACAGGGAGCAGTTTTAAGGCCCACTTGTGGAGCTCAACAAGCAATAAAAACCAGAAAGTTGTCCAGCATCTGGCTCAGAAACTTCTATTTCCACTGGCTTGAAAGAAATTTGATTGTAGAAAATTGCGTTATTCATCTTAGTCTTTCTATTGAACATTAGTCATCAAGTTAGTGACTGCCAAGTATTGCCTTACTCTAGCTCTCTCCTTTAGGTGGTAAAAGCTTTTATTGTTCTGTCTCCTGAATTTACATTTCGTGATTCTGAAAAATTAATTCTTCAGCTTCAAAAGCATATGAAAAAAAGCTACTGCACCTTACGAATACCCAAGAAAGGCAAGTATCACTGAGTTCTGAATATATAAGTAGCTCCTGGCAAACCCTAGAATTAAAACTACCGTAATCAAACCTAATAATCAGATTAGAAATGCAATCAGGTTATATTTTGGAATAGTAGAATTTTGCTTTTTTTTCTCTTGGACCCCTTTTAATAAGGTTTTAAAATGTAACACTGAAACTCTGACCCCATCCTAACTACATAAGTAAACACTGCTTAACTGGACATCCTGGGCCTCTCCTGACAGGATCTGATGTTGTTTTCTTACATTGAGGCTACAGATGAACCTGTATTAGATTTCACTGTGATTATGTACAGGGAAATGAAACGTTCCTTCACCTAATCAAATTGTGTCTATGATCATAAGCTTATCCTAATTATTTTAAACAGAAGAATCAGATTTTACAAATTAAATACAGTTATAAAATATTAGATGTATTTCTAGACATTTTGAAAGACTAACTGAACAAAAAAAGGTAAACACTTGCCTGTTAAAATGACGGGGTTTGAATGCTACAGAGTGGGTGAAAGCCTCAGCTGGCACCAGTCAATAGCCTGTCAAGTCCCTCAGCAGTTACCACAGCTTGCACTGGTCACAGATTATCAGGCTCAAAAAGGGTACCACAGGTCTGGGGGAAATCTCAGCATGATTTTCCCATCTCATTACTGGTGGCAGTGGGCTGTGCAGAGGTAGACAGTACCAGAGCCTTTCCAGGTGAGGTAGGAATCAAACTCCACCAGCAGGATACATAGAGTGATTGAAAAGAACCCCAGGGCATCCACATTCAGAGTGAAACTAAGGAACAAAGGGTGGGTAAGAGTTTAGCTTTGCTGCTGATCAGAACTCGTCCTGGACTGCTTTTCTGCCCTCTGGCATCCCCTTCCCCATCAGCTGTAAGAGGTGCTGAACAACCTTCCGAATAAGAGTAGCAGCTACCAATTTTTGTTCTGGTGCTTTAGGGTATTTCTAAAGCAATATATTCCTTGTAATTTTAAATTTATGTGGGAAAAACTGTTTTGAAAATAATGATAAAAGAGGGGAAAACAGACTTCCCTTTATTTTTTGTTTTTATTTCTGTATGTGCATTATTATCACTGAAAGCCACAAATATGCAGCAACGTGTCAAATATTATTTTGTGAGAATGCTTTTTAATCATTGTTGATAATCAGACTTCCAGCTTTAGCCAGTCTGGATCACACGTAGTTTCAGGATTAAATACAAGCAAGGATTTCCTGGACTGAGTAGGCAGTTCAGACTGTGAGATATTTCCATAACAGTCAAGCACAGTTACGTGGGTATGGGTGCAGCAGAGGTTTAGATCATCCCTGTTAGGTCACATCTCACATTTCTTGTTACCCCTCCGTAGCACTTGCACCTCACACACTGCTGCTACAGCAACTACTGTTTATTCTTGCTTTGGAAGATGTAGGCAGTAGTTGAACTCTGTGACCACAGCTGTATTTGTTGGAAGCACAACACCACCAGTGAAACAAAAAACCTCAGGGTTACTTATCTCAAAATTTCCTGGTTCTGCTGTAAACCCACTGTGCAGTAACCATGAGCACATCTGCTCTTGTACCAAAAGCCTGGGAAAATAGAAAACGTGCTGAGTAGTAAAGCTGTTGATGACCTTTCAGGACAACTAATTGAGTTACTAACTGGCAAACAAACACAAGACCCAGGAGAGGCTGTGCCAGGAGGGTTCTGCAGGTGGATCTCGCCTCTTTCATACCCTTAAGCTCTGAAATGGATATTGCATTGCTTTCCAGCTACTAAGCACGTAATTGCCTGAGGACAAAAACAAAGAGAAAACAAATGCACAAAATGCTGCATCCATGTAGATTACATCAATCTAAATATATCTGAGTTTGCACAGAGGATACTTGAAAATTTATTTCTTTAGGAGCAGAGTTCGACCTCAGATGAAAAATAAGCGACAGTTTCTGGAGTATGTACATGCTCAGAGCATTACACTTTTTAAGGAAATTGCAAAAGTGACTGAGAGGAGGTGGTTTTGGTTCTTTTTACTAATCAGTCCTTTGGAGATTCATTCCACAGAGAAAGTCTTTAGGCTGCCTCCTGTCCAGAGTGGTCTACTTGAAGTGAGCAACAAACATACCGGAGAGGAACTGCATCATCTGCCTTGGATGGTTCTCTACTTCATTTCCACCAACAGCTGCTCTGACTTCTGCTTCCTGGGAGCACGTACTTACATTTTGGTGAACAAATGAGAAACTTCTCTGGATTTCATTTCTACTACTATGAAAATCACTGGTCAACTGGTTTGGTTTTTTTCCATATGGTGAAAAGCTGCTATAGTACACTCACTGTTTGAAGGTTGTCATACTTATTGTTTGTTTGTTCTAGGACTTTGAGGACAAATTAGGCTTACCCGTTTCTGTGTGTGTGGCCCATCATTATTGCACTGAATAACAGTTAGTGACATTTCCAAGCACTAGCAGCTGTATTGTGTGTCTCAAAATGTATTTATGTGATGCAGGCAGTCAGGGGGATGTCACTAGAGTTGTCACTCCAAACCCCTGAGTGCTCTTAGGAATTTACCCTCTTTTACCCTGGGAAAAGGGCCAAATCTGGGTACCTTGCAAACTTGTGAGCAAACTTACTCCTTGACTTCTGTCTCTCCACATTGGGTTGCAAATGGGCTTAATGCCCTCTTGTGTACATGCACTAGAAACACCATGTGTTCAGAATGGCTCTTGTGTATTAAACAGCTCAAAAGCCACATAACAGCCACAATAAAGTGAGGAATGGGAGAAGTCATTTACAAAATGGGCAGAGCAGATGGAAGATATTGTGCCCTCTTACAGAGGTGTGAAGTTCCGCAAACCCTGACCCAAACATTTTTGCTCTGAGTCTCACTGTATGTGCTCCTGATGTGTAAATTTAAAGAACTGAGCACTACACTGTGTTTTTTCCTCCAGGTTTCACTTGGAATTTCATGTGGTTGTCATTGTCCTGTTAATTTTCATTTCTTTGGCTGTATGCATGGGCTTCCAGGCACCTTAAGACATAGTTATTCTTGCTCCAAATCTTGATTGAAAAACGGTAAGAATAGAAGCAGAATCAGTTAAATAGCAGTCAGATTAGAAAAAAAAAAAAAGAAAAAAAAAATGCAAATAAAAAAAAAAAAAAAAAAAAAAAAAAAAACCAAAAAACAGGTAATTCTCTTTTTAGGTCACCTTAGCATCAGTGAACTGTGTCACTTCAGGCAGTCTGCTGTATGTCCCTTTTACAAAGTGTTAAAATGAGAGACAGGTAGCCATTAATTACCTTAGCTTTGAGCACCTGCTGTTTCAGAATATCATATGTGATTTACCAGGCTGGGGAGGGTCACCTCCTAACACCAAACTCTACAGCAGTAGGTCAGGGGAGCTGGCTCTGAATCCACAAGAAGGCACAGAAGATGGGGGGAGACTTTTGCACAGTCATGTACGTGCCAATTTAGATGGTTTACTTCTGAGTGATTTCAGATCTTACATTCAGTTTGCAAAAGTGACTTAAAAACTTTCAGGCACCCCTTAACACACAGGAGTTCACTGGTTATCCTGGAAGTTTTGGCCATGCATTGATGCCTGCAGAGATTCTACCCATAAGCTCCAACAGCCTGGTTCTGCCTCTCCATAGTCCATTACTTCCATGGCTGCTATCTGTGCTTGTTGTTTCTAGCAGCATCTCTGAGTGTTTCCTCACTCTGACCTTTAATTATACCCTTTATTGCTTGTAGGCAGAATCATTTAGTTTGGGAAAGACCTCTAAGATTCTTGAGTCTACCCATAAGCCTAACACTGCCAAGTCCACCACTAAACCATGTCCTTAAATGCCACATCTACGTGTCTTTTAAATACCTGTATGTATATATAGTCTATATACATTATATAATCTATGTGTATGCTTATATTTAGCCTTTATTTATCTAGGTCTTAGTTTAAAAATGTTTTCCCCTAGCAGGGTTTATCGCCTGCGGTAGCAATACTGGCAGACTGTACTGTGACTGTAGTAGATTCACCTAAACCAAGTGTCTCATAACTGAATAGCTGGTGTTCCTGCGTCACATTGCTGCCTTTCAGAGCATTTTGTGTCTCATTCCTTCATCACCCTGTTTCATAGCAATGACTCCATAGTTTGAGTTTTCATTGTCCTCCTCAGAGCTGATGGACCACGTCTAAACTGCGTGTATTTTCTCCACAGAAGTCTCCATCAGATGTTACATACCTTTATCATATTAATGCTCATACTATGTTTAACTCCAGAATATGAAAATAAAGTCCCGCTCTTGCCGTTTCCAAAGTCATTGGTGCCATAGAATAGAGTTATATATTAATGTATGGTGGATTATCCATTCTCCAAAGGCGGTGAACCCAAAGTGCAGTCATTCGTACTCAGCGCTCTCTCCATCTTCTCTCAACTTTTTCAGTGATTGTGCCTTTCTTCAGAAGGTAATTGGAGAAATGAAATCTGTGCTCTCAGGGGGAAATAATCCCCACCGCAGAACGTGACGTGTGAGACTAATGAAGGGCTACAACCACTCAGAGAACCAGAGTGAGCCAGGAGGAGGCCATACTCACCAATTAAGTACTAGGCAAGATACATGAGGAGGAGTTGAAAGAAGCCTCACCTGATAACAAATAACACCTCCAGGTAAGCACAACCTATTTAAACGCTCTGATAAATTAGTTTTTATTTAGTAGTTGTTCAAATAGTTAGTCTTCTTAAAAAATGAAAGATAGCATCTGCTAATGTAAAAACAATAATATCTATAATGTCATGTTTTGTTCCTCATTCTTCACATGCTTCTCACTTTTATGAAGGAGGGTGGCCTACTGGAGAGCAGCTGTACTTTTCTCTTTTGTATCAAGCAGACTGAAAAAGTACCTTCTGTCTGAAAGAACATCTTCTGAGTCTGAGTCTGCAGTTACTGGCTCAGATTTAAGGGAAAAATAAAATGGCAGCCCATTCTACAAAGATTTCACTGATTGACTGTGAGTTCTGGAATCAGGCTTTTTGTAATGACCTGTTAAAGGTAGAGATAAGAAGCAATATGTTATAAGCAGCTTACATGAAAAAAGAAAAAGTCTCTATCTCTTAGTTTCTGAAGCTGAAGGTATCTGAGCACCGTGGTCCCATACATACAGCTCTGATTAACTTCCCTCTTTTGCAAAGTGTTTTCAGGGTAATACACAACTACAAATAGTATTTTGTGAAATCAAATGCAACTCTGTATATTAAAGGACAAATGGGGATGTGGAGAAAGCATTAGGCCAATAAAGAAATCAATAATAGAATGTGGAAAAAGACCCTCAGTTATTCATGGTACTATTGCTATCCAGCTAATACAAGGCAAATGCCAGGGGGAGGAGGGGACACAATCTTTTCTTTGGACAGAAGGAGGGCAGAGCAAATGGTGCAAAACATACTTGTGGTTAACATTTATTGCTTTACAAAAAAAAAAAAAACAACAATAAGGGTGTTTATCACATCTCTTCTGTATTAACTAAATGCACCTCATCCCGGCTTGCCCTGGGCTTTGAGTAGTTGTGTATGATGTGTATGATGGTTTTATCCTGGATTCTGAGGCAAAATCCAGGGACAGAAGACGGCATCCGTCCTACAACCAAATCTGTGTTTGCCATTAGTAGCCTTGGAGGGTTGGGTGAGACTGCTGTGGTGCTTAAAATATTGGAATAAGGGGTACAGATCCTGACACGTTCTTGTTGGGCTTTTTAGTTGGTTGGTTAGTTTGATTTTTTTAAACACTCAGCTTGTTTCAAGCCCCTGCTTTGGTTCCACAGAAACAGAATTGTCAGCTCCAAGGGGAATTCTCTAAAAAAACTGATGAAAAAGCAGGAGACTTAAAAGGCTTACTGGAGCTCTAGCTTACCCATAAGGCGAGGTGGGATAAAATGACATAAAGAGGTGAACTTGCTGCTCTGCATACATCTGTTCCATTTGGAGCCAACAGCTCACCTGGGAATGTGTACATCAGACTGTTACTGATTTTTCTGTCTCTTGTAGGAGGGAAAGAATCATCAAAAAATAGTTCTGATGATTATCATCTCCAAAAGCCCCCCTACATCTGCTTTGGTGCCATGAAGATTTTACTCGAATTTCAAGTGTTGCGGTCCCCATGGAACATCCAGAAACTCTGCAGATTATTCCACCAGTGCCACAAGACTTCTGCACCTTTGAATTTCTCAGATTATGAAGCTATCAGTCGTTGTGAACAGGAAGTACCTGAGTACTTTAATTTTGCGAGCGATGTGCTGGACAAGTGGTCTCAACTAGAAAAGGTAGCATTTCTGACCTTGTAGATTTAATATTTATTGTACTCCTGTCCCCAGTGTCAAGTCTAAAACCATCACTGGCTTCAGTGGGACCAGAATTCCTCTCCCTTCCCCAGTAATTCTATTTTAATAAAATCTTACATTGCAGAGAAAGGAGAGGCAATTGGCTTTAGTGTCAGAGGAGAAATGGTGCTTTGTCTGTGTGACTGATTCAGCAGTGTGTGCCGTGCTGGCTTCGTAAAAGCCTCCAAGTAATTTATGAGCATTGCAAATCAGGTAGATACACACAACTTATATGGAACTTGGAAAAGGGCTCTTTTAAACAAAACTTGCTTAACATCCCTGCCCTAGAATATGTACCACTATCAGATTCTACTACCTGGAGCATCCCAAAAACTCTGGAAGGAACTACAGGAGTCTCACAAGTAACCAGCATTCTATTTACCCTTGTGTTGTGTATAGGAACAAAAAGGACCATCAAACCCAGCTCTTTGGTGGATTAATGGAAAAGGAGATGAAACCAAATGGAGCTTTGAAGAGCTGGGCTTCCTATCCAAAAAAGCAGCCAACGTGCTGTCTGGCCCATGTGGTTTGCAAAGAGGAGACCGAGTTATAGTGATTCTGCCCCGAATCCCGGAGTGGTGGCTGCTGAACGTGGCTTGTATGCGAACAGGTGAATTACATCAATCCTAACTGTCTGTACTTTGTTTGTTACTTTCTATGCCAAAAGTTGGTAACAATTAATTTAACACTTATATTTCTTATTTGATTTTGTAGCTTGAACGTTTGACAATCTACAGGGGTAGTCTCTTGTGACTAATGGAATTACTTTCTTCATTTTTCTTTCACTTTCTGTGGCTTATGTTAAATCAATGTGATTGCGTTAAATCAATTTAACTTCAACAGACTTAAAGATGTTAGTGTTTACTTATACTTTCTACTTTCCTTGTGCCTCACGCAAAGGATGTCATAGAAAGAGAAGCTATTTTGTACTTTGGATCTGCATGTCTGTGTTCACATTCAGGTGTGTGAGGCTTGTTTTACCACCTTCTCACTTCTGGATTGAATGGTGCTGGCATTCAACAAATCAGGAGAAGCTATGAAGTGATCAGGACTGAAAGTGAAAAACACCTAATAGATTTCCCATTTTATTGCACTTTCAGGTGTTATCATCATCCCAGGGACAACACAACTGACAGCACAAGACATTTGCTATAGATTGCTGGCTTCCAAGGCTAAGTGCATTGTTACCACTGATGTGCTTGCGCCTGCAGTGGACTCAGTTGCATCCAAGTGCCAGTTTCTGAAAACGAAGCTGATTGTATCTGAAAGCAGCAGGGCTCAGTGGCTGAACTTTAGTGATTTGCTCAAGTAAGTGCCTTCTGCCTTAATTCCATCATAGTTATCTCTAGTGGAAAATTTCACATGTTGTTTAAACGTACTTGTGTCTCGTTAATGAACTAGATACATTTGAGGGGGTGGGAGAGAAGGCAATTTAGTCTTTGCTATGAAGAAAGGGAATATTTGGTAATAGCCAAATTCCTAATTAAAAAAATGAGTACAGTCTTATGTCTAAGTTGGCTGTATATGACTATGAAATAACATGAAAGAATGGACAGGAAGGCCTCTTTTATTGACATCTGTGGCCTATTTACCTCTAAAGCTCAATGAAAAATATTCTGTACAAATTATTCCAATCCATGTTCCTAAAACTTAATGATAATAAGGCTAATATGAATAGCTTTCCTCTATCAAAAGGGCACTGCAAAATGAACCTAATGTGTTTAGGAGTCAACCTGCCTCACAGCAGCTACTCTAATGGCACCCAACAGACAGCTCTTCGTGCAGTGCGTGGGACTGTAGGAGGGGTAGGTGGGGAGCAAATACCCTGCTGCAATCTGCTCAGAGCCCTAGGGGTGATTTTACTGGCTGGTATTTTGTTAAAAGCATCTGTGTCACTAACACCATTCTTTCAAGGAGGATTCTAAAGCTTTTCAGTCACTTTAAGAGCTTTATAAGATGTACCATGTGTTCTCACAACCACAGGTGACTGAACTAGCTTTACCTGTGCAGCTCACTGTTGTCTCACTGTATTTCCATCTGCTTCTTTGAAAAATTGCCCACTTCAGTGTTGCTAAACTGGAAGGTGGAAGAAGAGTAACCCTGCTCTCTCAAACCTCCTAAAGCTACTAAAATGTTACCAGGTTGATTTGATGAATCCTTTTTCATGCTGGGCTAATATTCTGTGGTTCTGTTCCTTGGCAGTGGGTAACATTGATTTGATAAAACCTAAGTAGTGTCTGGAACTGTCAGTCCTGCAGAGGCCATCACTGGCTGGCTGTACCAGGAAGGTAGGCTGTCTGGTTTCCCTGAATGGCAGCTTGCAAAGTGCTGACTGTCTGGCTCCAGGGTTGCCCAGCTGTCAGGCTCACAGTCTTCCCAGAGTGCTGTCCTGCCTGGCTCCCCGATCACTGGCAGCCTGCCTACCTAGTGGGCTAGTTGCCCAGACTTAGCTCCCCGTGCCTCAGCTGCCTTAGCTGACCGCTAAGCTGGCCAGGAGGCCATGCGGCCCTGGAGCCAGTCTGCCCACCAGCCAGCACAGGGAGATGGCTGGCCTGGGGAGACAGACTTCCCACACCCAACCCTGCAGCCACGGGCAATGTTTGCATGCCAGGCAAAACCTTCTTGAACATCAGTCCTGGCAGAGAAAAAGAAACAGCTTTACTTTCTCATCGTAGTAAGAGATGAGAAATATTTCCCTGTCATGTGCCAGACAACCAGGAGTTTGAACCTCCCCATACATGGCAAGGATAATTAACTAGTGGGATCAATCACCTACGGTAAGAAATGGTGGGTCCTCCCTCAGCTAGTCACATTAGGGCTGGAAAATATGCTTTCTGGAGGGCACTTTGGTCAAACACAAGACCTTTGGTGGTTGTTAAGGGAGGCAAATAAATGAGAGACAGTTGGCATTTTCACTCTGGAGAAGGTGGACATGGGGAATAGTTAAAGAGCAAGATTCACAGCACTTTAATACAGAACTATCAGTGCAAGACTGAGGGGGTGTCAGTCGTTTCTTATCTGTCGTATTTCACTAAACAAACAGCCCTGCATATACCGGGCACAAAGGACCTGAGCTAAGTGTGCTGAGTAACACCAGTCACTGTTTTATTAACCTTTCATTTTTTTAAGGGCTGCCCCTGCTGTCCATAACTGTGTGAAGACAAAAAGTCAGGATCCAATGACAATCTATTTTACCAGCGGCACTACAGGCTCTCCCAAAATGGTGGAACATTCCTATGGAAGCTTTGGTCTGGGTTTTTTCTTCTGTGGAAGGTGAAGTATGCCTTTACAGCTCTGTAATATGAAGCAAACAGAAGAGTTTTTGTATGTGATAAAATTATGATAGATAATAAGGCTCCTGCAATAGTGTACATGTCGTTTCTTTTGGTCTCCTCAGCTGTATTGTTCCCAGGAAGCAAGGATCTTGTTCAATATGGTATCTGGTTCCATGTTAGAAACTACTTGCCTGTTAACCCAGGCTAAATATTCAGTTGGGCTGCTGTTTGATTTTCTTTACGTTTGCCATCAGTATAAAGGCTAGGCAAAAGGCATTTATTTGAGCTCTTAAGTTTGGATCAAATTTACCATGCCTTTCTAAACCAAAACCACCCAACCCCAAACCCTCACATTCTTAATTTCCACTTGCAGACCTCCTTACATTGGCCATCTTTCTCTTCAACAGATACTGGATGAATTTGACTCCCTCAGACATCATGTGGAACATGTCGGACACTGCTTGGGTCAAGGCAGCTATTGGGAGTGTTTTTGGTCCCTGGTTCCAGGGCACGTGTGTTTTTGTACATGCCATGCCACAGTTTGATCCAAGAGCAATTTTAAAGGTAAGAACACCGTGCTCACAGTGAACAGTTACTCATATTTCATGTTGTTTTTCAGGCAGGCCACAAAACTAAGCCTCTTAGGTTTATGGGATTAGCTGTTTTAAGATGGCATAACCACAAGGTGATTGTTCTTTGAGTAGGAATATAATACAGGAAGGATTTTGCAGCATGACTCTTTTGGGCACAGGATATTACCAGCTGCTTCCGATCAGTAGGAGTTACTGCTATTACTTAAACCTCTCCCCTACTGTATTTCACTATTGCTATGATAAATGAGCTGAATTACACGTAAATTAATATTTTAATTACACTGCTCTAACCCTTAAGAAAGGCAAGTCAGTACCGGAAAACACTGAAGCTGTGAGATAGGCCTGTTCTTAAATTATTTTCAAGCTTCTGAAGCCAATCTTGAGTTTTAATCTAACACAAAGGGAAGAGTGTTGTTCCCAAATGGCTCACAGCACCGATGTGGAAAAGTGTACGTTCCTAACGTGGGGGTTTTAATCTTGTTTCATTTCCTTTCTATGACGGTAGTTGATAGTTTGGGTTTCTTTTCGTATAACTTTCTTGGCGTTGCACACACACCTTGCAATGTGCATGGGGTTTCATACCTCAGCATGAAATGAAGTTTGATAGTAGAGGTTGATTTACTCATGGTGTGGCTGGAGTGAATGGTCTCCCCCTTGCTTTTATTTCTCACTACCTGAATCGCTCTTTGAGCGGAAGTGAAATTAAAAACTAAATAAAAAAAAAAGAAAAAGAGGAAGGCTTTGATCTGCCTGACTTTGTTGTAGGGTGAGATGTGGGCTTTACTGAAGTCCCCTGCAAAAGTTACATTGCACTTCCAGGGCCGGGTTTTCATACCAAGGGATGGTCCTTGTGCATCAGGACAAATGAGGTACAGCAGTGGTTTACCACAGCTGATGTTTGGGGCACCATAACATCTTTCCTGAGCACTGAAAGTGGCAGCGATTCCTTTCCATGTAAATGAGGTTACAATAAGATCTTGCAATTCATGCTCTAGTATGGAATGAAAGGAATATAGTTAGCAGCAGCTTTTCCCTCAAAATAATGAATATTGTTTAAACCTCTTTTTGTTTTTTAATTTGTCAGACCTTGTGCAGATACCCAGTGACCACTCTGTGCAGCGCCCCAACTGCCTACCGCATGCTGGTGCAGCATGACCTTACCAGGTACCACATCTGTTTGAGCTATTTCTTGGCTCTTTGGCAGTGATTTCTGCAGGCCATCACAGCTACTTAAACACTGACTGGTGGGAATTCTGGGCTGGAGGCAGCAGCTAGGTGGAGGCAGAGCCTTTTCCTTAGCACTGCAGAGAGGTGACAAAATCCACCTCTTAGGCACCTCCAACCCAGAGGAACTATTGCCCTGAGGCGTTACAAACAGTAAATACAGAGGGCAGAATTCAGCCCCTGAAGGCACACATGTGGCTGCTCTGCCATCAGTCCTGTGCATCTCTGCAGTTCACAGCTTTGGCAGCCCCTTTCCAGCCCCACTCCAACTGGAGCCATGGGCTTCCCCTCAGCCCTAATTCTAAGGAAGTCCAATGTGTCCTGAAGTCATGGGGATGTCCAGGAGTGGACGATATGTCCCTTTCTGCTCTGTGATACTCAGCAATGTCCTCTGTCTATGAAGGTATGCATTCAAGGCACTGAAGCACTGTTTGACTGGAGGGGAACCACTCAACCCAGAAGTGATGGCACAGTGGAAAAGCCAGACAGGACTGACGATCTATGAAGGCTATGGCCAGACTGAAATTGTACGTTTAGCTTTTCTGTGAATGGTTACAACTCAGTTGTCACTTTGGAGACTTAGCTATCTCATTCCTGCTGGTAAATCTGGAACTTGGCCATATGTATTTGACTAAAAAGAAAGATGGTGATAGAATATGTGGCAATTGCCTACAAGAGGGTTTATTGTTTTGCTTGAAATTACAGCTTGGTTAGAATACTGCTTCTAAGGCTACTTAAGTTGTAACACATCTTGAACTTGTTGTCCAAAGCTGTCAGTGAAGTTTACAAATGTTTTGGCTGGCACAGATGGAGGATGTGGATCTGCTTGCTCAACACTGGGCATAGTACAAGACCAGGCATGTCCTGAGGAATTACAGTGAAAAAAAAACCTGGGATGTTTTCTTGTCTTTTCCAACAGGGAATGATATGTGCAAATATGAAAGGAATGAAAATAAAGCCAGGTTCCTTGGGAAAGGCAACTCCCCCCTACAATGTTCAGGTATGGTGGGCCCCATTTCTGTCTGCTGTTGATTGCATAGGAAGTAAAATACAAGAGAGAACAACGTACCGTACAAGTTTTGGTACTATACGGTGGTATTCAGGGCAGGCTTTCAGTTGAGCTGTTGGCTGATGGTCAGTTTTAGAACATGGCTCGCTCAGAATGGGGAGTTATCATCACCCATTTGCCTTTCCTGTTGCAGATTATCGATGAAAATGGCAGTATTCTGCCTCCGGGGAAAGAAGGAGATATTGCTATCAAAATGGATGCCAAGCGGCCATTTACCTTTTTCACTCGATACCTGGTAAGCCAAAAGTGCATTTCAGGCCTGCAGCATGGGATGGGTTTGTACCAACAGGAGCAGGTGCAGCACCAAAGAGCTGTGGCTCTTCTTGACGTGACACTGTTCTGACTTAGGCAACTTCCATTCTCTCCCCCATCCTTCTGCAGACCTAGGGTGTGACCTTCCGTTCTGGACCTGCCCTTGTGAACAGTGTTCCCCCTTTGGAAAAAGCAAGCACAAGCTCTTGCATTCTCAAAACAGAAAACAAGCAGTGGGAGATACCATGGGTAGTGTCCAAAGAGGCAAAACGCATCTCTTCGCTTAGGGCTTCTCAATATTTAGCTCATTTAATTGTTGCTTCTTCAACAGGATGATCCAGTGAAAACTGCTTCTGTGATCCGTGGGAACTTCTACATCACTGGCGACAGAGGGAGCATGGATGAGGATGGATACATACGGTTTATGGGGAGATCTGATGATGTCATCATCTCTTCTGGGTTTGTAAATTTCAGTTAAAATGCCAAGAGATGTCTAAAAGATAACCTTTCACCTATTAAGCATTTCATTTCTCCTAGTTATCGTATTGGGCCATTTGAAATAGAGAGTGCCCTGATACAGCACCCAGCTGTTGTGGAGTCAGCTGTTGTCAGCAGCCCAGACCCCATCAGAGGAGAGGTAATTAGTGGTCACTCTCTTATTCAGGAAGTGCCTTGTGTGACAGAGCTTATGCACAACTTCCACTGAATACAGCAGTCTCTTAATAGAGCTATAGCAACTTTTCTGTCACTTTATCCAAAGCAAGGGGAGTGGTAGTTTGTACATCCCATGTTCCTTTTATTTTTTTATCTTAATGAAAATATAATCCTTAGTTTCCTAAAGAACATGACACTGAATGTAAAGATGACCCTGGTAAGAACCAATGTACACTTTGACCCACTGCCTGGAGAATTATATTCTTTACTTGACCAACTTCTGTTTACAGAAAAGGCCATAGCATCTGAGAACTTTAGAACAGTCCTTTACAGAACTCCTAAAAATTCTGAAGCCATCTGAAGCTTTTATCATGCCTACTATAAGGCAGAAATAGTCTTTCATCCTAATTGTAAATTTGCTTACACAAAAGCAAATTTTGCTCTACAGCGCAGATGGGAGACAGCAAGCAACACTCATTTATTCTCAATTAATTGCCTCATTTGTTAGGTTGCTGTAATTTAATTAATGCTGTATTTTTTAATTTCTTTTCCCTTTGTAGGTGGTAAAAGCTTTAGTGGTCTTGTCTCCTTCCTTTAAGTCACAAGATCCAAACAAACTGGCCTGTGAATTGCAAGATCATGTCAAGAAAGTCACTGCCCCATACAAGTACCCCAGAAAGGCAAGTAAACAGGAATGTATTAAGAAAAAGTCCCAAACACCTATTTTAACCATGGAGAGGCTAGAAACAGAAAGATTAGACCTAGTTCAAGCTCACTAACAAACAAAAAAAGCCCAAATACATACTGTGCAAGAAAAATTACAAACGTTGTTTTCAAGATGATTTTGGGGAAGTAATAAACACAACACAATCTAAATCCAAATTGGAGTTATTTCCCCAGTCACCAAATTCTTATTTAAATTAAGTAGGAAAGACATCTATGCTGTTCTGAAAAAAAAAAAAAATCTGCTCATTTTACCTTTTTCCTCTTTTGAATCAGATTGAATTTGTCCAGCAGCTGCCCAAGACAATCACTGGGAAAATCAGACGGAATGAACTGAGGAACAAGGAGTGGGGCCCGAATTAGTTTTGATAAACAATCTGAAAAACCCTATCCCTATTAATTTCATCCTTAATGGAGCTTTTCTATTAGAACTGTAAGCACCAATTGTGTTTCACTGATTGTGTAATAATGCACAACGTCTAAAAACTCCAACTCTTTTTAAATGCTTGGGTTCTTGCTTAACAAAAATCAGGCCTACCTAGCAAGGTGTGTGTAAACACAGCTTCCAGCCACCTAATGCTTTCCAGAAGCACAAGCAGAAGTAAGTGACTACCAGGTGAAGGAGCAGCGTGTTTGTTATTTGATACCAGACATTTAAACTCACAAGAGGATTATTAATGAGGAAATCATGATAGTATGTAATAAAGTCCCCAGAAATAGCCACAGATCTTGCATGCATCCAGATTAAGCACCCTGATTGTATGAATCTTGAAACCCTCAAGATTTAGGAATTAACATGTCGACAATGAATGTTCAGGAAGTGCAAATTATGATAAATGAGAAGAATGCAGGTATCTTTAAGACTGCAGCCCAGGCAGCATCTAAGGGTCAGGCATAGCCTTGACAAAATGGGTTGAAGCCATTCAGCAGTTTCTTCTGAACAGCCTACATCCTGTAGACACACGGAGAGAAGGAAACAACCCACAAACTACCAAGGAGTCTGTCTTAGTCCTTAGTAAGACAAGTAGGCTGTCTTGTATCGGGATCACTGACATCAGCCACCAATAAATATTCACCTTTGTGTCTGGTCTCAAATGGTTCTTTCCTATGTGCGATCTAGACACTGATGGTTTTAATCCACACAGAAAAAGCTTTAAAATTTAAAGAACACACCGATGCAGGTAAGAAATCTGAGTTTTAATAAATGGGTGGTATGAGAGACAGGAGCAGGGAAAAGGGTTGTCTGAATTTTCCAACTTACAAAACAATTTTGACAGAAGAGGAAAATACAAATTAAACACTGTTGAGAGACTCAAACACATCCTTTTCATTAAACCAAGACAAGTAAGAAGTGGCATTCTTCAAGATGAGTCTTTTCCCATTAGCAACCCACAGGCTTTTATGCTAGAAATGAAATACTGAAGCTAGATGGTTGTACAGGAAACACACTCAATTCCTCACTAGGAAGCAGGTTGTAGCTGCACTGGGTTTGGCTTTTTTTAAAAAATCACTGGGATATCAAAAGAGTTTCTGGAACAAACAGACAACAGATAGACTCACTAACTTACTTGCACTCTGAAACAAAATTCATATTGTAAAGCTAAAACTACCAAAAATTAAACTTAATTCCCCTTATCCGGTATGGTATCATGGAGAGCTTCTTTCATAAGAAGTTTCCAAGCAGTACCTAAATTCAAATTTTGAGACCTAAGAAAAAAATAAACAAAAAAAAAGACTTTATAAAAAAAAAAATCCCATGGGTAAAGTCTTTGGAAAGAGCAGCAAAAGGCATTTTGCAGGAAACTACTCAAAAGGATTCTGTTCAGCAACTACAGCATTTCCTATAAACCTGGCACTGCTGTATACACAGCTCGTGTAAACACACATATAGTTTTTGCGAGAACCATCTGCAGTGCCTCCAGCTGTACTTCTGTTCCACAACAGCCAAATCTATTACTCTAAACTGTCTCACAGTATTCAAGTATTTTGATCGTAACAGTTCTTTCCATTCAAGACTTAGCATGTCCTTGAATAGCAATGTGTATATGTCTGTATAAAACTCTCCATCATACAGGAAATGATCAGTTTTAGCTCATTCTGTTTACACAGAAAAACGTAACCTAGTTCTGCAGGCACAGAAGTTGTCAGATCACTTCCTTAAAAACCCTCTGCAAGCAACTGTCTTTTTCAGATCTCTCACTTCTGTCAATACTTCCTGAGAGCTGATTCTGCACTGCCTTTTGAGTTGTGTCGCCATCAGATATAGCAAAGGAGATGTCAATATATGTCAGGATGGCAACATTGACATATGGATGCCCACACGCCTGGTTTTTTCGCTGGGCAAAGGCAATGCAGAACAAAGCCATGGAAGATGGACAGGAAGCTTCACCAGAAAGGTGAGGTGCTGTTGAGCACCTTTACATCTGCTGTAACAGCAGCTCCACCTGCACCGAACATTATTAATTCTTACACATGTGGATTTTAAAAACAAGATTTCAAACCAAAACCCACTCTCCTCTTTAAAACGCCCTTTCAGAACTCCAGGGCAACTTTTTTTTTTTTTTTTCAATAGGTTTTGATTGCATTCAGGGTTCCTTTCTACCACATTTTCTACACCGTTAGCACATCATTCCCCTGGGGCTCAGCTTCTGTTTCACCTTGATTCTTGTTCTCTTGTTTTACTTCTTTTGAGCTCTTTTCCTCCTCCTCAGTTTCTGGTTTTACTGCCTTTGAGTTCTGTTCATCTGTCAGACTTGATGGGTTTGGTTTTACGTCTTCTTTGTTGCTCTTCACCACCTCCTGTAGATTGTATTTTCTGAACAGAACATAGTCTCTCACCACACTCAAGCAACAGACGCTTTTTATTATTTCCACCACAATTGTATATTGTGGGTTATTAAGATCAACTTTGTTTTCTGGATTGAGGCTGCCCACAATTCCTGTAAAACAAGATGCAGTTTAAAAGATGCTGGAAAAACTTTTTCAAAGCATAAGTACGCCCTACCGACAGGATAAAAGATGAGAGAGAAGGCAACATCCCCCTTAATTGTAACCAATTACTCATTTTTGTAGTTTCTTAAAATAGCAGAACAGGGCAGGACTCTTAGAATACACCACCAATTGAGCTGAAGTAGCTGAAAAACTATCCCACTGCAATTGCCAAGAAACAAGATACTGGAGTAAGGCGGAACTATTTTATGAGTCATATATTCAATGGAGATAGTAACACATTATTTCAATGCAACATTCAGAGAGAAAGCCTGAGAGCAGTCACTTCAAAGCACATGTAACTGACATTCCAAATTATATTCAACATTGTATTCCCTTCTGCTTGTTTTCTCTTATCAGCACCAACAAGGAATATTGATGTGAAGCTTTTTTAAGTCTTAGAGAACCCTTTGTAATTCAATATACAGATTTTAAGCAACAACTGTGCATCCCTGTTAAGATCACTTTTAATAATCTGACCTATGCATGCAGTTGTGGGCTGCTTATATACTTGTTCTTAGTCTTCTGTAAAATCCATACGTACCTGCCAATTCCTTAATTACTTCTTCCCTACTCATATGGCTGTTATTGCGAGCTTTGTAAACAATCTGAAAAGTACCCTTATTAGGGGCTTTAAACCAAGGCTCAAAAAACGTTTCTGCGTATTTTTTCATATCCTCCATAAAAGCCTTGCAAGTTCCAGAAATGGGAAGCATGCGCAGGATGACTCTGGTTTTCTTCTTTTTAGTGGTATGCATATCCTTTAATATATGGTGCACCAGGTTCTCAGGTTCTACAAGAAAAACAACCAGGTATGAGAAACACATTGAAGGCATTTTCTCCCCCACTCTAAATAATAAAAATGGGGAAATGCGTGCTTGGCTGCATTGAGGTCAGCTTCAACTCTTTTTCTGTACAGAATTGCTAGACAAAACTACTCAATCAAAGATTATTTGGACAAAGCAGATTCCTCTACCTTTAGCGACTCCACTAATGACAACATTCAGTGGCAACCTTAAAGGGAAGGAGAAACCCTGTGTTTGTCTGGTATACACGAGCTGCTTGGAAGTCACACTCTCTGGCCTGTTACTAACAGTGTTCAGAGTAGTTTATTCCCACAGCATCACACAGCATCCGTTGATGTCCCACCTATGCCCCGCGTTCTGATGAAGACCACGTTGTTAGCACCACTCTCCACCGACTGGAACCGCCGCAGCTTCTGCTCCGTGGAGGCACGGATCTGGCCAACCTCCTTCTTCAGGGCAGCCTCCACATCATCCTCATCCTCCTCCTTCTCGCTTCCCGACAGCCGCTCCTCGTGATCTGAAAACTTCACACAAGGTACGTGTCTGTTGCTGGGTGGGTACCAAGGAATAGTGCCCACAGCATAAAACCCAGCAGCATGGCACCACCTCGCCCAGGGCCTGGAGGTGACAGGCATGGGCCTTTTCTCCAGCCAGCTGGGAGCTGGCGTTTGCTCACAGAAACGGGCATTTTCCTGTGTGTGGCGAACACAAACAGGATTTTTTTCGCACACGGGGTTCCCCCCTCCCGCCCCGCCGCCGTTAGCGCTGCCAGCCTGCGGGGAGGCAGAGGCTGAGAGGGGCGGTAGATACCGCGCGGGGCCGCGCTCCCGCTCAGCACCGAGCGACCCGCCGGGCCGCCCCCACACACCTGCTCGGGCCCGTAGAGCAAGTCCCCGTACTCGCCGAGGAGACTGTAGGCCTCCCCCACGCACTTGCGCTCGTTCATGTTGCAGGTGATGAGGATGCCCCGCATGCCGGCCTCCAGCTGCCGCCCCGCGCCGCCGCGGGGCCGCTTGGCCCGCCCCGCCGCCGCCGCGAAGTGCCCCTTGGGCCGCCGCTTCCGCGTCGCCGGCTCCGCCGCGGCCATCGACCGACACCCGCTGTCGCTACCGCCGCGATGGCGTCAGCGCCGCGCCCGGCCCTAGCGCCCGCCCGCCGGGGCAGAGCGCCCCTCCGAGGCCCGGCGGCGAGCGGCAGCCTCCCCCTCAGCAGCTCCGGGGAGCGCTGAGGGAAGCGGCGGGAACGGGACACCAACACCTACGCTTCGTCAGGGGGCGGCGCGCAGGCCCCGGTGCTGCCGTGCTGGTCCGAGGAAGCTGGGCCCCGGCACCAGGTGGAATCCCCAGCGAGGCCCGCAGCCGGCTTCTAGGCTCCTCTCGCAGCCGGCTTCTAGGCTCCTCTCGCAGCCTGCGTCGCTGTAGGTGGTACAGTGGCCTTGGAGGTAAAAACAGCAAAACCCACCCTTGATAATTACAATTCACCTCAGAGTTTACACGCACCGTGGGGGAGGTTGAGCGTTTCTCCAGGCACAGCGCTGTGGACTCGGCGCCCTCAGCTGTGGCCAAACTCAGTCACTCGTAGCCCTTGGTACTTTCTCTTCCCCCGAATTTCAGTTCCAGGATTAAAGTCTGGGTTTGTGTTAATGATTCCAGCACGGAGAGTGGGTTAAGGAGAGGAGAGGAGGAGAGAGGACAGGCGCTTGCTGAGGTGCGGGGAGCAGCAGACCACAGTCCTGTGGTGCGGAGAGTGGTCCACCTGTGAGCACAGTGGTGTGTCCAAGACTGACCCGAACCCTCAGCGAGGGAGAGCCAGGCTGCGGCCGCTTCCCTGGCTTCCTATGGAAGTCCTGGAGGTGTCATGGTGGAGAGGAACCAGCTGAAACAGAAACTCTTTATACAGGTAAATTCAGGCCTAGAGAACATAGAGAAAATGTGGTCTGTAGCATAGTTTCTAAAGGAAGGTGAATCTGTGCACCCCTGTCCTTGAGAGCCTTCTCTCCCTGCAGTAACTCAAGGGGGGGGGAAATTAAGTTCCTCAACATTTTGTGAAAACAGGTAGAGGAGGTAGCTACTGGAGGCCTCATTATCCAATATGAAATTATTATCCCTATGATAATATTATATCCTACAGGACTATCATAATTTACATCCAGAGAATCCTTCAGAAAGGATTTAGAAAATCCTGTACTATTTACTAAAGTAAGAAAAAAGGAAACTTCATGAATCGATGGAAGTATTTATCAGTGACAACTGCGATGGGAGGTGGAGTTTACATCTTACCTAAAACTCCATTATTGCAAAACCTTTGAAGCTGATACAATTCTACAGCGATTGTTAAACACCAGTGGGACTATTGATCACACATAAATTAAAAGTCACTAAATCTTTGCAGAGCTGGGGTTGTGTGAAAGACTCAAAGTTCTGGTGAATTATAGTGATAGTGTCTGGAGCTGAGCGTGTCAGGGCATGTCTGAAACAGAAGGAAGAACTTCTACAGGCAGCTGTGAGTGGTGCAGAGGAAATACAGTTACCCACTCAGAACATAGCTAGGATACTTTTGTCGTGAAAAGTTCTTGGGAGACATGGAAATACCCATTGGTGCTCTGGAAATTAGCTGTGTGTCCTACCAGAAGAATAGGTTATCAGTTAGGTCGCTGTGGAGGTTATGGTTTTCTTCCTGCATTGGAAACCTTGCCTACATATTCCTGGCACCATTCACTGACTCTTATCACAAGCCATTGCTGTCATTTTCTCTTAACATTCGTGATGTGATCTTCTGGATAGGGAATCCCTTTAAGTCTGTTCCTCTGGCTTTCCTCTGGGAGGATTGTGTCCCATGCATTTCAGAGAGCTGTTTAAATTGTCCCTGCTGCAGACAGATTGATGGTTTCCCTTGACACCAGGCAGAGGGCAGCTTTGTTGTTTGGGGGAATCTGATTTGAATCAGTTTCTTTCTGCTGCAGTGAACATTTCAGGGAGCTGGTTAACATCTCCTTTGAGGGTGCTGTTTACAAACAGACATGGGCAGAGCCCCAGGAGGGTGTTCTGGCAAAAGTACAGGACCTACATCCTAGGATCACCCTTGCTGGTCAGCACCCAGAGGACTGTCCTGCTCCAAAGACACAAACGGGTGTTAGCAATCTCTCTTCTGACCTTAGAGCCACAGTTTGAGGATGGAAATACAGCAGGAGTGATTTAGGGCTCTGGCAGACAAACTCTGACGAATCTTGATGCCTCAATTTAAGTTACAGTTGTGACTACTTCCCTTGTGATGACTCGCAGGAGAGGCTGAAGGAAGAGGCACGCACCAGTGCCACAGCCGTGCCCACAGTGCTGCTGGCCTGTTGCCTGGATGGCAAAGGCACATATTCCCTCCTGCCTCTCCCATAGGAGCAGAGCAGAGGAGGTAGCAGTGCTGCAGCACCACATGACTGTGTGCTCTCTGAACGTGAGGCAGAGCCCTTACAAAACCTCACAAGTCACCAGGTGTTAACAAAGCCGCTCCAGGCACCAGCTGCAGCATCCCAGGAACCAGTGCTGACTCTTGTCATGGCTGAACTGCCACGGTTACCTGAGGAGCCCTAAGCTAGTAGTTGCAAAGCCAGTCACGAGGCTGTTGCTCCTGTTGCTTCAGAACTGCTGCTCTAGCCCCAGCCAGAGTGTAACAGATGCAGGTTGGCTATAGCAAGGCCTGACGACTGTTCTTCCATGAGCTGGTGGGTGGGAAGAGAGGAGGAGAAGGAAATGAGGTTTGAGGCTCAGGCTTTCTGTCTCCACCAAGCTGTGCAGAAACCTATCGGCAATTCTCACTGTGCTGGACTTAGCTGACCCTTGTGTGAGTCCAAAGGACATGTAAGGAACACAGGAGTAGTTTGCTGGACACAAGAATGGTGCAAGAGCAGGCACGCAGCCAGAATCAGATCTGTGTAAGGAGTCAAAGCTCCCAGCACTGAGAGGGCTCTGCTTCAGTGCAAGGGAGAGAGGGAGGGACTGACAGCCTATTGACAAGGTAACTGACCCTCCACCCACTCCTGCAAGCTGCTGGTCAGGTCATCTTCTGGCACTGGATCAGTACTGATTTGCCTCTTGTCTGTCCACATTCCCTCTTCTCCCTGTCCTTCTCTGTCCTTCATTTGTCTAGGTTTCTCTCCTGTGTTTGTCATACGCAGACTGAATGTTACAGATTAAAAAAAAACCCATCTGTTTGCTTCACTGACTAAACTCGCATGATTTTATGGCTGGATAGTTCCAGAAGGAACTAGCAGTATTTATGTTATTTTGTAAATAAAAGACAGTTGACAATGCATGAAAATAATTACTTCAGAGTTGTCAAACCTCCTGCTAAGTTGACTCTTTTTGCAAAGTAAGGCTTTGCCTTTTGGATCCTTTTTCAGGGAGTCTTTTACCCTGTCTCATAAAGCAATGCTTTTTGCTGACCACACACCAAAATAATGCTTAAAACATCAATATTCAGTATCTTTTCAGGGCTTTGCGACGTTCATTTCATTCCTGGCAAACACTATACCCCCAGTGCTTGTAAGCTAGAAAACCAGTAAGTATCTTTGTACCAGCCAGTAATTAATGCAGGATTGCTGGATTGTCTGTGCGACGTTGCAGTCCACGCTGTTACTCCTGCATTGTCAGTCAGCAGCAGACANGGATTGCTGGATTGTCTGTGCGACATTGCAGTCCACGCTGTTACTTTACGTCCACGCAGCAGACGTTGTGTGTACAGAAGTCAGAGCTGAAGTGCTTGGGGAGCGTTCAGCGCCTCTCTGCTGTATAAGGTGACTGAAATGGGATCTACAAGATTACGAGGAAAAGAAAACGTGAATTACAGGAGGCTGCCAGGGTGACAGGGCTGAGTGCTGCTGGTTGAATGCAGGGTCAGGATCTCAGGTGTAGGATGGTCAGTGGAGAACAGGAGCCACGCAGTGGCTGAACTGGAACTGTCCTCAGCAGTTACTCCAATTAACAGTTGGGATTGTTGCATATTCCGCTGTGTAGTAGTAAAAGCTGTTCTGAAGCCACATGACTAATACCAGGTTTGTGTCTGTATCCTAGCATTTCTAGGAGGGATAATCAGTAAGGAATAACCTTGAAGACACTACTATGGCTCTTGCTGCTGTGCATTTTTCACTGAAGATCCCAAGTGCTGTGTCCCTGTGGGCTCCCCTGAGAAAATCTCTCCAACTTTGCAGCCGGTGCTACCCAGTTCATGCCTCTTTGAGTTATGAAGCCATACAACAACAGTACAGACCAGAGGTGCCTCAGTACTTCAACTTTGCAAGAGATGTGCTGGACAGATGGACTGAAGTGGAAAAGGTAACAGTTACTTGGCTTCTGTGATGACAACGTATTTAATGTTGGTCACTAATGCTGAGTATCTGACAAATCTAGTAACCAAGACACTGGGGTTACGTTCTGATATGATCTGGTGATCATGTCATTAAGGTTGACCGTGTAGATCCCTTAGGCCACACGCTGTCCTGTCCACCAGTCCAAACTGTTCTTTCCTTTAATCAGTAACTCCAGCGAGAATGAGTGTGAGTAAATAGGTGCCTCATAAACGAGACTGTGAACTGAACCACTCTAAACCTCGCATCAGTTCCCCCATCAGCTGTGACATGCACCCTACCTGGATGTGCCAGGGAAATCACTTGACTTCTGTGTGTTTCATTGCCTGCCTGTAAAGTGAGTAATAAATACAGTGTAATGTCAAACTTCACCCTCCTATTCCAAATTTGAAATCTTTTTTGTTCAAGGACTTGGAATCTCCAGAACTGAACAACTTGGAACCCCAAACCAGATGTGAGATCTATGCAAGGAAAAGGAATATAAAAAAAACTAAACATGGAATATAAGTCTTATCAATTTTCTTACCACATAGGTCTGGTCTCTATGGATGTAGGACTGATCTTGCAGTCTCAGGCTGTTCATGATGAGAGGCTAAACACAGTTATGTCCAGTCTGGCAGCAAGAACAAAGCAGAGGTATCTCCTGTCTGACACAATTGTTCCTTTTGCAGGTAAAACTGGTTTGGGCAGGCTGTCAATGGAGCAAGGAACAGCCTCTGGAGAAGAGGTTTTGCCTTCTGAAGTGCACAGATAAAATCCACTGCCCTGAAAATGAACCTTAGCATGATTCTACCTCCAAATAGATAATAAGGTGTCATATTCTTTGCTGCCCCAGTGAATTTTTTGCTCGGGAGGTGACTTACTATACTGCTAGTGCTAAATGCTTTGGCTCCTTTTAAAGCACGTTGTATACATACATTTAAAGTCACTTCACACATCAGTTAAGTGAGACATTGATTAAAGGTCACACGGTGTGGGCCTGTGCTTTTGAAAGTTGGATTTAATTTTCAGAAGTACCAGACAGGCCCAATTCCAGATGAAGCTGAAAATGAGCTGTGACAGCTCAGGAGACTGGGGGACACAACTCAAGAGGTACCCACATTCATCAGCTGCTTTGTTGGTGTGACCTGAACCAAAAAGATTCTTCCTTTGCGGTCCTGATCACTGTCAACCTCTTGAGAGTGTGAGATGAAGAACTCAGGAAAGGAATACAAATTTATTTTCCTAAATGACAGTTCTAGGCTGTTTTTTTCTAAGGGAGAGTTCTCTACCTCTTGAAATCAGTGGCAAATTTCTGTTGCATCCCCAGGTTTCTCCAGCACTGAGTAAGTGATGAGTGCTTTTCTTCCTCAGTCTTAAGGTAAAGGCCATGTGTTTCTAAAATGAAGCATTTGTACTGTACCCTCTTGTTCTGTAGGAGGGAAAAAAGACTAAAAACCCTGCATTATGGTGGGTAGATGGTGCCGGGGAAGAGGTGCGGTGGAGCTTTGAGGAGCTGGGAGTGCTGTCCAGGAAAGTGGCAAATGTACTCTCTGATGCCTGCAGTCTGCAACAGGGAGACAGAGTTGTTCTGATTCTGCCCCGGGTCCCGGAGTGGTGGCTGGTGAACGTGGCTTGCATGAGAACGGGTTAGTAAAAGCCTAGAAAAGGCATGTAGAAAAGGTATGTACAGAAATTGTGACTTAAACCAATCTTTGCTATTCCATGCACTCAGAAATACCAACGTGCTAAAGAGGATGAAATGGCGTCAGGCTGGTCAAACCCACTCTTTATGACACATTTTTTCTTTGTGGTGCTTTTAGGACTTTGGTGTGTGCTCTGGCTGTTAAGGAAGCCCTGTGAGTCCACATGCCATTGCCATTCTCCCTCTTTCCAGCACTCACACAATGACACATCACAAATGCACCTGCTTGCTAACTTGCAGTGAAATTAGCCCATACTCAGTGAGGTGTTTCACACATTCCCCTGTGGGTTGTGTTAAATGCTCAGCTTCCCAGTATTTACCACCCAGAATGTCTTGGTCCCTCACAAACAGCATAGTTTGCTGTATACCTTGTGAGGGAATGGCTGTGTTTACCAGTGAAGAAGTCAAGTCCAGAGGGATGGCATGTTCCAGGGGCAGTGTTTTCAGAAAAGAAAAGTTACTCTGTTGATTTCTTTTAGTGTCCCACGCTCCATATAGTATTTACTAACTTGTGCTAATCCTCACGTAGCACTTAATCCATCAAGGAAATTGGCATATTTACAAATGTAGGGGCAAGTCCTCTTTTAGTACAGCCCTCCCTGACCCACTCAAAAGAACAAAGTAAACTGAAGTCTGCTTGTAGGTATAAATGTTATTCTTCTTTTTCCCTTCCTCTTCCTTCTCATTAGGAACTGTCCTGATCCCAGGCACACAGCAATTGACAGCAAAGGACATCCTTCATCGACTACAGAAATCCAAGGCAAAGTGTATCATCACTGATGATGCTGTGGCACCAGCTGTAGACTCAGTTGGGGCTGAATGCCAGTCTCTGAAATTCAAGTTGCTTGTGTCAGAGGGCCACAGAGAAGGATGGCTGAACTTTAAAGATCTCCTGAAGTGAGTAAATACCACTGTGAAAGCACCTCAGCAGTAATGAAAGAAAAAGCAGTGGTTTGTTTTCAGTAGGAAATGTTGGCACACACCAATATATTTTCACCCTTTCAGACTGCACAGTGGAAAAATACCAATGTTTACGATACTTTTGATTGCTGCAGTTATTCTGGTGAAATATTTTCAAAAATGTGCAAGTCACTCTTTCAAAAATGAGTTTATTCATCATTTTGCTTCTTTTAAGAAATGCTTCTTCTGATCACCACTGCGTGGCCACCAAGTGTCAAGACCCAATGGCCATCTATTTTACCAGTGGAACTACGGGATCTCCAAAAATGACTGAACATTCCCACAGCAGCTATGGTATTGGCCTCACAGCGAGTGGAAGGTACAGGTATCACTTTAAATCAGACGTGTTACATGTGCATAACCAATGTAGCAGCCATATAGTCACTGACTTCTTTTTAACATTTGCTTTAACTTCTGGTAAATGAAGTCTATACCATAAAATGGAGAAAAAAAGGAGGCCTGTTAGGCTTCTGAATTCAGATGTGTCTGCCTTAGACACAGCTCCTGCAGGAACAAAACAGTGACAGTTTAGAATCTTTAAGTTTATAAAGCAGTGATGTTTATAAAATTGATATGGCAATGCATTTCGCTCTAACAGACAACGAATAACAAATCAGAAAATACCAAAGTAGAAATAAACAAACAAACAAAAAAGCCTTCATCCCTAAAAATGAGGTCAACAAAACCTTGACAGTCTCATACATCTTCATACATCATGTCCTGAAGTTGTGTTAGCTTGTCCATCACTATAATTTTTCCCTTACAAAAATGCAACATCATCCTGTCCCGATGACATCTTCACTGTGCTGTGACTTACTCCTGCCCAGAAGTTCAGCCTTTTCTAATCACCATTTACACAAGAGAACCACAACCAGTGATGGATTTGCATCACTGGCACATCTTGCTGATATTTTAGTATTTGCCTTGTCCCTGCCAAATGGAAACTGTAAACTGCTTCCTTGTGTTACCAGGTACTGGCTGGACTTGACTTCCTCAGATGTATTTTGGAATACATCAGACACAGGCTGGGCAAAGTCAGCTTGGAGCAGCATTTTTTCCCCATGGATTCAAGGGGCGTGTGTATTTGTGCATCAGATGCCACACTTCAACCCAAGCATTGTCTTTGAGGTGAGTGAGGAGAGCCCAGCAGCAAACAGTTCTCCTTGGCTGGTCTTGCCCAGGTTTTCCTTTCGCCTGGCACTGCACGGGGGCAGAGTTATAACTTGCACCAGGTGGTAACCAAACAATTAGTTAAGTAGTGAGTGCTGCACGTATGTACCCCAAAACAAGGGCTTATTTGAGAGCCAAAGAGTTTAATCATACACTCTGCTCTGGGTTTGACTGTACAAGCCTGCTAACATCGTAGACTTAAAAGTGAAGTATGTGAGAAAGTGTTCTGGGATTTGTGAAGAACTTTGGAGTTGTCGTTAAAATAAGTGACAATAAGAGATGAGTGAGAATTTTGTTTGCCTGCACCATGTAATAAAAAATTAAGGAGTGAAGAGGCAGCGAGGTTGAATTTCTTTAACAAAGGACACCAACATTACATTCTCTTACATCCTCCACACACAACTCTTCGTCATTTGATAAAAGACTACTATATGTCATTTTAAATGGAATTCCTTTATCAGCATATCCATATTAATGAGATGGCTGGAAATTGCTAGTTAATATCAGGGTATATTGAAGACCACTGTCAATTGTGTAGCTACAAAGCGTCTAGAAAAGTAGCCTTATGGTTTCACTTGTTTTTCACTTAAAGTGCACTTATGAAGAAATTCTGCAAGAGAAACTGTAAAGCTTTCAAGAGCAAAAATCTTTGTTTTGTGGACCTAATTATAAAATGATGCACATTCTATTTTGAAGAAGAAACTAATTAGCAAGTACAGTGCTAACTGCTTTTAGGACACTTAATATTTTGTTTGTGTGTTTCATGAGCTGGATGCAGAGATCATTGTATTATCTCTTACAACGACGATGAAACCTGACAGGTTTCATTATATTGGCAACATGGACTTTTTTTTTTTACTTTTTCTTTACTCTAAATTCTCCAGACTCTGTCGAGATTTCCCATAACCGTCTTCTGTTCTCCTCCAACTGCCTATCGAATGTTTGTGCAACATAAACTGTCCAGGTGAGCAAAAGCTGAGTGTCCTTGTTGGTGTGTTTGATCAGAACAGTAGGCCAAATGCTCACGTTACCCTGATTTTATTCCAAATTTACAATGGCGTAGCAGTAACACAGCTCGTGTATTTCTCAACATTTGGAATCTTAGGTATGAGGAACAAAATCCAAATAAAGATTTAGGGACAGCTTAACCATCTCAGATTTCATAAATTACAGTGACTTTGCATAAGACTTTGAAAACCAGTTTAGGTGAGAATGTAATGGGATACCCATGATACCAGGATTAACGTATCTTCAGAATTCCTCTATAATCACATTCCCCCTCCTTTTGGTTTTTCACTTGTTCTTCCAGTACCACAAACTACAAGAAATGTGTGTGTCAGCACAGCTTGGAGAAATGTAAATGTTTGGGTTCATTTAACTCTTCTGTGAGTTTTTGTTGTCATTAGGGTTGAACTTTGTTATTTCTCTTCAGTTTATTACCCTGGTTCAGATTCTAGGGTTAGAAAGGGTATATTGATCGTTAGATTTTCCAAAGTTAGGCAGAAGTAAACCAGAAGGTTTTTTCTTTTCTTTTATTTGCATTTTATTCAGCTTTATTTTTGTTTAACACGACACAGTTCAAATGGAACGAATAGGACTCAGTAAAAAATGTTATTTCAGTAGAAAGGACCTCCCAATACAGGGATACAGCAGTGAAGGGGACACAGCAGAGAGGTGACTACCGGTTATTTGCTTTCTCTTTCCCACTCAGCTATACATTCAGGAGCCTGCGGCACTGTGTGAGTGCTGGGGAGCCAATCAACCCTGAGGTGATGCAAGAATGGAAAGCACAGACCGGGCTGGATATTCACGAAGGTTACGGGCAGACAGAGACAGTATGTTCTGCTTTACAGAAATGTAAATTGTAAAAACACATGATTTACAGACACAGCAATAAATTCACTTCAGGAGGCCAAGCAAAAGCAATTAAAATCATTCATACAGCTATGACTTTCAGGGGGAAAGTCAATTGCAATAGGCAACACTGAAAAATTGTAGGTTTTGTAAGTCATATAACAATCATAACAGCTTCACCCAAAATCCAAGGACTATTTTTCATTCTGGTGGGCTTTGGATTGGGAATTAACTCAAAAGAGGCATACTCCTCATTAGTGCATTCCAAATTCTGCTTTAGAATCTACCTTTAGAGCACTCAGTAGAGTTTCTTGGAGCTGTGGGCATGATTCTGAGGGCACAGTATGTTTCTAGAAGTTCAATCTTTGGATATATGATTATAATGAAGGTAATTAGTATTTCCTGTGTGACCTGATCTAGCAGGGGGGATTGAACTCGATGATCTTTCAAGGTGCCTTCCAATCCCTGATATTCTGTGATTCTGTGTGATTCTCATAGAGATACACAATATCAGATGAGTATGTTAAACCTAACCTAAAGATTGACTATACAATCCACAGTTTAATGAAAAAATGAACCCAAACTCAACACCACTTGTTACAGGTGCTGATCTGTGGAAATTTTAAGGGAATGAAAATCAAACCTGGCTCTATGGGAAAGCCATCTCCAGGGTATGACGTCAAGGTACCGTACACTGGTCACTCAGTCTCTCTCTCTCACATAATCACGTTCCATTAAAGCCCTAACACAGAGTGGTACCACGTACCATCGTCCTGCGGGGAATGAGAGTAAGGAAATGCACAGTACTGCCCTAAACTGGGAGTGCTGGGGTTCCCTGTGGCACCGTCCTCACCAGCAGAGCTGACAGCCCGCTGCTGACTGACTGTTAGATACCAAACATCAAGGCAATGATAGAAATTAGATTCCTGAGTTAAGGCAGAGCAGGAGTGAACATTTCCTGGCGATAACAAAACTGCCGAAGCAGATTCCAGCACCAGATCAATTCACAATATGGTTTAAGAGTGTTAGTCTATTTCTTCCAGTTCTTCAGTCTCCTCACCCCATTACTTATGATCCTCCCCGGGGTCTTACTGACTCCAGTGTGTGTTTGCCCAGAACTTGGCATTCCTCAAATAAAAGACATAGTGTACAGGGGATTAGTCATAATCTTGCTCTTCGGTTGTCAGAGTAAGACCCCCCTACTGCTCCAGATCATTTCCCAATTAAAGAAATACTTTGATTGTATATTGTAAATGCACAGCAAAATTCTATAATCTCTATCATTTTAATTTGGCTCTAAGATAATAAAACTGTGTCTTGTTTATTTTTAGATTATAGATGAAAAGAGTAATACTCTGCCTCCTGGAAAAGAAGGAGATATTGCCATCAGAGTAAAACCTACAAGATCACGTTTTCTTTTTACTTGCTATGCTGTAAGAATAATTCTACAGTTTAAGAGGGATTTACACTTTTTTTCCTGACACTGCTTGGTCTACTTCTACAAACAGGTTCATGTTGAGTGAGATTGCCCTGCCTGGCAAGTTAAAATTCACTTTCTTTTCATCGTTAGTCTCTTAATATGAAGCAAATCGTTTGAAGGACCCCCTAAGCCCAAAACATGCTTTGGCCTGAGGACTAGAGCCCCCATCCGAGAAGCAGGACACTCTTCAAATCCCTTCCTTCCATATTTCAGCTTCAGGGAGTGTCAGAAAGCAGTTGTGTTTGCTGTAGAAAGACTGTTTATCAATGGCTCTTATTAATTATAATTAATTACCCTGTGCTGAGCCAAAACTTTTCTGGGGCTGGAAAAAAGAACAAACCCCAGGATAGAAGATGCTAGAAATACAGAGGAATATATCATTAAAGGATAATCACCTAAAAGCAAATTCTCAGTTCCATAAGCCTACACAGTTTTGAAACTTTCAGAGGTTCCTAAAGCTGTGGGGCATAATATGAGATTCAAATTTTAAGTCTGTCACATTTGTTACAATTTAAGGATTTTTAAGTCTAGTTTTGTAGCTTGGTAATGGTGAATTAATAATTCTCTGTTATATGTTATAATGCAATTTCATGTAGTTTTATGTAAAATGCAATTTAATCCTTCCTAGGATGATCCAGAGAAAACAGAGGCAACAGTACGTGGAGACTTTTATGTCACTGGAGACAGGGGGATTATGGATGAGGAAGGGTACTTCTGGTTTGTTGGAAGAGCTGATGATGTCATTAATTCTGCTGGGTAATTTAAGCCCGATTAACAGTAAAATCATTCACCTTGAATAACAGAGGTGATTCAGATGTGACATTATGTTTATGTGTTATTAGATACAACTAAAAGCCCTTTTCCCCTGTTTTGAAGATACCGTATCGGACCCTTTGAAGTAGAAAGTGCTCTAGTGGAGCATCCTGCAGTGGTGGAATCGGCAGTCGTCAGCAGCCCAGACCCCATCAGAGGAGAGGTGAAAAGTTAAACATGCTTATATATTTCAGTAGCTTTGTGCATACCAGAGCTCATAAAGCCCAACTTCCACGGGATTTGTCTATCCAGGGATTTGGTTTTCTGTTTTAAATTAAAACAAAATTAATTCAGGTCGGTATTTCTACTCTATCAGACACTGGAGAACCCACACAGGAAAAAAAAACTCACCAAGGCAATTGCCCCAGATTCAGTACAACAAAAGCACCATTTGAAGCTTTCTCTCATTCAAATACTTACAGTTTATTGCTTTAAGTGTATATGAACTGCCTGCACAGTCCAGATCACAGACTTTAGCAAAGCTTTTTGGAGCTGCCCTATACATTAACTCTGTAAAGGTTTGGTTAAAGTTTCACATCTTACTGTTGTGTGATACTGTTCCATTGGCCTGTAAACCATTGCTGCCCTAACTTCTTCAGGTAGTGAAAGCCTTTGTTGTTTTAACATCTGACTATGCTTCACACGATCCAGCCAAAGTGATGAAAGAGCTGCAAGACCATGTTAAGAAAGTTACTGCTCCCTACAAGTACCCTAGGAAGGTGAGTGCTCAAATGCCCAGGTATTTTTCACTGGTGTATGGTGGGTGTTAACTGGGATATGGTTTACAAGCCTGTGCTGCTGAGGTTAAGGAAACATTAAAAATTTGGTAAACTTCATCTTATTACATATTGGAATTTCCTCCCTTTCCTAATAGATGGAGTTTGTTCAACAGCTGCCAAAAACTATTAGTGGGAAGATCAGAAGAAATGAACTGCGCCAGAAGGAGTGGAGAAAGGACTGAAAGGACTGAACATTCTTGTTGCTTTTTTATAGGAATTTCTTTTTTTTTCCCCCACAAAGTAAGATATTGCAGATTTACACAGGAACAGAGTAAAAGACCTTATACTGTGTTCTTCTTAGTTTAGGTTTGCATAAATTCTTAGCCCATTCCCAGCATTTGGCTGTCCCAAGAGCCACGCTCTCAGTAGAGAGACTGATCCAAATGCAGTGGAGTCGGGTGTACTCAAGAGCACAATAGGTGATGGGTGTCAAATAAAGCTTTCAACAAATTGTCAGCAGCATTTTATCTTTATTGTTGTTCGATTTAAAATCTTAAGGAAAAACAGGAAGAGTTTGAGTGAAAACTCCTTCTTCAGGAATCACTTCCAAGTGCAACAGATTAGAAATACATTTTAAAAGTAAATGAAGTTATAAATATTACAAGTAGATTAGAAAAAAAGTGTAAATAAAATTTCTATCATTAAAATATTCTTTAAGAACTGGACAAGTAAAGAATTTAAAATACATGATAAAGCAGAAATTTAAGATTTGTAGCAACAGCTGCTCAGACTTTAATTTTAGCATGTAATAGTTTTATCTGTTCTCCCACACTTCATTAAAGAGATACTTTATATTGATATTTTTGCATGCTTGAGCAATTTCCATTTCTATCTACATTAACCAAGCAATCCCATTCTCAGAACACGTAGCTGACACCGTTTAATTGTCCTGATTATATTAAGCATGATCAATTTACTGAGCTTAGGTTTGGACATAAAAAAGAAAACCAAACCAAACCCCAATTTTCAAGTTCTCATAGAGGGTCTCAGACAGAAATAATTTTTGTTGGAAGAATTTCCTAAATTACCAGTGCAAGTTCCAAGAGAGGGCAAAGCATCTGTGTTTAGGGTGAGACCACTAGATTTCTGTTTCAGAAGTGTGTATTCCCACTTGAAGTATCCACAACCTTTCTTACTACCTTCGTGCTTCCCAACAGGACAACAAAAAAATGCTTTGCCGTGATTTGGACCAGCATTTGACACATGCAGTTTTTTAGCCCTTCGACCACAATTACACAGAGGGGGAGTAGGTTTTCCATTTTTCAAAGCTCTTACAGACTGATTCAAATTGGCTGTGGAGTTCAGAATGGCAGGAGACACTTTGGGCAAATTGGAACTTCTTAAAGGTAAGGAATGATCAAAAGATGCAGTTTTCTCATGATAGATGGCAAAAGACTGTTTTTTTGCTGGTGGGAACTTTTTGGGAGTAGTTGGCTTTCTTTTAGGTGCCTCTGAAGGAGTAGAATAATTTCCAGTTAATGCTGGTTGTGCCAGAATAGCATTATTTACCTTTGCAGATGGTAACTTAAAAGCTGAAAAATTTGGAGTCTGCCTTTGTACTGTTTCTACACGATAGATAGTAGTATCAGGACTTTGGTAAATGATAGATTTCGGAGGCTCCACAGGTGCTACAGTTTTCTTCATACTTTGATTATCTGAACTCACCACAGCTGATTGTTTCCCTTCAAACGTTGTTAAAATATCTGTACTTGAGTCATCTTTTGCTTGAAAAGAGTCTGAATTTTGTTCAACTTGAGATTCCGGTATTAAAGCGACATCTTCCCAGTCAGTCAGGAGCGATAAGCAATCAGAACTAGTACTGATGTCCTCGTTGGAGATGTTAACTGAAGAGATGGTGGTGGAGACAAGCACTAGTCCTGACCCCTGTACTGGAGGGCTGTGTCTGGCTGTACTCAGGGGCTGCCTGTGGCTCAGTCCTTGCTGAATGCCTGTTGGTACCGCACCGCGGGATCGCTGTGCCTGCTCCAGAGGGACAGTAAATCTGTCAGTGGAGGCTGTTAAAAAGCTTTGGGCTCGCACACGTAACTCAGCCCTTGAACTGCTGCTAGGTGCCATGTGGACATCTGCAAAGGAATCGCTGCAAGTGGTCTGGTGTTCTTCAGTTTCTAAGTTAGAATTTGTCTTAATTCCAGCAATATTGTGGTTTCTCTCAGCCAGAGAGCTTGTCTGGCAAGTTCCATCTCTAGATGTTTCAGGTCTGCTGCTACATCCTAGTGGAGTCTTGTCAGTGAGGTTTAGAGCTGGTGGTCTAGAAATTAAATTATTCTTTGAGTGTGCCTAGGGAGTCCGTAAACAAAAGGATATTTTAGAAAGTGAATACTCAGGAGTTTTAGGAATCAATGGACAAAATTAATAAGCATATCAGTCTAGGGATGTTCTGTTCAGTTTGTAGACAAGATGCTGGGTTTATTATTTGAATTGCTCACCTTTCATCTGGCTACAAAGGCCAGGCTGGATGGAGCTTTGAGCAACCTGGGTCTGGTGGGAGGTGTCCCTGCCCACAGCAGGGGGGTCAGCACTAGATGGTCTTGAACATCCCTTCCAACCCAAACCATTTTATGATTCTATGATTAAAGCAACTAGAAGGGAAGATATGACGTAGCTACTAACCTTATCCAAAGATTTGGTAACCTTCAGCACACATCCATCACAAATCAGCCTCCAAGCGAGACGGGCAGTATTTCGAGAATCATCCAACCCTTCAAAAGTATGGTTTATATTAACAGCCTATTTTTAAACTACTGCTGGGGCTAGTTCTTACTGGAGGAAAAATGTAATCTAGGTAAGTGTTACATAAACGACAGGGATTCACAGAACTCTGACACGTAGTTACCCAGTCTGAAAAAGGGAAGCAGAAGTAAAAAATTCCCTGTGCTGAAACATGTGACCCAAAATACATAGAGCTGAATATCCATCCACAATTTTTAATATCCTTGCTGTGTTTTATTAATCATTAGAAAAAGATATCCTGCTGTGCTGGTATTCTCTTACATTCATACACTGTCCAGAGCTATTGGGTAAAATCAAGTTTCCTTGTCCTTCCTCCACCTCTTTTCTTTTGCACCCTAACAATTCAGAAATTGATCTGTTCAATGGCACTAGGAGAGATTTCAGAAATAACACGAGGTTAGAAATAACAAACGCTGATCTTTGAAGCATTTAGCCTTTCTTGTGTTGATGTTTTTGTTGGACAGAACATTGACTGACATGGAAACAATAGTTACTATTTATAGTAACAACTAGCTATTACTAGTTGTTCTAGTTTAGCAAAATAAAGCTAAATAGGATCATCATACACTTACCAGAATGTTCCCGTCCTGCAAAAGCTATCCCCAAATCCTGCAAAGCACCACTTAGCCCTTTAGGCTTCCTATTGTAGAAGGCCTAAGGAAAAAAACACAAGTACTTAACATAAAGCATTTCAAAACCTCTTCATGGTGAAGCGAAAAGCATTGCAGAAATACCACCTTATGAATAATAAATCTCACAAAGCAATTGTACAAGTCAGGTATCTTCATCTTACAGTCAGGATAAATAAGCCTAAGAGTGCAGGTGACTTACCCTGTAACAAATTAGAATGGAAAAAACCATGAATCTCTTGTCTCAGACTTAAACTAGTCCATGTCTTAGCTCTGGAGTCATTCATTTGCACTTCATGGCTTACATTGAGGAAGGCCTTAAGAGCACAGCATTGAAGAATACAACAAGATGTTTAAACTGTTGAGCATTGCAAAGACCTGGGCATTAACATATTTGGGGTAGGTATAAGTTCTTCTTAAATGAGAAGAAGTGAGTACTGCTGCTCACTCCCACTATCTCACTGGATCACAAGAAAAGGGGGATATTCACACTGGTTATCTTCAGAGACCTAATTCTGCTACCTAGGTACAGAGCTCCGGGTGTCAGGACAAGGTACTCCTGGATCACCCTTTGACTACACAGGGGAAGGTGCTGTGAGCCCCCAAGTCAGAGCTCCGCTGTGGTGTAGACTGTGTCATAAAATATGCATTCCTTTTTTCAGTATTATTCATGCTATTTAGAATATACTTTCTGGTCAAAGAGCATTTCACATGCTAGACCTTTAAGTACCTCTAAGTGGATGAGGATGACTGTTTTCTACACAGCAAAGTAAGGCAGCCATAGGAGCACACAAAACTAGGGAAGTTAGGAAGCAATCAGACCAAAAGATGTGAGGAAAGGAAGAGCAGCTCAAAAAAATTCTCCTAGGATTATCATTCATTTATCTAACAAAAACACTGGGTTGTTCCACATGCCATTTTTTATTGTGCAATAACAACATGGGTTGCACTGATCACTGGCACTACAATATTGGCCTGTAACCTCAGATAGTTTGCCTTTGAGATGATATATGGGTATGAATGTTTCACAGTCTATCAGTCTTCTCACCCTGTATGTTGCTTTGAGATCAATCCAGGAATTTAAAATGTCAGGTTTTCGTAGCTGCTTCCTTTTACACTCATAGTGCAAACACACACCGAGGTCCCAGTCTGCACAGGAAAACACAAATAACCCATCACTAAAGAACTGGCCTAAAATCTACATAAAAGTGGCTTAAAATCTACATAAAGGCACACTGCCATACTAGTAGCATCCTGTACTGCTGCTCAGGAAGTTAACACAGGCTAAGGAAGTCTTTGAGTGTGAAAAGCACTAGGGTTGCTGCAATGGGACATCAGAATAAGGGAATGCCTATTGTTAGTAAATGACTTCATGGTGGGTTAAGATCTCAAAGACCTTATTAAATCATTTAGACACATTTGAGTGGTGACACAATTCACTATGTGTAAAGCAGAAATACCTAACCACGTCAGACCCTGGAGACAAAGATGTAGCAAACACATCAGGATTCAGTGGATTTCATGTTTTCAGTCACATCTTTAATACATAAAACCAGGATTGACTCCCTAGAAGTGAAGACACCACCCCACTGGCACCACCAAATGTTCATTTTTTAAATGTGTGTTATTCCAGAGAAAAAGCAAAAGAAAATGATATATACCTGTCCAAGTCACAAAAGTGCATGGTTTTGCTTCTGAAGTAGAATGACTTGGAATATCTGAACTGAATATAACTTTCTTGTCCTTTTGTATCTTTTGAATCCATTTCAAAAACTGTGATAAACAAATGTTTAGAGGGACCCCTTCATCAACCTGATTCTTTATGAAATAGAACAAGAAATATGTATATGTTAGTATGTGCTGAAAATTTTTGAGATTAGTTTTGCTTTAGAAGTCGTTTTCTTTAAAGGCATGCTTAAAAAAACAACAAATAGCAGTTATAATAGTGTAAAATAATACTAAATAGCAATTATACCTGTGTTATGCCAGTTAGTTCTGTACAAAATTCAGAGAGAACAGGATTTTCCTGGGGCTGGACATATGTGTGGAATTCAGATTCAATCTCTCCTGTTGAAGTGTTTAACAGGACCGCTGGAAATTCAACTGTGATGGAAACAAAGGGAGAGAAACAAAAAATACCACAAACAACCCAAACCACAAAGCCAGAAAGGTTAAAGCTGTTCACAGAAATTGGTCCATTTGCTTTAAACTGGTGTTGAAATGTCAGGAATTGGAAGAAAAACAGTGAAATAAGGACACGGAACTTCTTATTGGAGCGGGTTCAGAGGAGGCCACAAAGATGCCCCGAGGGCTGGAGCCCCTCTGCTGTGAGGACAAGCTGTGAGTTGGGGCTGTTCAGCCTGGGGAAGGGAAGGCTCCGGGGAGACCTTATAGCCCCTTCCAGTGCCTGAAGGGGCTGCGGGAGAGATGGGGGATCAGGAAGTGTAGTAGATACGGGGTAACGGTTTTAAACTGAAACAGGGGAAATTGAGGTTAGATATTAGGGAGACGTTTTTCACTCTGACAGTGCTGATACCCTGGCCCAGCAGGGACGCTGCTGCCCGGTGCCCCCGCCGCACTCACCGATCTCGGGGCGGCGCGGCCCCGCCTCCCGCCAGCAGGTCGCCTCGAAGTCGAGGACGATGAGGTACCCGAACCGCTGCCCGGCCGCCGCCGTCGCCGCCCAGCCGCCGCTCCGCGCCCGCCCGCTGCTCCGCACCAGGCCCAGCCGCCTGCCAACCACAGCGGCGTCGCCTCAGCACCAGCCGCGCTGAGGGGACCGCCCTCCCCTTGTCCCTCAGCCCTGCTGCCAGTACCCAGGCCCCCCTCAGGGCCTCGCCAGCCCGGACACCAACTCGCCCCGGTCCCTTCATGGGGAGGGATCCTCCCCAGCCCGCACCTGGCCAAGCGCTTGGTGGCCATCTCCACCCTCAGCCGCGGGCGGGCGGACAGCGACCACCCTGCAGCGGCCCCGCCGCCATTTCAAACCTCCCGCCGGCAGCAGCGGCCCTGCCCCCATCCGCGCTCTCGGCGGATCGGCTGCTCTGGCCTTGCCCGCAGGCAGGCGCAGGTAGCTGCGTGCCGAGGCGGCGTGCTCCCCGGCGGCCGGAGAACGCTGTGTGTGTGTGTGAGACCGAACCGGCCTCGGGACACTGGGCGAGGAGCGGGCAGCCGGGGATTGGCCCCACGGCGTCAGGGCTGCGGACGATCTCCCCTCCTGGTACTGCCCGGGCAGGCCCGGCCGTTGGGCAGGCATTGGGGCCTAGCCCGGAGGTGCCGTCCGCCCGTTGTGAGGGGTCGGGGCGGCATCGCCCCGCGGGGCTTTGCTCCAGGCCATGGTAAAGGCCGTCTGCGTGAACGGGCTCAAAAGGCCTGCCGAGGGTGCGGGGGAGCGGCCGGCGGCTCGGAAGAAGAGGAAGGTGGCCGACGGCGGCCGGGTCCCGGGTCCTGAGGTGAGGAGCGGGTCGCGGCGCGGCCGGGCGCGGTGAGAACCCTGCGGTTTCCCCGCACAGCTCCCTTTACCGGGTTACTGCGTCAGGGGATGCAGGAAACTCAGCTAAAACGTGTTTTTAGTGGCGATCTGCTGGTTTTACGAGCTGGAAGATTGGCTAAAATTAATACCTATAGATAATGGCTTAGTCGCTCCTCCCAGAAACATGGAAAGGAACTCCTTTGGAGTGTTAAGCGTTTAGATTTAAGGAATTTTAAAATTTTAACGCAAATAAACTCTCTGGTAAAGATTTTTTCCCAAACAAAGTAGATCTTGAAATGAGCATGTGCCTGCCTGCTCAGCACATTCACACCTGAAGGCTACAAATCAACCCCAGGTTTCAACCTCCTGGTGACACAGTACGCACCTGGGTCACAGGCCCCTTGGTGCCCAGCTCAGGGCGAGAGAAAGCGTGTCTGGCCTTTGGGGTCGGTCTGACTTGTACCTGGACGGACGTTGCCGTGGTTGGCAGGTAGCCTTCGCTTGGTGAAACCAAACTTCTGCAGCTCCGGTGGGTTTGTTTGTTAGTTGTTTGGTTTTGGGGGTTTTTTTTGCAGACCTCTAAGCAGGCTGTATTAAAAATAATGGTGTCATTATTTATATGGCTAACTCAGCGTGAGAGATGAGGGACTAGCAATTACAGCGCCCTGTCTTATTATTACCAGGTGATTCTGAATCAATTGAACCTCAAAGGTTGTCACCTCTGTTTAGCTTTCTTACCCAGTAACAAATGGCTTTAAGAAGTGCTCAGTCCCACGTGGGCAGGCTCTGTCAAAATTAATGAGCACAAGGCTTGTTAGCGTGGTGGGGAAAACACAACTTCTGGTAGTGATATCATTAATTCATAGAATAGTTTGGGTTAGAAGGGACCTAGTTGTCTAGTCCAGCTCCCCTGCAGTAATCAGGGAGAGATCCTGCCTATCCTGTAGTGTTCTGTGGTCTTGTTTTCCTCTGTATGCCGTGATGTCTTTTCATCATATAAGAGTATCTTTAAAATTTTTAGAGATCAAAGGAGCTCCATTTGAACGGGCCATATGGTCGCTGGAGGTGTCCAAAATCATGCTTTTACTTGCTGATTAGCCTTTAGGAGAATTTGTACATGTAAGTTTAAAGAACTGTTGCGTTGAACCGTGTGGTACAGTCTCTGCTCCATCTCGTCTCTTCCTGCAGTTTCCTTGGATGAAACACTTTTTCTCCTGCAGGGGTCAGCAAGCCCATCTGCCAAAACAGATCACATAGTGTAAATGAAGTAAGTGGGTTACAGCAAAGCCTTAGATGAAGTAGCAACGAATAACACTTGTATAAATGCCCAAAGTGCTACAGCAACAAGTGGATGAATTATTTGAGAGAGAACATCGTGTCTGCAAATCAAATAACTTTAAGTCTCTTTACTACATACATCTACTTGCATTAATCTTTATTAAACCAATCTTTGAAGTTAGAATATCTGGGTTACTGAAATATCGATAGTAAATTTAATATTTAAGTGTGATCTGAAAGGAAACTTTTGCCTGTAATAACTGGAAGAGTTATTTTAGATGGCGTTGATTGTATCCAAATAGTAAATTAATTTTCCATGAACGTGTGTGATTACATAAACCGTTTCTTTACTAACATTTCTCTTTTTACAGGAGAAATCATCTTGCTTGGCAGCACCTTTGTTTGGCGAGGCCTGTGAAATCAGCTGTGACCAGCTGTACGAGTTGTTAAAGTATGCAGCTTTGGGAAAATGCCACAATGCAACACAGCCCAGGTACAAGTACAACACACTCATAGTCAGGAATCAACCCTGTCTGGTGTCTTCACAGGTTGTGAAAACTTTGCTAAAAGCCTATTACCCATGTTGGTTTTGGAATCCCTGCAGCGCAGTCACCATAATGGCAGCTGGGTTATGTAGATGCAGTTGTTGTTAGACTTGACCAGAGACAAGAATTCCTCTTGACAAAAATTCTGCCATTTCATAGTTTTGTTCCACACAGTTATCAAAAACTAAACAGTTTTGTGGAACAGAAGACGCTTTGCACACTGAGAAACAAAACACCATGTTAAAATACTAACACAACACAAAAAGCATTAACAGGTCTCATGTCAGATGTAAGTGAAACGGAGTATCCTACAGCAGCTTCTCAGCAATGAAAGGGAAAGACTCAGACAGCCAAATTATGGTGAAATGTAATGAATCTTGTCATGAAACTCAAGGCAAAAATTATGCCCCTTTATATATTTTTAGCAATGAATAGAAAATGATTTAATGAAACTGTTTTTGATACATTAATTCACTAGACTGCATCACTACAGCTGAAGTTACTCGTGTGTTCGTGTTCTGATGCATATAAATGAGGTATAAATGTCTTGAAATGGTACTGCAGCAGAATGTTGTTACAACTCATTCTTTCTCTGTTTACTCCCAGGAATATGTGGCTGTTTGAGATATGCTGTAAAGGCTCTTCTCACTGAAGTCACTTTTGGCACTTTGCCATTCACTGACTTAAAAAGCTGGGCTGCTTCCAAGTTTGTTTTTAAGAGTGCTTGATAATTTTTTTTGCTTTGATTTTTTGTTTATTTGTTTGTTTTGTTTTGTTTTGTTTTCTAACTGCAGCTGGTGCCGTATTTATCACCAGAGCCGCCTGGCTGGGGTTGTGGTTATTGTTCTACCTGAAATGAGCCAACTCCATTTCTACAAATTCTATTTGCAGTTCAGACACCTCAGAAGGCTGTTCCGGCATGTAAGTCCCCTGACTGTATCGCTGTCTTCTAAACTTCTTCCAGTCCTGAAACCTTGTCCCAAGGATTAATTGCTGCAGTGAAATTACTGCCTTTTCCAATAGGACGTAGCCATCTCTGACTCTCAAAGCCAGCTGTCGAGAGGGTCTGTTTGTAACCTTTGTCAACTCAGAACAAAGGCCAAGGTTATTAGAAACAGGTTTTCAAGAAATGTCTTTGAACCTTTGAGGTGAAACATGTTGTGTTTCAGTCCTCTGACTACTAGGCTTCCCACATCTTCAGGATGCTGGTGAAATTTGAAGTATCTCAGTTAATTTCAAATGTACTCTGAATGAGTGAGGAGACTCTCGATAGCTACGCTATTCTCACTGGTTGAAAAATCTCACTTTTGCTGGTTGCACTTTATGTAAAGTTTCTCCCATTTCCCAAAAAGGTTATTAAAAGAATTCTTTTAGTTTTCTGAGTTGTAAGCAACATTTTTGAAGGAAGAAAGAAGCACTTTGATTCAGACTTCTAGAGAATTCTCCCTGAATGCAGCAAATACAAATCACAACTTAAGTGGAAAGTCTGAAACTTGCTTTAGTTTCTGTCAAAGAAAGTCTTAAAATTTGCCTTCTTGATTGTACCAGGGAAGGCAAATCTGTCCCGTGGTACAAAGAATCCTGTATTGTCTGTCATTAGAACAGGTTTGTTTGTGTTGGGTTTCTATTCTTCCTTGAGAAAGCACCAGACGTATTTCCACTCCTCTAAATTTGGCTGGTTTAGGGATCAAGAAACATCTAATTTGCTTGATATTTCTTCTTCTGTTTCAAAGTCTGTAACGTACCTCTTTTTTTTCAGAGATTCACATTAACACCTTCCGCCAACTTCCTCACCAGCCTGTATGGACCAAACGTGAAACCTCAAAACACTGCACAAGGTATCGGGCTTGGTTTTGCATCGTCTCTTTCAAACACAGTGATTTGCTTTGGGCAGTAATTTATGGCTTTGCATCCTGTGCAGTGCCAGGTAAATGCTATGATAAACGTTTTTACAAAGGAAAACATACAGTGGCTTAAACTGGGAGAGTGGTCACCCTGACTTCTTCACTCTCTGTTGGTCATAAGTAAATGCAAAAAGCAGAGAGAAAGTTTTTAACATGTTTAATTAAAAATTCTGATTCATTACCCGTTTTGTGATTATTTTATTCTAAGATGTAGCTAATAAAAGATACAGAAATATAAATTTGATTCAAGCTAAGTAGTTTCGCATTTCTTAGGGTACATTGACAACAGATTTCTGATTTTTAGACTCTTTATAGAGGTGATTGTAATCCAACAGGTTTGTACGACACCTGCAAGAGACTACAACTTCGCTGAAATTGTTAGAAGTCTGACAAAGAATCTTGAATTCAAATCCTAAATGGGAGAATGTTACTTTCAGTGTATTGCCAAAGCCCTCTAGCATCAGGACTGTAAAACCTACTGCACAGTCACAGATCAGAGACGTCGTGTGTACTTTCTTTAAAGTGTAATCTGAAGAGAATCACCTACAGGATAATTTAACTTTATACAACTGTGGATTCTGGTGTTGGTGCAGCGTTTGCTTCTTTGTGAGCCACACTTAGAGTAGATTTTCTCCTGATAACGCTTGCGGGAAGGAATGTTACAGAGAAATTAGAAAAGAAAAGAGAACTTCTTTTACAGTTTACGTGAAGTAACAGATGATTCTGTTGTCAGGCTCATGAGGCAAGTTTGTTCTCTCTGTTTGTGAAAGGAATGTGAGACTGACTTTTGAATCATCCAGCAGCATCAGTAGCTGAGCTGGGAGTAAGATTCAAGCATCCTGAATATCAAGGATATTATATTCAGTATATAGACTATATATGGTATTGTGTATATATGATTTATACAGTGTGTGTATATATATACACCATAAATGAGATAAACTGGCAATAGACAGATATCTGTGTGTCTGTCTGTCTATCTATATTCAGTTTATTGTTCTGGGTAGTGTTTTCCTTTGAAATGGTGTAGCCTCGTAGCTTGCATACTACTGCAGAAATCTGGCAGGGAGTGCTGTCTGAGCTTGACAGATGCTTCTGTATTTTACAGGTTTGACTTCCACGAGGAGTGAATGTATTTCTAAAAGTGCAGAGTCGCAACGTGATCCCATCATTCAGAAATATGGAGGAAAAAAACGAGGCCTCACTAGCTATATTCTAACTTTAGAAGAGCAGAAAAAGAATGACTATCCTGTAAAAGGTCAGTTTTGGAAGGCATTTATTTGTTTGGTTTGTGTTGTGCTTTTTTTTTTTTTTTAATTTTCACAGTGATATGTTTGGTCTGATAAGATACATGATGAGTTTTAGAAGAGAGAGGTCTGTTTATTATTCATGGGTATCTGTTCATTCTAGGCTCCAGTAGATGCTGTGGCTATGTATGTACAGAGTGTAACCAGCAGAGGACGGACAGCAGCCCCCTCTTTGGTCTGGACTGTGAAATGGTAAAACTAAATGTGTGGCCTTACAAAATGTAGTCAAGCAACCCAAGTCCTACCAGCTATTCCAAAATGAGCCAAGCACCCTGTTTCTTTGCCAAACAACTTCTGATATATTAATATCTGCTGCCAGTCCCTTCATTGACGGTACCAGCACTAAATGCAGGCACGGGAAGGGCTGGGGAAGGGGTTCTAGCGACGAGATAGAAATGTTATCTCAAGCAGAGCAGCAGAGACTCAGTTCTGCGTTGGCTGCCAGGCCCATCTGCAGGGCTGCAGTGACTCCTGAGGCTGCTGTGGAATCCCTCCTCCCAGCCCTCCCCAAGGTCTGGGAGAGGTGGGAAAGACACTTCCCTTATCACACATCTTTCCTTTAGCCATCACAGTTCCTCTGGCAGCATGCTGTGGTGAAGATCTCTCCCTTAGAGCAGTTTAACCTTGCGGAGATACCTGCAAGGTATTAGGCATCAGCATTGAGTATCTAATGCTTTTAAATTGTGCATCTTCTCTGGTGAAGATGCTCTGAGTGGCAGCTTTGCAGGCTCTGTGAAATCAGCAGTTCTTGAAAATGTTTTTCTTTGTGTTGTGCTTGCCTGGGTGTTTGCTGTGCTTATGGGGGCATTTAACAATTAAAGTGAAGCACCTACAGTACAAAACAACCCGCTATGAGTGGTAGATCTCTGAGCTGAGTAACTCCTTAGTAGTGACGCTGGCTGCAGCCACATTAGATGTCAGTTAAGGTTTTTGAGAGGCAGCATCACACTGATTCAGCAACTGCCTCTGCTTCTTCTTGACAGTGCCTGACTGCAAAAGGGAATGAAGTCACGCGTGTCTCTTTGGTGGATGCACAGGGCCGATGCCTTTTGAATGAACTGGTCAGACCTGAAAACCCTGTAGTGAACTACCGCACCAGGTGACTTGCACCTCAGTTTCCTATCTCCTCGTCTTTAAGAGCTGCAACCCCACCCTTTCAGACTGAGGATATATATATATAAAATGTTATCCAGGACCTTCTAGAAGGCCTTGGTTTGAACGGAGGCTACTGCATTTCACTTAGTGTTAGGACTCCAGTTCTTGCTATGTGATTAGAATAACCAACATTATGTAGACACTCTCTGTGACATAGTGCCCTGTGGCTACTTGGCAGAAGCATGCCCGTAATGCAGTGTTCTAGGAAAAGTTCTCTTACAAATTAGTGATACCCAGTACCCAAGCTACTCTCTGTTGCTGGCTATGAATTAAGATGGAGGGTAGGAGTACAGGATTGCAGTCTGCATCTCTGTGCTCTGTTAGTTATTTGGCAGCATCTCCTTCCACCATCAGTGGAAGTATTTCCTTACCTGTGCTACCTGATGCTAAGAAACTGCATCATACTTGAGAGAGAAATAAACTTTGGAAACAGATGTGGTAGCACTCACAGCAGTTTAATATACCTGCAGTGGATCTCCTTACGTTGGAAAACAGAAATAGCATTCTGTCATTAGTTCATATTTTACCTGCTCTGCTTGTAATACTCTCCAGCAGGCGCTCTTGCTAATGTATTGCTTTTACCTCATCCAACTTCTGTTTTGAAGATTCTCAGGAATCACAAGGGAGATGCTTCTTCCAGTGAAAACCAGACTGTCAGACATCCAAGCCAGACTAAAAGAAATGCTTCCTCGTGATGCGGTATTGGTGGGTCACTCTCTAAATAATGATCTTCAGGCTTTGGAAGTGAGTATGCTTTTAAGAGTATTTTTCCCAATCCTGTGATAACTGTTTTCAGACCTGAAAATTAAACAATTCCTCTTTTATTAGTGAACACTTGTTAATTGCTTTTTATTATGAGTAGCCTTATGTCTGTAAGGATTTAAAAGCGAAAGATTTGCCTTATATCTATAAAACTCTCAAGGGGTTGTTGAGAACCTGAAAGGGAGGAGTCTGTCCAGACATAGGTACAGTTGTAACAGACATAGATACCTCTCTGCTTCAGCCAGATGCTTCTGATAGCTTGGGAAGAATTGAAGCCCTTCTATAATCTTTCTGACCCAACCTAGATCTTCCCAACAGAGGTGAGGAAAGGAAAGTTGGGCTTTTTTCATTATTCCTCTCTGCCCTCTTGTTCTGGACCAGTTGTCAGTGAGAAACTGGCAAATGAAATGCAAAGGCAGAGGCACAGATAACAATGGAGCTACTGCCCAGTTTTACAGGACTGCTGTTCTTAAATTAAACTGCTGATGTTTTCTCTCCTCCAGATGATCCACCCCAGTGTTATTGATACTTCATTGCTTTTTGCCAGAAGTGAAGGTCGAAGATTTAGGCTAAAATTTCTAGCCAAAGCTGTTTTAGGGTAAGATTATTACCGTATTGGCACGGGAAATATTAGCAACTGTCGTGGTGCGTCATAGGGTCTTGTTGTTCCACTAGTAGCACCAGAATCTTATATTTTTTTTCACTAAAATTCAAAAGAATGAGGATGCTGTGCAACTGGACGTGGTAAAGAATTTACTGCCTGCTTGAAAGATCAGGCAGTGTAATGGCTTGTCTTTGAGCAAGCAGGGACGCAGTAACCCGGCCAGATTTGAGTCCTCTCAAGACTATGCAGGTCCATAGCCATACTAGTGTATTGAATTGTAGAGCAACAGAGACCTTCTGGCTCACCCAAATGAGATGTGTTGCAGTTAGCAAGAAAGAAAGGTTAACGTATGGAAGGATGATTTACTGACTTAAATCCTATTTCTCAGCGTCCTAGCTACCTCTGCATAGTTTGTCTTAGCAATGTAGGTCTCACCGTTGACACGGTGAACAAGAATACTCTGCAGCACCAAACTTCCCTGACTTGGAGGTTGCCTCCCTGTCTGTGTGCACGTTGTGAGTCGGGTCATTGGTTCCAGAAGAAGTAAAATTAAAAATAGTCACACATCAGAGTACCAAGTATTAGCAGTGTTTCTGTCAAACCCAGTAAACAGCGTTTTGCTCAGCATTGCAGTAACATTTCTTTTGGTAACTTATGGGAATAGTTCACAAGAATCCTGCTGCACAGAACTGAAATCCTTTTTGGAGAGGAGAAAGCTATTTCCTCCCAATATGGACCCAATGTAGAAAAAACATGATGTTGGCCAGTGTGGAAAAACAGATAACCTGCCTTTACACCTAGTTTTGATGCCCTAGGAAGGAGATTCAGTGTGAACAGAAGCTTGGGCATGATCCTGCAGAAGATGCTAGAGCTGCTTTGGAATTGGCTCAATTCTTTATTGAGCAAGGACCAGCAAAGGTAGTTATATCTAATTAAAATTTCTGTCCTTAATCACAGAGCATACAAGTTGTTGTGCTTATGAAGGAAATAAAACATCCCTGGCCATCCTCTTGCTGATCTAAGAAAAAATGGAGCTGTGGTAGAGGCCTCAATTTTGGCAGCTTGTTACTTTCAGCCTATATCCAGGTATCTTAATAACCTGAGCGCTACCAGTGTTTCAGTACTCAAACACTGACGTGAATCGAGGTTGCTGCTGGTGTTGGAGAGGGGCATTGGGTAAAGAAAGACTGAGACACTCCCAGCCTACAGGAATGGCTGTCATTTTTCCAGATGAAAGAAGTGAGAGACCTCATATGTTGTGGTAGTGATTCACCTGGGTTTTATGAGTCTCTTGCTTGTCGTTGATTTCTGAGGGGAGTTTTTTGGAGATGATTGCTGGTTGATGCTGTGAGTGCTGCGTGCTTGAAAATGACAACAGAAAATAATAAGGCAAGAAATTAATGCCTGTGTTTCCTCACTGCTGTGGAGTGTGCCGAGGTGACTCACAGAGAAAGCACTTGCTTTTTGGTTAGCTACAATTACCCAAGATGAAAGCCAACTGCTAATCTTCTTCCTTCCCCAAGGTAGCAGAACTAAACTTGGAGATGCTTCTGACAGATGAAAACCTGGCTGAGGTCTCACAGAAAAGAGCTGCGTTACAACCACAAGGATGTAGGGGCCAGCAACAGCTGAATAAGCCTCCACATTTATCCAAACCATGGTAATAAGATTCTCAAATATGCATGTTTTTCCTTCAGCTTAGTACTCAATAAAATCAAAGAAGTATGTTATGTGTTTCAGAAGCCATCAGGATCTTCAGCAAGACACAAATCATTGTAGCATAGCACTGAAAAACTTTCAGGAGTTGCATGTTGTATTTCACAAAGCATTTCTTGGCTGCTTTTGATGTTGAGGGCAAGAATATTCTTTCAGATTTCTTTGATGAGCTGTATAATGTTTCTGTGACAAGCACTTGAAATCACTATATTGATAAGTACTTTGATTCACACCTTGCTTCTCTCTGATAGTTTTTTAGAATGCTTGCAAGTGACTGGCCAAAAACCCCTCCTTTTGGGCAGACAGGAACCAGACTCTTCTGGCCTGTGTCAGAGTAACCTGAGCACTTCAAACAAACAGGTGAGTGGGTTTGTCTCAGCAAGCATCAAAGCAGATGAGAGTCCTTGTTATAGGGGTGGGTAGCTGAGTCCCATTTTAAAAAGCTGACTGACAGTACTGTTAGCAATAGTCTTAATACCAGGTTAGCTAAATCCATTTTAACATTTTGGAAATAAGCTTTGATCCTCTACATCCTCTCATGACTCACTAGAGAAGAATTTCTGCCCGAGGGCTTCCTTGGACAATAATGAAAATTAAAGTTGGGAATTAAGTCCAGTAGCTTTGTTTCTGCTCCTTTTCAGCACAATTGTCCTATACCTCTGTGAGTCTTTCCATTCTCTTCTCTCCAGATTCTTCAGAAAGCCTTAGAAGATGTTCCCTTGTCCACATTCAGTATCATTCAGTTCAGTTTGGGTCCAGAGAACGTTTCATCTCACCTTCTTGCTGAACTTTGCGAAAAGGTACTATTTTGTTGAGAGTGGTCCTTATTGCTGAGCTTGGACAGAGGTGTTTTTTATCTGGAGGCAGCAGCACATAGTTAGTTCCTTTGCTTTGTGAAGTTCCTTCTCTAATCTGTGTTCCTACAGGTGGGAAACAAGCTGACTGACATGCTGACAATTTATGCAGGTCCTTTTGAAGAAGGCTTTTGCCTGAAGTCCGTGAAAAAAGAATTTGGGAGGTGTGGACCAATCCAGTCTCTTACAGTGCTAACTGATACGTACCAGGTGAGGAGCACTCAGGGCACTGAGCTCACTGACAGGCATGGAAGGCCCGAGTGATCTCTTGGAAAAATACAGATTAGAACTGCTGAAATAACAGTTACTCTGTTTGGGGGTTTTTTTGTGGTGGTTTAGTCATCAGCTACACACCATTCAGGGTATGTGAAAGCTGCTACACACAATGACAAGAATAAACAGCTCACGTGGCTTAACTGTGCTGTTCAAGCTAGATGATGTTGAGCATTGGGGAAGCCAAGATGTTTTTTTCTCCCTCGAGAAGGCTAAGGCTTTTAATGTCAAAAAGGTTGTTATTAATTGATGAGCTAATTGGAGACTTTTTAACAGCTACAGTATATGGAGTGTTACATGTATTACCCCCCAAACCTTTCTATATTGTTGTAAAAGAAACCAAAACTTTATTGACACCTTTTAAAAAGTGTGTTATTGATAAGCCTGAAATACTTTTATCATTCTGTTTCAAGCCCTTTGTCTGTATCCAATACGAAGTGCTGGAAGCTGCCCAGCTTGCTGTGGAGAGCCTCGATGGAGCTGAGGTAGCAGGATCCTGCATTAAGGTAAACAACGCAATTAGCAAAAGCCTGAGTTATGTTGAGCATAGGAAGAGCATCCAATATGTCTCACTTAACATCTGCTCACAGCACAGTTTCTGGGCAAATTCTGGCTGGTTGTGCTGGTACCATCTTCCTGCCCCTGGACAATTTAGAGCCACTGGCCAAAAAGAAATGGTTATAGCCCTCTTTTTTCCTTTCTGCCTGTCAGCAGAAGGGGTATAGAAAGCATTCTGCCCTCCAGCTGCAGGGTTAAGAGTCAAGGAATGGGGTATTAAAGTGCCATATACAAAGCATGGGGTTCTTAACTGTGTAGTGTTTCTGCATGACCAACATAATGTCTTTTCCTTTTTCATGACTAAGTCAGCGTTCATTAGCCCTATTTCTTTCAAGGGAGGGAAAACAGGTTGTCAGCTTTTGGAATGGGAGAAAAATAAAGTAGAGGCTCAGAGCTGCTTGTGCTGACGTGCTGTGTTTGTTCTGCTGAATCCACCCCAGGTCCAGAGACCCGTCACTGCAGCAACACTGGACTGTGATGTTTTGATAAAGGAACTGGAACTGGATGTAGAAAACGAAGGTGTGATTTATGTGGCGGGTCTGAAGAAGTCACTAACAGAGAAGGACTTGCAAGAAAAATTCAGCCAGTTGAAAGACCTGGAAACACTGTTCCTGCCAAAGGATCTCCAGAGTGGAAAGCACCGGAACTGCTGTTTCCTCAGTAAGTAGCTTCACGTAGCAGCAGCCTGCTTATTTCCTTCAAATAAGCTTAGTCAGCAGCCCTGGGGACTTTGCACAGACACAGCAGGAGCTTCTAAAACTCATGTACACTCTAAGTGATGGCATTTAAAATACTCCAGAGGAAATATAAATTGTTTGGAGGAGCAGATTACAGCTAAATATTTAGAAGGGGAAAACAATCTTGCTTAAGAAAATAAGATTATTACTTAGAAAAGTTGCAGGATAGTTCCTTGGCTCCGTTACCTCAGCATGAGCACTGGCTACTGTGCAGCTTCACACAGACAAGTAATCCCATCTAAAGAGGTGAGGAGAACAACTGGATGAGCACTGCTGCAGTTCAGTCACATTTCTATAGTCTGATGTTTACCTGCAGCAAGATGAGGACCTGCTTGCCACAGTGATTTCAGTTTCTCATCTCCCTCCTGCTCCACACATTTAGCCCTGCCCAGAGCAGCAACAGTCCAGCCAAAGCATGTTCCCCTTCTCTTTGTGTTGCAGAATTCCAGACATCACAGAGTGCTGTAGATGCCCTTGGAGTTATAAATGGCTGGACCGTGGTGGGCAGCAGACTAAGAAGTAGGAAAGCTCTTGCTTCGGGTCACCTACGGAGATGGATTTGTCAAATGAATCGTAGTAACAGGAACCAAAGAAGAAATGTCTCCTATAAGGACGTGCAGCCACTCTCTGACTCTGTGAGTTGAAGGCTATGCTCACGTTCACTGCAGTTAGTGAGGAGGTTACTGCCCTGGGAACCAGGAGCGGTAACTCTGATGTAACAGAAGGGTCTCCTTGTGCTGGAGCAGAGGCTGCCAAGGATCAGTTCCCACAAAGCAGTTTGGAGAGGTATCAGCACGTGAGATAACGACTCGTTTGCAGGGTGCTGTGTAACCTTCAAGCCAGTGTAGCTGCTCAGGGCACTGAGTGATGCTGCACAGGAACAGAAGCCGACCATTTGAGAGCAGACAGAGGCGTGTGCAGGTGTAGCAGGTTGTATGGGAGGCAGTGGGAGAGGTGTCTGGTCCTGTAGCCGTACGGGAAAGAACAGCTCTGGTTGAAGCTGGAAGAAGCTGTGGTGCCATTTGAGTAGGGCATGTGGGTCTCCTGACTGCTGAGCCACTGCACTGCCAGCAGCAGAAGCACAGCTGGCCTGAGGGGCAGTCACTTTTAAGTGTGATTGCTACAGATCTGCTGATGACTCAGGGATTTTAATGCTTGTAATTCTGTTACACAGGATCTAAAGAAAAAGGTGCAGAAGTTAGACCACCGTATCAAAAAGCTTTATAGAAGTCTGCAGAATAACACCCTGTGCGTTGTCCTCTTTCCTGGAGTGAACAGGTAACTTGCCCCCTCTATCACCAAGGGGTATGAAGCCCAAGAGCAGAAGAGGTGGATTTGGGAGTTTGCAGCCATAAGGAGGTTGTAGACTCTCAGAGGCTGCTGGGTGGGTTAAAAGGGAGCTGTGGCCCAGGCTTGCCAAGTGAGGTCCCAGTCCAGAGGAGGCAGCTTGATTAAACAGAATCCCCCAAAAAATTGGGTGGGGAAATAAAAAAAGCAGTTTTTGTTTTTCTCTCCACTTCCTGACCCTGAAGGTTGCAGGCTTCTCCCTGCTCCCAGCGAGTTTATGGGCATCAAGGCTGCCCCGACCCAAAATAACACACCTATTTTTTGTTGCAGCACATATGGATCTCAGTCTGGCCTTGGTCTGATGGGAATAAAAGATGACAGAAGGAGGAGTGCTTGTTAAATTGCCAAGTTTTTAAGCAAACTCTTTTGTTAAGATATTTTTAATTCAAATATTGATGTCTTTGTAAAGATCTCTTACCGTAAAAACAATAGGCTTTCACTCTGTATCTTACAAAGCCTAAAAATAAAAAGCCATTCAAAACATCTTAAAGCACAAACCCCTTTCTGTTAACCCTTCTTGCTTCTGGCACTTTTCCTTGGCAGTGGGTGAACTGGGCAAGTGCTTGGAAGAGCTGGGGCAGAGCAGGGAGGGTGGCCCACGAAAGCCCAGCAGCACTGACCTGCAGGACGTAACTCAGCAAGTCATTCCCTGCCGGGGACTGACCTACCAGCTGGGCTGGCCTCACTGAACCTTCACAGCCAAGTTCATGGAGCACCTGCAGCAGTTAATGCTTTCTCTGGAATTGTGTGGATTTCTGGAAATGTGCTGTGCCAGCTCTGAGACGGAGTCGCTGCCTCCTTTCCGGGAAATCACTGTAACTCAGTCCGTGGAAAGGAGGAATTGGTGATTCATACTTCTTGGACAATCTTTGCTTTCTCCTCCCTCCCTGACACCATCCCCCTACACCCTTCACACACAAAAATGAAGGGAAAAAAAAGAAGTAGTTCCAGTGCAGCCGTGGGAGGGGCAAGGGCTGTTTTAAGGGAAGAACGAGTCTGTGGGAACTTCACAGATCATCTCTTACAGCAGGAGCTGGAGGGGCAGAGCTCCAGGAAGACTCTGCACCATCAGCAGCAGGATGAGGATTTGCAACCTGACAGCTTCAGACCTGTGCTTTGCAGCTTTCTCCACCTAAAATAAAGGCTGCCTGACCATCTCCTGGTAACACTGAATTTCCAAGCAGGAGGATGCCTGGGAGAGCTCCCAGCACTCGGAAAAAATTAAAAGGGAATGTTTGTTACAAGGTTTGAACATGAGATGAAAGATTTCTAATGATTTCTTGTGATGATTTAGTATAGGCTGAGATGAAGTTGAAATAGTTACTATTCCAGCAATTATTAAATACAGCTAATACAATATTTACCTCCTCCTAATTTACAAGCCCGAGTTCACTGAGCCGGGCTCTTGGGGAAAGAGCTGCTTATGGAGCTGCTGTGTGGAGAAGCTGGCAAAAATAAGGGCAAATACAGCACTAGCCCAGAAGCAGCACTAGGGAACGGGCAGTGGATGCTCATGTCAGTCTTTCATACCCAAATTTAAAGCCTGAAAAACTCCTGCAATATCATATATTACTAAACAAGATGAATGCAGCCTTTTTTTTTTTTTCCCTTCTTTTAAAAAGTCACTTGATCCACTCCCATTGAGCTTGGCACTCTTTGGCTGTAGTTCTTGTAAAGTGGGATAAGCATCAACGCCAGTTGCTACTACAGAATGTGAAGGGGAGGGGGTCCCCTCACCCAGTGCTGCTGTCCCCAGCCCAGCAGGGACTGGGGTCAGGCAGCTCAGTGGAAGGGGGTGACCGTCAGACTGACCACAGTGCTCCTCCTGCTGTAAGAACACACTCCTCCTAAGACTGTTCCCATCCAGCATCTCCTTCTTGTAGACACTTACACGGCAAAAGTGAAGAAAAAAAAGAAACCCAGCTGGTTTTCATTCCACGCACTAATGAAGGGTGTGAATGCAGCCTTTCAAGGACTGGGCAGGATTTAGTAAGCATCCAGGATTCCCGCTTGAGAAACTCTGGAGATGACAAATAAAAGTAGCAAGAGTCCTATTTATAGGCATGAAAAAATAATTACTTTGTCCCCTTTTAATTGAAAATGTAAAAAGGACTTCAGCTTTAAATAAGACAACTTTTTTTTTTTTTTTTTTTAACAAAGCTTGAGCACAAAAAAGTGAACACCAACGTGTCATGTAAACACCACAAATGTTACTCATTTGTTCAGTTAATGCACAGAACAGCGTGCAAGTTCCCTTTCCAGTGGATTAGATTTCTGTAGCCGTTCCCCTCCCTCCCCTCAGACCTTACTGGGATACAGGAAACCCTTTGGAACATTTACAAAGCTACAGCAGTCGGGATACATTGTGACTGAAGGATTCTTTTTTTTTCCTTTAAGGGATTGGTCATTTAAATATACAGAAGTACAATAATCTCACAGGTAAATGAATGGCAGCTTGGATTAGAAAAAGCACCAAAATATTTAATATACATCTGGCACAAATTCCACAAAAAGTCAGTAATGGACAAACCAATGCTTTGCTTATAAGAAAAGAAAACCCTCAGACTGCACTTAATGCTCTTCTTCCAAAAGGGACACGACAAAAACATTGCACTCAGGATTGCTATCAAGTAAAGACAACCTTCTCATCACAACCTGTTTGCATTGTGCCTTAGATTGCACGTTCTGTAGAGGCTGTTTCCATTCTGTTCCAGACAACAACGGTGAGCAAGATGTAAGAAAAGGAACTGTAAAACTACAAACCAAATGGGACTCAGTAGATGCATCATCTTCAACTTCTCCCACTTTGCCTCTAGGTCATGGCTTTCAAGTTTGGCCACATCCCTTTAAAAAAGGATCTTACGTGAAACAGAATTTACTCCAGCCATTTTCAAGCATTACATTTACACAGCACTTCTGGTACTGCTGTCTAACAGGGGAAGCACGGGTCTGCTCTGTGACACACAATACATTCATCGTTTCCCAGGGCGAGACAATGGGATCAGACGTGGTTATCTCTTGGGGAAGTCTGAAAAGGCAAAAAACCACTCCTGACACAAAAGACGGGCAGGTTTGATCCTATCTACCCTCAGTGGTGTGCTGAGGAACCGCCGGATTGCTCAGCCAGGTGTATTCACCTGTGAGTCAATGAAAGCAGCACGAAGGTGTGCTCTCATTAATTCCTTAGCTACTTCCCTGGGAGGAAACACTATCAAAATGCATTCCTTCTATAAAGGGTGACTTGAGGCTAAACTGGGGCCAAGATCCACAAGCAAGAACTCCAAGAAATCCAGCTGCATCAATCAGCTCTCCCAGGCTGACCCCCCTCCTCCACGCAGCCCCTCAAGGACCTCCAGTTGCTTCATGCCCTCCGACCGGCCAGTGCGGACCCCAGGAACATCAGGTCAGGACTAATCCTGCCAGTTGCACCCACATCTCTTGGAACTCAAGTTACTCAACAACTAACAGCACCAGGCCCTCTGACCGCTCCTGCCAGCCCAGCGCCTTGTTTAAAGACTGTTTGAAACTTACAGATAAGAAAGCAAGCATAATTATGTTTAGTGTGACTTTAAAAAGTCACAGCTTCAAAATATTAAGGACTATTCTGTTAAGTTCTCTAATACATAATACACATGGGAAAGAGTAAAACCAGCAGCCAGCCCTCGGCTCTCTGCAGGTTTCCCACCTCCGATCACACCATCTCCCCTCTTCACGGGCCCAGAGAAGAGCAAGAGTCAGCAGCTGTAACTGCATAAAATGGCAACATTCAAGTAAAAACACTGATTCAACAGTGGGCAACCTTTAGTCCAAATATAATTTACAGAGGAAAAAAAAAAAAAAAGAAAAAACCCCAAACATTTTACAGCAATAACATCAGAGACAGCTGGTTTTTCTTCTGTCTGTGTGTGAAATGGCATGTTGGCCGGAACGGGCTTATCTGAAGAGTGCAATTCTGCTGAGACAGAAGAATATTAAATATGAAAGAAAAAAAAAGTCATAGAACCTCCAGAACCTGTTGGATTTAAAAACCTAACTAGAGAAAGACTGAGGATTGCAACAGTGAGGAGGAACTCCTGTAATTCCAGTGATTTAAGGCAAGCTGTTAGGAGGACTGGTAAATTCATGCTCCCTTTCCCCATCGTCTCACAGGCCCCGCCGTTCTCTGGAAATACGTGCCCGTGCAGGTAGTGCAAGAGGTCACAGCCCGAAAGCAGCCCTCGAACTGGAAGAAGAATCTCGTAGCAACAGTTGTGGGATTTGCAATGACAGGAATTGTTGTGGTTTTCTTTACGGGAGGAAAACAAGGGACACGGATGTGTTGCCTGAAAAGAGACACCACCGAAACGCATTACTGAATACAGCTGAGCACTGACACCACTCCGGCATCTCCAAAACACCCCAAAACTTTCCAGTTCTGCTCACACCTAAGGGTTTTATCCTGAGCAAGATTCTGACCTGGGGGAGGAAAAGGTTGGGTGTAGCTGCAGCACTTTCACAGCTCCCATCTTCGCTGGTTGTTACAGGTCCAGCCTGATGGAATGAAACGCGGTATTTTTCATCAGAAGAAAAATACACTCATGGCACTGCCTCAGGTGGGTTCCTAAAGTTTTTCAAGGGCAAATGAAAAGGCTGGTGGCTCCACCCTGGGGAGCAGTTGCTCCATCTTCTATTTGCTGTCAGTACAGGGAAACGGACCAGGGAAAAGGATGTGTGATGAAAAAATAAAGGCCCTGAGCCACACACGATGCAGCTCCAGTCGGTCTCTCTATTGGACTCCAAAACTAGCACCCCGGAGGACCGACACTTGGTTTGCAGCTTGACTTGGCTCCCCTTCACAGGGTCAACTGCATGCAGATTGAAAGCACTATACCAAAAAGTATGGCAAATAGATAATACTTAACCTGGGTCAATTAAAAAAACAAAGATACTCATCCAGGCTTAAAATCCTGGGAGCAAAGGATGATAACCTTAAACTATTCAAGTCTAAGAACGAGAGGTAGAGATACCTGTGTACTTCATGGTGAAGGAGTTACAGCCTTCTGTCTTACAATCACATGTATTTCACTTCAATTGACAGTATCAAACCAAAGATTCAATCTTCAATAGTCCAGAGAGAAGGTTTAACACTGGTGGCTTTGTTTGCACATAAAATGTAACCAGACACTTAGCTTTCAATACTTATTTGAAATAATATTTATGTTATTGAAACACTACCCTGAAGAACTTTAAGTTTCAGGTTAAGTATCTTCTTTTTTAAGATGAAAGGCTAAATTCACATGCACACATTTTGAGCAGAGGGAGCTCAAAAGGGAAGAACTGGGTGCCCAATTTACTGAGGATCTTCTAAAAAAGGATCACACTGCAGAACACAAGGCTGAGAGACCCAGAAACTCACAATGACTACTATTTTCCATTGAATGGGAATGATGTAACCTCAGCCAACAAATTACATCATGGCTGAGGTGGTGATTAACTACAAGGTGTTCCTGTAACTTCGCTGGGTGTCTTTTTTGGGAAACAAGGCTTAGAACTGTAAGGAAGATACTTAGGTTGTCAGTGTCACGAAAATACTAAGGTCACTAGTCAGTGCATAGCCATGGCTGGGTGACAGGCCAGTACCTGTCCTGGGATCTCTGGGTCCTTCAGGCTCTGACAGACGTGCAAGGAGTGACACAGAAGTCACACAGGCAAAACAGCTGCCGCAGCCAGTGCTCTGAACCCCCCACCCGAGAGCCACCCTGCCCTCAGGAAGAGGGGCTCTGTCTGTTTGTGGCTGAGCCCAAGTCACTCCCTGGGCAGCAGAGCAGGGAGAACTCGTTTCACGCTCTGAAACGTGCTCGGTGGTTCGGAGGCTGATTCAGCAGATCTGCCCCACCAGCCCCGGGAAGCCAGGGCTCCTCCTGGGACGGACCGAACTGCCACCAGCTTCAGCCATCTGATTTTATGCCACCTGCCACACCTTCATTTATTTTTCCTGTGGTTCTTTCACTACGATTGCACAGAGTTAAAAAGCTATAATTATCCATATAGAATAGCACCAGCAGCAAGTAAACTCACAATTCAGCACTCGATTTCAACTAATTTCCTCGGTCACGTTTTATGGCCAGCTCTGGGTACGATCTTTCAAATCCTTACTTGAACCAATAAATTAGCCTTTGACCTCAGAAACTCACCCACACAAGTAAAAACTGAACCTCCAGTTGATCTGGGAGCCAAATTATAAAGGTGTTGCAAACTAAAATACGGGGCAGGTGGTCAGTGTTCTATGACTCAGGGATAAAGTTTAGAGGAGTTCTATTATTTTTTGCGTATAAGGGAAGGGAATAAAATGCCAGAGCGTGGACATCAGACCAGTTTTCCAGTATATTACTAAAACTATCTATATAGTTATCTATAGTTATTTATCCCAAGTTGCAGCAGATTCAATACATGCATCAAGTTTTCTACTGCATAGTCTAATTTTAAAAAAAATAATTAAATAGTTGCAATGGTTTCAAGGATTCCCATCACTGTTCACTACAGTCCCGTGCCCTACACAATAAAGATTTAAATTATATAAAAATGAAGATCGAATGTATTTGGCCTGTTCCACAGAAATTCACAGTTTAACCATTAAACAAGCATATTTTCAGAGGCTCCAATGTTGTTATAAAAACTTCTCAGAAACATGTACAAGCCCCCACTCCCACACAGGTACCGGGACCAGCATTACAGAGGACGGGCTACTCTCGTTTAGGATCATGAAATCCCCAGACAATCCAAGGGCAATCCCCTCTCTCATCTCCAGCACTGCCAAAGAGGTTCACCTTCAGCTCCTGGTTCAGGAGTTTAAAACTGATACAGGTCTGGTTTGTTTGCATCCTGTAAACAGTAATTAAAAAAACTGAAGTTAGGCTAAAAACAAATAGTTCTTTGCTAGACAGATCACTTGGCTATTTTGGCAAGTATTCTACCCAATGAGTGAGTGAAGTTGCTCCTGTGAGGCTGAAAGCAGCAGAACAAGAGCAAGGCTTTTCTCTCGTACTCAAAACACGAGACTTGAGCCACTGAGAATTGTATGTGCTTTCCCCAACAGAACACAAGATTTTTTTTTTCTCTTCCTCTTATATTCATAAATTCAGCACCACCATCTTTAAAAAGACGCTGCGTTACACTCCATGCACTAAACCAGGCTCAGCCTTGATGAGCTACAAATGTTGGCCTTACCGCTAATCCACATTCAGAGCACAACACCTGCCTTAAAGAGCTCCATCCCTCATCCTTTGGAGTTGCTGCAGTTCAGTGTATAAATCAGCTGCAGCCACTGCCATGACACGGTGTTCACATGCATGCACTGGCTATCCATTTCAACACTCTAGACACTTTCAATTTCCTTTAGGAAAAAAAAATAATAATAAAATGAAGTGATGAACAAAGCATTTAACAACAGAATGAATGAGTAGCCTCAAACTTATAAATACGGTCTTCATTTACTATCAAATCAGTCTACATTTGGAACTCCTGCTAACAAAGCAGCCTCTGTTGGGGAATTTTTTTTTCCTCTTTTTAAAAAAATAACAGCACCAGCAAAAGTCTCACCATAAACTCAACCATACCAGCACAAGTGCTTTGGCCTGCTTTGCTCATCACATCAGAGTAAGATTTTGGTGCCAAACAGTGCTTGTGCCATGGTAGCTTGGCAGGTTATAGTAGCAAGGACAAAGCTTTGGGTATATTTCCCTATAATACAGCACATTCAGGGCTCCTCTCCTGCAAAGAGACAGACTCAGCTGCAGCTGGAACAACTACAATTGTTTTCCAGAGCTTAACACGTCTCCCAGCAAGAGCTTGCAGAAGCAGCATGGACCAAACTCTCCTTTTATTAGATGAAAGAGATGCTATCTGTGGCTTGTGGGTTTGTTTTGAAACAGTTTTCAATACCCACATTTTGTTAGTGATTTATGATCTCAGACCCCAGCTATTGCATAGGCTGCACACCAGCAAAGCCAGTGACAGAATTCAGGCAGATCCTCCTCCTCCTCCTCTCCCTGCTGACCCCCCCTGGGACATAGCAGATGTGCAAAGCAAGCCATCCTGCACCCAGTGAGAAGCTCACCACTAAAACTCTGCTTCCCTTTAGCTTTAAAACCCTTAGGTCACGAAAGCCATTAGATGCTGTGGATGACTGACCAGGTTTTGGGGTTTTTTTCCCCTTTGCGGTTGTTTAAATGAAGACTTTTTATGATCCCGAAGCTCAGCTCTGAAAATAAATGGTGTGAAATGGAGGTGTATCAAATTCATTAAGCCAGTACTTAGCTCACAGAAAGCCTTGGCAATCATCCCTTTTAACAAAAGGTTAAAAAAGTTGACATACTAAAAAGTAGCATCAATAACCAAAAAAAAGTTTCAACCAGTGTTAATAAAACTCCCTTTAAGTCACAACAGTTTCAACAGGCAAACAGTCCCAATACAGGCATTGTAAAACAATAAATTGATTCCTATCCAAATATTATCAAATCAGTCTAAAAATGACTCATCTACACTGTTGTCATTAAGAACACATTAAGAATTCACTTTGTCATCAGATGCCGATATTGTTGCTCCAGAAAGTGTGGAGGATTAACTGCGATTTAGCAATTAAACATAGTTTTAAAAAAATTGGTTCGTCAATATTAATGCAAAAGATAGTTCCTTACATAGAAGTACTGTGCTTGCCAGACAAGTAAGATAATAATACTTTAGGTATAAATCAAACAAATTAAAGCAGAATTATACCACAGTTTTCCTTGAAGATTTAGGGTTTGTGTGTTGCTTCTGTCAATGTTTAGCAAACTTAAGAAGCAGAACCTTTGGTTCTTTTAGTCAAGTAAAAATATTCTCATGAAACCACAAAAATACAACTTCCAGAGAAAATGGAAGTCCATCAAGAAGTCCACTTTCAATAAAACTGAGGTAGTACTGCTCGTTTATTAGATGATGTGTAAGAGATTTAGATACAAATCGTCATCTACCACTCAGTTGACTGACAGGTACAGTAATTTTATAAAACAATCCCAACATTTAGTTTGAAACGCCAAAAAAAAGGAATGATCTGGACTCATTCATTAAGAATTAGCTTTAAACTGGGAATTAGCCATATTACAAAAAGCTGTTGCTTATGTTGGTTTTTAGAGCCTTATCACCAGGGGGATTAATGCATTTATAGTTAACAGTTAACACTGCTGTTCATCTTGGTATAAAACCTTAAAATTATTACAGCCTAAAATTTCAACAATGTAAACAGCACTACACACAGTACAGACCTGCCCTGACAGATGTAATATGAAAAACTTAATCTGGCACTGTATAATTTAGCAATGTTAATTTAACCTAACTAAAAAGATCTACATTGTGCAAGAAATATCAGACTTACTTATACTAAATTGAAGTCTTAAAAAAAAAAAAAACAAAAAACAAAAAACAACAAACCCCAAAAACTCTTAACTCGTAGCCAGGGTCGAATATTTCAGGGCAAGAGTAAAAGGAATAACCAAAATTAAGAAAGTGCCTAAAACATGATACAGCATTTTAGAGCCCTTTCAAAGACAAGGCAGAAAAAGGTGTAAAGTAGAAAAGTCTGGAGCCTCGGTAATTTCCAGAAACATCCAGAGTTTACATTTCATGAAGGGCAACAGGTTCCTTCCGTCGCTGCTGCTTCGATGCCACTAAGTCTGTTCCTCCGCACACAGGCCCTCTGTGTCCGGAGACATAATACATTTGGTTTCCTCTTCCTTTTTCCTTCGCTCCATTTCCCACTCCACAAAGGTGTCGAAGAGACTCGGCCAGGCCTCGTCCTCGCTGTAGTTGCTAAGGTCCGGTCCAATCACCTGAGTAAAATTTAGAAACATGTTCCACGTGTCCCGGGAGATTCCCTTGATTCCTGAGGGGTTCTCGATTAGGAAGTGTAACCACTGGTCCAAAATGGGGGGCTTGTTTTGGGTGAAGACTAATTTCCAAAGGGCAATGGCTATTTCCCGATGTAGCGACCTCTGTCCTTCTTCAGAGTCCAGGCCGAATTGGAAGGTGAAACGATAGAGATCCTTGAATTTATCTTCCTGCTTGGCTTCGTTTAAGAGGCTGGGGAACCTTGCACAAATGCCATCAATGCTGTCTGCGTTTATTGCTCTGCAGCCTTCAAAAAACTCCTTCCTATTAAGCAAGAAAGAGAAGTTAGTGCGAGCGCTTCCCACCGACCTCACGTGCTGAACGCTTCCCATCTCGGCTCGGCCACGCCAAAAGGGAAAGAGGGTTATCTGGACAAGACAAGGTGTGCTCTCAGCTCAGGTGGCACAAGGATCTCGGCAGTGGGAGCTACTGGAAGGGGAGAAATTTCCAAGAAATTTCTCACGGCTTAGGGAACCACAGACACCACTCAGATCTGCTGGGACACCGTTTGGAAGAGATTTTGCTGTCTGGCTCTCTGACAACTTGATAATACCGCATTCCAGTGCCTTTCACATTAAAAAGTGAATAAAATTTACCACAGAAGAAGTGCCAAATGTCTGAAACCACCACATTTATGCACTCAAGTGCCATGTATAAACCAGCTTGATTCAATACTGCCCATGTCTAAATGCCCACGCTCTGGGTGAGCTGTTCTCAAGGGATGGAACAGTTCACTGGCGGCTTTCCTGTGGTTTTTGGTTGCTCTTCCAGCCTGCAAAATAAAAAGGGTGCCAACAGCGATGGTCAGAGAAGGCACCTGCTGGGAGACTGGAAGACAGCACAGCATCACACAACACAGGCTACAACACAATGGATAAACACTGCTGGAAGCATCAGTCCTGTACTAATTAGCCTACTAATAATCTGGCCAAGTTGGTAGATGGTTAGCTCTGATTTCTCCGATGCTCATGAACGACCAGCCAGTATTAAGTAGAGCCAGCAGACTGTGTGTGGGACAGGCCAGAAGAAGATGGGGCAGTGCTCAGGAGAACAGAAGACCCCTTGATGGAAGGGTAACCTCTTACCGTTAGATCTGCCGCCCTTCCAAGAAAATCAAAACGACGTTAATAAAACTCATGGTGGTTGTGCAGAATCACAGACACTACTTGCAATCCCTTTTCCACGTTAGCAAATACCTGCACCAACAGCCTCTAGTAAATCCACATTTGCATTCCAGAACAACTCATCAGTTTGTCACACACCCACATCCACAAAGCCTGTGAAGGTGCTAGAAAAGCTATCTGTGCTCAGTGCACTGCAGAGGCTTGGTTCAAGGCTCAGGACACTAAAGTGATTTTGAAAGTTATTAGCTGAGGAAAAGTAGGTAGCATTACTCAAACCAATTGAGATAGACCCCCCTCCAAAAAAAAACCCCACCAAAGTCATTCTCTCTCAGCAAGTCCATGAAGAAGTCCATCTATGCTCTCACCTGGACAGTGATAATCAAGTCAGTGGGGGGAGGAGAGGCTGTTGTAGTTTTGGGTTAGGTTTGTGGGTTTTTTCCTGGTACTTTTTAGCTATTCTGTCATTTCCTGCAGCATCACACACACTATAAAAACCCTGCTGACTGACCCCCTTGTCCAGAAGGACAGACAGCACTTCAAACACCAATCATTTGTCAGCCAGTATGGAACAACTACTAGTGTCAAAAACCTTGCGTTTCCTTCCCTCTCCTTGCTTTAATAGAATTACTCTTGGAAAAAGACCTTAAGTGTAACAGTGGTTGGGCAGGAACAACTCCTAAGGTGCAGTTTGTCATCCTTTCACAGAATGGTAACAGTTCTGGTAGCAATTACGAAGAAAACTCACGTTACTTTAAAGAGAAAACTGGTTTCAGTGTCTGATCTCATCACCAAGATAACACTGGATACAGTAAACCTGCTTCTGGTAAATGTCTACAGACTCTCACTACGCTGTTCATCATTAGCAGGGTTATCTCTAAAACCACATTTTTGGTTCTGAAACCCCCTGTGAAGGGAAGGGGAAAAGAGGACAACACAAAGCTTACCTTCTGCAGCGGTAGGAATTAATCTGATCAAAATGCAATTGTTAGAAGAAATAAGCAAGTGAAGCTAACGAGGCTGTCTCTCCAACATACAGATGACAGGATATACTGTAACATATGAAAATAATTACAAGTTCTACAAGAACTAACCTTGTAAATTTGCACATGGTAGCAGCCTGGAATTTCCAAGCCAAAACTAGCACTTTAAATTCAGTGGGATCAACACAGAGGTCATTGCAAAATCGTTCCATTCCTTCTTCCAGTATGGCATCTTCCCGTTCATCCTTATATCTCCTAAATAGCTCCCCAATCCTCTGGAGTGAAGATTCTTCTGCGGTGGAAACAGAGTCTTTCTTTGTATCTCCAGAAAACGTTGGAGGCTGAGTAGACTCCACAGCAGCATCCGTTTTCTTTGTCCCATTCACCAATATATCTCCTGAAGACTTCCCACAGGCTGAACCGTGGTCGTCTTTGTGGACTGCACTTCTCTTACTATGAGACTTGCTGCTGGATTCCCTTTCCCCATTTTTGCTGCCGAGGGTAGAAGAAGGATTCTTGCACTTCGTGACACACTGGCCCATGATGTTGCAAGCCCAGCTTCTAGAGCAGTCCCCTCGCCTTCGGACAGCCTCGCAGCTGCTCCTCAACACATCTCACCCTGCCATTAGCAGCAGTCAACTAACCTGAAAAACAGTTTCAGAGTCAAATTGCTGTTTCTCCACAACGAATATAGTAAATATTAAATGTGGGATAACATTTGCCAGTAAGAGACCGACTTCAGGATATTGAAGTTTTGCATACTGAAAAGGAGTAGTGTACAGAAGGCTGGCATATGCCATAAATTTCAGGCAATTTCAGACCGTTTTACCTAGAAATCAATGCAGCTCGCTCAGTGGCTGCAGTATACTAACGGGCCCTAATAAAGGAAATTCCTAAAATTCTTACTGTAACATAGGTTACAAAGAGGTTGATTCATGTACAGGCTTCATCAAGACAGACTACTCTAACCCAGAAGTATTTTAAAGGAAATGGTTTTTTAAAAGGATACCCACATTTTATATATCGAATATAAAACACTGAAACAAAGCAGGGGAGAAAGGAGAGGGTGGGAACACTGATGGGACAAGCTGGCAGAGACTTAAGCAGTAGATACAGACTGTGCCTACAGCAAATGGGCAACAGCGGGGTGTTGGGGGGGGGAGAATTCTGGTTTTTTTTGTTACATAGAGTTTGGAATCTAGATTATTGTTCTTAAAACATAAACAGAGTGTGTTGGCAGAAAGGAGGCAACACTCACTTTTCATGCAAGATGGTGTTAAGGAATTATTGTTTCAAGTGGGCTCCTCCCTGCAGGTAATGAGACAGACAGGGGAGGGGGCCTTTTTAATGAACCTTTTTCAGACAGACACACATGCAGATAAGAAGTAGTAATTCCAGTTCAGTTTTTTTTTAAAAAATCAAAATTAAAATGACAAAATGATTTCATCATACTCTGGTTTTACAAATCACAATGTTAAAGCCTTGCATATGGGAAAAAGATATTTTACACACAGAAAAGGGTTCTAAAATTTTCCCTATTAAAACCAAAGTAACACTCTGACTCTACCCTATCAGCGTGCAGCCACGCCACAGACAGGCCCTTTCTCAGAAACATCAACTCCAAGAAAGCAACTGCTTATCATATTCCTCGTTTATCCACTTATTTGCATTTCACCTCCACTGTCAGTTAAGCAAAAGCCTCAAACATAAAATTGGGTTTGCCCTGTCTCTGTTTCCTGCTGCCAGGTTACAGAATTTGAACAAGGAAAAAAGATTAAAAAATTAAAAATTAAGAAATAAAACAGATATCATGTCATTTTTTCTGTATTCCTGGGTTTCTTTGGTAAAGCTCTTCTGAGACCAAATCTCTGTCTTAAACTGTAAACCAGCTTGGAACAGCAACAAGTGCAGATGAATTTTTCAGAAACTGGGATTACAAACCCCAATTTTCTCTCAGCCATTACACCCATTTTGGCAAAACACCACATACCCAGTGTTGTGAGCAAGAAAAAAAAAATAAATAAAAAAACCTGTACCACTACATCAGCCAGGATGCTGGTTTCACCTACCTGGCTTCCCTTCCCCTCCCAAATCCCTTTTCTTAAGCCCATAACCCACAAACAAAACTTATTTTGAGGCAGCAAAAGCAACAAATACCCAGTACATCCTTTCACCAAACTGCTTTAAAGATGAACTTTACATGGGCAAGTAAAGTTCAATCTAATGCATTCAAGAATAATTTCTTACAATTCAAATAATTTACTTATTCATTTGTATTTTAAAGAATTCATTAAAACATTCATTTCCACATAAACAACCACTGTGACAATTTCACTGGTCCTTAGTACTTCCCAGCTCTTTGACTTGCAGAGTCACTGGTTCCTGTGCTGCCATGCAATGAGCAGTATCATCTTCTCTAGTGGATACTAGTCATTTTTTCATTACACCAAAACAAACAGGATATTGTTAGACAGTATAAATTACCACTTTGTGATTAACTCCCAGATACCAGCCTTCCTCCACCACCACTCCCCTTTAAATGCATCAGAATCCATATGCTCAATCTACACTAATTCTTGTTCTTCCATCAGTTTCTCAAAGGCAGCACTACCAAGTTCTTCTTCAGAGAAAGGGCTAAGTTTTTATTTAGACAGAAGCAAGTAAAGGAACAGAACAAAAAAAAAAACCCTGTATAAAAACTAAGATTACAGTTTAAAGTAGAGTTTAGCTAGTTTAGAAAACTTCCTGCTCATACACATTACAGCAATTATTAGCTGTTGGGGATTCAGAACAGCTTTTCCCTGCGGACAGATTAAAGAAGAGCAGCCTATTAGTGAATGGTACTTTCATCTAAAGTAGCTGGTAGTAGTCACATCACATGCAGCATAATGGGCAGAGATGAACCCAATTCACTTCAGGAGTCCCAATTTAAAGTTAAAAAAAAAAAAAAAAAAGAGAAAGTTTGCAAGACTGACTTACATACCCTGCCCATAAATTTTCCTAACTCAAGTGACTCATGCTGTCATGCTTCCTAAGCAACAGCTTCTATTAATGATGATAATCTAATATTCAAGTCTACAAAGCGACATCACCAGCACGATAAAACAGACGGGGTTTATTGTCATTTGCTGTCATGACAAGACAGCATTACAAGGCAGAAAGGGGAGGTCAGCCAGCATTATTGAACACCTGTAGGTGAGGAATTACCCTGACAGCCATTTCCAAAAACCAATGGAGAGCACGGTAGTACTACCCCACCAAGTGCAAGTTACCCCAGTCCCACAGCACACCCTTCTAATGAACCCATTTTCTGTTTCCCACCCTACTTGCCTTCCAAGGAGCCAACTGCTGCTCCTGCTCAGCCAGTGTCTGGGCTCTGCTCACTCTGCTTTTCCCTGCAGCAACACAGCTCTTCCTTCCTCCTCCTCCCTGCCGAGGAGGTGTTCAGAGCACAACAATCCTACTTGTTATGAACAAACACTAGAAGATACTGAAGTACAGTTGCTGTAATTCCTCACTTTTCTACTGAATGAAACTTGATGCCACGTGCCAGATACTTTGAAGCATTCTACCCCCAAAATAGCAAAACCAGCTTAAAAAAAACAGAAGTCAGACCGCATCCGCTGGCAGTTCATGCATGTATCTGGTTTTGCAAGAGACAAATCTTTTGGCGCTCCATCAGTTACCCTTTCATAAAAGGCCTCCACCGAGCTGGATTCACTTCACTTACTAGTCACCTCCGCTTCCGACATGACTCAGGTTTCAAGGCATGAAAGGAACAAGAGCCTCGGAAGGAGATAGAAACGAGTGGGAGAACTCGGCCCTTTTGTTCAGGAAGGCCGGAGAGAGGATCCAGTTGCAGCACCAGAAGCTGCACATGGAGCTCAGTGTTCAAGGAATATGAAAAAGCACTCTCAGGAAAGCGAACGCTCATTTAACTGTAGAGCAAAGGAAATGTCAAGTCTAGGTCACGCCGATCACAGTTAAGTGAGCACGAGGACGCGCAAAGGTATTTCTCCCAGCGGGATCGGGAACCGCAAGTGTAAAGTTCACGCGTACCCAAAGGTTACGCTGGATCAGTGGCAAAGCATCAATTCCCAAATGATCAGTTCCCAAGAGCAAAATTACTGTAACGGGCTGGTACAACATAAGTGAGACGCTAAAGGCAGCGCTGACCACTGGTTTAGCCATTCTCCTAAAAACAACCAAAATCCAGGGCTAAGGTTGGATGACACTCAGCGCTACAGGCCGTGGTACTCCCAAAGAAGTTTGATTACTCAGACACGTGTTGAGCAATACCCGACAGTAAATATGAATCACTAAGATGCCCGTGAGGCTCCTTCCACGTAACAGGAATTGCAAAGCAGAGATCAGCAGATGATGTTCTCTGCTCCTCTCTGGAGGGGAGAAAGCAACTGGAAACACAGGAAAACCAGTGCTGGAGAATACAGCCACCTGCTAAGAACAAAGGGTGCATAGAACCATATAGCCCAATGCATTCAACAGACAACCTAAAGAAGATTGGAAAGACCTCACTAATACTTAAGCTTTTCATTTTGTTTTGGGGTTTTTTGTTTGTTTGGGGGTTCTATTGTTGTTATGGGGGGTTTTGGTTTGGTTTTTTTTGCTTTTTTTTTTTGTTTGTTTTTAATACTGTAAGAAAATTAGGTTTTTCTCCATTTTCAAGTGACCAGACCACACGTAACCCAAGATTTGAAGCAAGGAAAACAACAAAGTGACTCAGTAATAATTCTCTGTCACACGAGCACATCATGGCACAATTGAAGAGAGCAACACTGAAGCAGGGGAAAGCTGGCTGGAGGGGAGAAGATGCAAAGGAAATATTTAAGTAACCCTGTATTTTTCCTTTAATGACCAACGTTATTGCAGTAACAGAAATTATTGGATACATCCAGAGAATAACAAAACACAGCCAGGCATTATGGCGTTTAATAAAGTGTTGCATAAGAAGGTATTTACAACAGGTTTCAAAACGCAAAAAGTATCAAGAGAGAAGGAAAAAAACCCTCTGTACATTCAAGAACAGCTCAAAGACAAATTTAGGAAATCTCATAACAAAAGGGGGACGCAGCTCAGCCAGCCATTAAATCCCTTCCCCAGTAGCAGTTCACTAGCTAAGGCAAAGACGATGTTGCCAGAGCTTAACTAAGCTGAAACCCAGCCTCAACTTTTGGCAAACACTTGAGGATAGTCTGTAAGAATTCTATGGAATTTCACTATGCATTATCTACCTTTTAGCAGAGAAGAATACATGACTTCTAAACCGGCTGAGAGTAGGGAATAGTATCATGGGTGCCCCATCTTTTTCCAGCTCTGAACAGATACACACAGCTTTCCGCTGGGGAAGCACAAGATGATCACTGCAACTCCTGAACCAGAAGTGATTGCTGCTCTAACAGTGGATGCTGGGCAAGTGATCTTGTAAGCAAACATCTAATACTCACATAGTTTCACCTGCACAGGGAATCATTACACTAGCTTTCACAGCTTCCTTCAGGCTCCCTTGGTTCCACATGGAATGCTGCAAGACAAAAGACCACACAAAACGTTACTATTAGAAGAGGCTATTAAAGCTCTAAAATGTACCAAATTGTTCAGAACCTTCATAGCCAAAATCCATTTATTGAAAAAGTCATTTTAATAAGTAAAATCTGAAGTAGTTTGATAAGTAGCATTAACCCCACTGACTCTGCATTGCCATATAAAGCGTGGATCGCGCACTGAATACAACAGACAAGTTCAAATGTTTGTCAGGAGTAAACACACACTTCCGGATACTTTTATGGCTTTCAGCATGGCAGAGTTAATTCCTCATTTCATGCACCCAAAGCAAAACAGAGGCCATGCTACCACTGTCAATGCATGTTAGCTAAGCGGCTGTTTAATCTGTGAATGCCAGACAGCTGCTACCTAGCAAAGCATAATTTGGGCCTAGAAAGTAATTCTCTTTTTTTCATTCTCTAGCACATTCTTTTCCATGTTTGTTTTCCCATGTTCAGTTGAACTGGCTCGATGTCTCTTAAACTCCCATCTCTGCTATACAACTACAAAGCTCTGAAGAGAAGATGACAAAGGTTTATGTAGCAACAGCTACAACCACAGCACCCAGTCAAACATCCCAAAACAAAACAAGAAAGCTCCGGCAAAGCTCCTCAGCTCTACCATACTAACAAAAACACTAAAACATCTTGTTTTTACAGTTCTTAGTACATCCAGGGAGTATACGGATTTTTTTTGATGAGACCCACATCTTAGGAAACAAGTGGGAACACTAACTTGTTCAGTGCTTCATTCAGTAGAAAGTAGGGAAATGGATGTAGAAAGACAACCATGAAACAAGTTCTTACCGTACATGTCAATCTCTGCATAAATTGGGTTTTCCCCAAACTTTAGTCCTATATGAGGATTAGCACAAGTTTGACCAACAAACAAAACATAGTTCAGACAAAAGCTTTTAAAAAAAATAAAAAGACCAGGAAAACAGGCATCCAAAATGCTTCGAAACCCCTAGAAACTGTGGAGTGGTGCTTTCCCCCACGAGTGACACACAGGGAGCAAAAATGTATCTCCACTGAACCATTTTTGGGTAATTACTTTTGATATGGGTAGTCAAAAAAAGCCTCCCTTGCTCTGTACTTACACTCTCCACCTCTGAGGCTCATCTTCCACACAACCAACCACCCTTTTGCCCCCTTGACAGTCTCACTCCTGCTGAAAGGGCCACTCCGTGCAGGCACACGGCCACCAGCAGCTTAAGCGTGTACGGGAGCGGGGAAGTTCCTGCCTCTCTCCTGGTGAAATTACTAGCTTGGATTTCTTTCTGTTTGACCATAGCATCCCATGAATTTCAAGAATTTAAGCAAATGGAACATCTGGCACTTCTATGTTAATTTTCTTTGGCACCCTGCAACTAAATAATTCCTTTTATAAAACACTGGGGGAGGAAAGAAGAGACAGGAGGGACAGGGCACTGCACAGACTCATTGCCACAGGGGTCTGCTTAAATAGAGGAGAGGCAACATCTTACACTTCACATCTTGAAAACCATTGTCATGGCAACTTTATGCAACAAACTAGCTACTTTTCAAACAGATTTGTATTTCTTTGGAAGAAACCTACCATCCACCAAATCTACATTTTCCAGTTGACTACAGCACGTAGGGGAGTGAATGCTTATTTCACATTCAAAAGCAGCAGAATATAACAGAGTTCAGCCCTACCCAGCACTAGCCAAGCTTTCTCAGACCGTGTGAAGCAGTTGCCACGTTGGCTGACCCATGCACACACACTGTCTGGAGCCAGGTGCCAGAAATTTTAACATCTATTCAGACTCCCAGCTACAATTCTTCCCCCAATTCTTACTGCTTTTATTCTACCAAGTTGCCCATTTAACTTTTTTTTTTTCCCCCCCAAATTTTAACGTAGTAGCAAGTCTAAACTTCTGTGACAACACAATTATGGGATGTGCAATAAAAAGTTAGTCTGAGCTAGCAGTTAAAAACCCAAGCTCTTAAAGTCTGTATTTAAAGGCTACCGTAACTCAGCCATGCGTGGTGGCTGACTTCATCCTAAATCCCACAGGATGACTGTGGCGGGGGTGGAAAGAAGCACCAAGGCTTTTGTTGCACAGGTTTTAATTCAGTCCTTGGGTCAGGGTTGGAAGGAACAGCCACACACCACCATCACCACGCATCCCCCTTCGCTGGTGCCAGAGCAGTGTCACACAACAGCAACTCAGAAAACAGCCTGCTTCCCTCGTTAGCAATCCCAATCAGCAGCCCGCTGGGAAAAGTAGTAAATGGTGTGCACCCTCGGGATCCTAAAGACCTTTATTTTGCTCACCTGCTGCTTTCTGCACCTGTGTCTGCCTCCCCCCTGTGACTCAGGCTCTCCTGAGCACTGGTGCTTGGAGGATCTCACCAGAGAGCAGCCCCAGAGCCGCTATCACCCTCCGCACTCCTCCTCAGCAGCTTGGCCAGGGGTAAGAGCTGAGAGAGCTCTCACAAAAGGCAACTCTATCTGTGTTCCTGTGAGGAATCAGTGAAAAATTAGTGATATCATTTCCCTCTTCAGCAGGCAGAAATTGAGAGGATCAGCTCTGCACGTGGGAGATTTTACCTTGCAGCTGAGTTTTATGCTCCAGCACCAAAGCACTTGGTGTGTAAGTGTTAAAGCACAAACAAAGCTTCACTCAGCAAAGGTACCACATTATGGAAACTGATTATTTCAAGTTATAACTTGCAATGAAACTTTCTCAGCAAAAGCTCTCTCACCCCAGCACAATGGGCACGTTATGGGCTTCCATTAGCCCAGAAGACACCTCACCACATCCCCAACCAAGCGCTGTGCCAGCACTACTCTGTCACACAGATCTGCTCCACACCTCTACTACAGAAATACATTTATGTAAAGTTACAAGAGGAAGTCTGAAAGCAGGAAAGTCCTGCTGCAATTAGTTAAAATGAATTATTAGTCAGGCTTCCTGCGGTTCAAGCACCTTTCAATGAACTTCAGTGAACTACAATGAACTACAATGATTTTGGAGACAAGCAGATGGGAACTTCGTCAATTTGTTCCAAATCAGGGTAAAAAGCTATTTCTGAAGAACCTTGCTTTGGGCTTTGAATCAAACCAGACTATTTAGAAATCTGATCCAACTGGGTAAAGTTTGTCTCTACAGAACACACCTGTATCAGAGTAAGAGCTAGTTTTACAGGTTCATGAAGAGGGACTGTGTAGAGTTTTGGCTGCCCCTTGGCAGAAAGCGAAACAGCAGTCAATCGGAAAATCAAGCAGTTTCCAGCCTGACAACACGTATGTTGGAATCTGAATACTTTGCCTCAACCAAGTTGTGGACTTCGAGAAAGACCATACCATATTGAAAAGGCTTAACTTCTCTGGAAGGGAAGAGAGGGGCAAGTATCTCAAAAAAGAAACCCAACCCAAGGAACAACAGATTCGGACACTGCTTGCCCACATCTACAGCCCATAATGCTGGGACAGCTCTCAGTGCCAAGAGCCAGAGTTGTCACCAAATCTGTTCCCAGAAGCCGCCCACAGACACCAAAAAGCAGGCAAAAATCTCTTAAACAATTGTTCTTTAACATAGTGTGCTGTCATTTCATGTCCAGGGTTGGGACATCAGCAGGGATTTTTCCATCCAAGACTCTGGGCAGGAGAAACCTGCTTTCTGCACTCTTGAAGAGCACACCCTGCTAAGACCCAGGGAGTGACAACACACTTCATGTCCAAACTGTCTTAAAAAAAAATGGGATAAATGTTTCAGATCTGTAGTTCACTGTGTGCAGCTAACTATGCAAGGTTAGTTTAATTAAAAATTAATAATAATGTGAAAAATTGTAGGGAAACGGAGAGTAAAGGCACCTTAGTACTTTTCCTCATAGAATACACATTCCTTAACCAGCTTTTTCAGATGACAGACACACATCATCCTCAAATCCCTCTCTCTCTTTTACATTCTCTAACCACACAATACCTTACTTTCCGATCACTTCTCATTGTCTTTTCCACTTGGCCCCATTAAAAAATTTTAAATCCTTTCCTATTATGCACTTCATCCTACTTTATTAGGTGGGTGGAATGGATTATTGTATTTTCACAGAGCAAACCCAAGTCCAGTTAGCTAAAGAGCATATAATCTTAGAAGAGTGCCTTCAGGTGCTTCTGTAAAGTAAATAAATTAATGAACTAATACATGCAGCAGCAGTACTTGTTTTGAGAAGTCTAATTATGCTATGAGCAAGACAATGGGCAGAGGGGAAATCAAGGCAGCCAAACAACGTGGCTGCTCAAGAACACACCGTCAGTTTTCAGTAAAGCTGAAACCAGAACCCTGACCAGATCCCATCCGATTCCCTACTTTGAACGCAGTTAGACATGAACAAACTCGTTTATTTCACTGCACGTAATTCAAACCCTGGATGAATTTGAATCTACCACCTGCAAAAAACAAAGATTTCATCACTGAGCAATTCATCTCCATCCACTTTAAAACTATCAGTCTTCCCTCTCTCTCCTAAGATCCTTGTCAAAGGCCATACAACTCTCAAGGTCCAGCACTTACAAAACAGCAATCACCTAATTGAGGGTTTCTGGCTGTTTCCCCTTTAATATGCAAAGGGCTGTAAAAGAATAATCCTTCGGTATTTTTCCAGGGTACACTGTAACTTTCACACAGCGTGATAGACCTTTAGCACCTCAGTACAAATCATGAATAATTAAAGCAGCACATGTCAGGGGAAGAGCTACCCTGGAACACAACCAGTTCACATCTCTGTAGCAAGACTGCAGATTATGGCATCAACAGAGACAGTGACCCTCAGATATTTGACAGAGATGTATCCTGCTGTAAGCATCCGAACTCAGCTGTGCTACAAATATTTACCTTACTCTCAGTCAATTCTGTAAATTAAGCTACGGAAAACTGCAACTGCTCTGTAGACAAACCACAATAACTTTGAAAAACTACCTCAGTCTGCAGCCACTTTGGAAGGGAAAAAAAAAAACCATTAACTTTTAAATTGAGATAAGCTTGCACAGATTCTCTTTTGCAGTGAGTTCAGCCAACAGACTTCACTCTGCAGCAGCAGAGGCACCTTCATACTTTACGTTCAGCTGAATATAATTTGGGTAGATAGTGAGTGATTTCTGTAATAAGTTATGCTTTCAACTAATTGTAAGAAGTGAGTAACTTTGTATTTCTCACTGCTCTCAACCCTGCAGAAAACCACAGGAATCACACAAAACAAGAAAGCCCTTGCAGCAGCTCGGGTTAACAGTTTCCCATTTCCAGCATGTTTGAAAGCAGCCGTGAGAACCATGGCACACACAGAGCCACCTAACAGGGCAATGATGGCAGAAGGCTAAAGACAAGAGCCTGAGCACCTCATAAGATCACTTCTGGCAGCAGATGTTCCTAAGGAGTTGACAGAAGGCCCACCAGCCCTCACCCTCAGTGTAACACAGCTTACAGGCTGCCAGCCAAAAGGATCACTCGTTTCATGCAGTTGTGTAGGAACTTCATTGCCAGCTGACCACCTAAATGCTGCAATCACATTTAAGTTACGTACAAAGAATTGTTCTAAGTGAAAGGACTGACATCTGAAAGTACTTGAAGAGCATGTGCAGTTTTTAAAGCAGAAAATACACAAAACCACCTGCAGAGACCCTGATTTGAGTCCTGACTTCCCTATCACAATGAATGACACTAACACTTTACACTACACAAAGGATGCTGCAATGTTTGGAAGTTAACTGCATCAACAGCTTCAAAGGAGCTCCTTTGAGTATACTTGAACTTAGGTCATCAGTTTTAACAAAGACTCTCAGCTCTCCCTGAGAAATCCAGTGGCAGCTTCAACCAACAGACGCATTTTGTTAATAAGCTTTCATATCCTTGATTTCACTTCGTGTCCTGCATCTCACAAGAGAAGTGAGGTGTGCAGGTACCTATCCTGTGTCTCACGAGACATAATCACTAACTCCAAGCACAGGTAACCCTGCCTGAAGCTGGTATGCATCAGACCTTCGGCATTTCCAGACCGCCCATTTATGTGCTGATCCAGAGCACTCAAGGCTTTCTGTACAGACTCATCTGTAAAGAAAATACTGTACAGTCAGCATATGACCAAAACCAAGTTCTGGGACATTTGTGTTTGTAAGTCTATTACTAAACTACACACATACACCCCATAATCATAGGCCTTAAGATTATTTTTTTCTCCCTCCCTTTCAGTTTTAAAACAAAAGGAGAAGACTGACTACATTAGATGTTTCAAAGCTGCAGAAGGAAAAGCTGCATCCAAGTAAAATACTTCACAGTAACAACTAAAAACTGTTACTTTCTGCTAATACATGGATGCAAAAATAAGACTGGTATTTTTTAGGAGCACACAATCCTTTTGGGTTTAAAAAACCCACTTATGTTCACTAAATAGGAACAGCAAGACAACAAATAACTATGACTGTCTTTGGCAGTCTGACTTTCTGGGAACAACAAATTGTGACAGGAGGTCAGTAACAGCATTCTCACATTTTGCTAAGTAAGTTTTGTCGGTCACAAAACAGATGTCACAGACAGAGCAGCGTTTATAACTATTCTTTCTGAGACACCAGAAGATTACACTAGTTCATTCTCTTTACCAGAATCCTGTCCCACCATCTATGCTTTTGTTGGTTTCTCTACTGTATTCTACTTCTATGAAAGCGTTCTTTAATACTTAGTTCTAAGCAGTCCCCTAACCATCACTGTTCTAGTAGCAAAATACAGCAATTAAATAACCTTTACCTAAAATCCAGATTTTCTACTTCAAGATGCAGATCATTGGATTGGTGTCCCCCATGACACATAGATAAAATGGAGACATGATGAGTCTAAATGGGTTAGTTCTCAGATTACCTTTCAGGCAAGAGGCTTTGATTCCTTTTCTCTTCCCCTGTTTGCTCTGTTCTGGTTAAAACTGAGACCAGGATGTAAAAACATCACCAAACTCTCACACCAAAGCCACATGTGACAGGGAGAGCCACCTTACGTCACCTTTAAAGAATACTGGCATTTAAGGGAAAGCAGAGCTCCACTCCAGTTTGCCAACCACCTTTGGGACTCTCAGACTTGCTCCCCCACAGCCAGCTGAGCAGTTCCACAGACCCTTTTCATGAAAGGGTGAAGTCATAGACGATGGGAGCACATCTGTAAGGCTTGGCTTTTCTGATCACTCCCTGGGAAGGCTTCACCCAGATCTGTAATTACCTGACTCAAACCAGGGTTAAAAGAAGAAGAGGGGGGAGAAAAGGGGGAGGAAGGGGAAGAAGAGATAGCTGACTGTTTCAAAAGACACACTCCAGACAGTTTACTGTATAGAAGACACCAAGAAAACTAGCACAGACAGTTCAACTTGTGTCATATGTTTACAGGGGGTAAATTGCAGGTGGCTCTTTACCAGAAGGCAACATTTCCCTTGAACATTTGCCATGAAATTACCATTGTTTCGAGTCAAGTTACTATGTCATTACTGCTGAATAACTTGGAGTCAAGTATACAATTAATCCATGTCACCAATGCAGATAATCTGCAAAACATTACAGCCATTTAATCTAGTATTTTTAAAAGGAGGAAAGGGGGAAGAGACAAAGACATTATTAGACTTCCAGTAACCAGAAGACAAAGCTCATTAGTCAGAGGCAAATAAAGGAGAGGAAGCCAGTGAGATAAGATGCAGATCCCCAGGGAGAAGCAGCCAGAGAGAAGGAGCCCAGTCAGGGAATTCTGAAAAATTCAGGAAAACTGTTAAGAGGGTTCCCTCTTACCTTCTTGTGACTACCAAGTCCCTCAAGTGTTTACAGATTGTTCTCTGAGTCTTTGAGAATTCTGGATATCAATACTCAGTTCCTTCTTTATTTTTAAGAATGAGGATGAAAGAAAGGGCTGTTTTTCTAACATACTCTGCCTTCATTTTTTACAGTCTCTTCTTTCTTGGAGCAGAGTTTTCCTGCTACATCCACTATTACAGTCCCTTGTGCCTAATGGAACGATAACATTGTTTATGCACTTCACAAGTTCTTATAAACTGCCAAAACCCCATGACAATGGGTTTTATAGTGCTCTGAGACTCTGAATTTAACGTACCAACACTTTCTCTGCACCTATAAAGAAAAGAGACTGCTATGGCGTGGGAGAGTTCTGAGGGGACTCACACTCCTCCTGAGTTGTGGCTGTGCATCTCTTCATATCCAAACCACCTTCACATTGTTTTCTGCCATGAGGAAACACGCACTTCGAAGAGCCATGTCTAACCCCCACTCTTCCATCCCCTTTCCATCCATTTCATTTTTCCTTGCCCCAATACACATACACACAACATACAGGATTTTTTTTCCTGTTCCTTAAACTGAACCAGAGAAAGTAGCAGAACCAAGCCTCCTCCTCCAGACACAAATTTGTTAGAAAAAGTCCCTTTGTCTTAGAAGTCTGTCAAACTGCCTGGCAGACCCTCTTGCTCAATATATACATTAACTAATTTCCACAACAGTCTTCCCAAAGAGCTGTTCTTATTTTTCTCTCAAAGCCACCCCTTCAGTTCATCCAATCACCTTTTTTAATACAATCCACGCTAAATGGAAGTAAATTGTAATTATGAATGAATTTCCAAGATGAACAAATTGTAAGATTTACTGACGCAAATCAGTTAAAATTTGCTATGAACAGGACAATGTTCAGCTCCAAAATAAAGCAAGAAACTGTGCAGAGAAGGCACCTAACCCAATCATAAAGATGCAGGAGGAGATTATAAAATATATTGGAGGCTATCAGTCTCAAGATGAAAGCAATTTCAAAAACATCACACTGAGCAGCCAAGTAGTATCAAAGTTGTAAGCTCCCCCACTAATAGTCTTGTAAAATTGTTTAAGCATTATAATCATTCATGCCTGCATAGAACTTGCTACTAGGAAACAATCAGAATTTTAGAAATGATTACAAGAGCTGATATCTGCAGTAACTTTGTAAAGGCATTTGTACGCTGTGAATCCAAACTAATTCAACACAGATCACAAGCTCTCCTTTTTCTGCTGATGTGCAGAAAATCTTTGCTTTAGACTGTGTGCTGCCTTTCATGTAAAGGGCTATGAAGGTTATTCCACAGAGCACTAACACACACACACACCTGTGCAGGGAAAGGAAAGATTTTAAAGACAAACTACAGAACTGACAAGAACGGTTAGAAGCCAGATCTCTTTACTTTCACATGCAGCCCATAACCAAGGGACTGTTTCCTTTCCTGAGGATTATCTTTTACCAGGGAAGCGGGCAGCATCGTTCAGATGCACTTGAAAAACCATTGCAGTCATTCTTTCTTCCCACTGACAGCCCAAATAAAACACTAATACCACAGTTATACATTAACTGTTTAACAAGGAGGCTCTTAAACAGATAATAAGATGCATTTAGAAGAGATGTCTTTTGTTCACCAAAAAATAAGACAAAGCACACAGCAAAACTGTAACTGCCAGTGAAGCCTGCCTGTAATTTTCAGAAAGGTTCTGTGGTTTTTATCTGCACAGATATACCCCTTTTTCCAGGGCACTTAACCTATTACCCCCTTAAATTATGCGGCAGACAGTACCATTTAAAAAAAGTTCCCAGCTGTGGATCAATGCTCTATTCCAATACTTGGCATCAGACTGTTCAGTTATCAATGTAACGTTTTGAAGGACAGCACATCAGCAGTGTTAACTGTTTAAAAGATAATCAATGATTCTTTCCAGCAACCACAGCACTGATAGGAAAGGCATATTCCTTCAACCAATCTTTGCTTGGAACACTGATTATGCAAGTTACAGTTTAGGTTGTTATGAGTGGTTTATTAAGTGCCAACATAGCCTCAAAGAGTGAGAGTGATGAACACAGGCTGAAGCTCTCACAGGAAGGGAAAACACATTCAGGAGAGGGAGGGAAAGCTAAGGTGAGAACTGGCTGTGCAGAGGTGGTATGTTCAGATTGCGGGAACTGTCTTGGAAATAAACTGCGCTACATTTTATCACTCTCCCCGTCTCCTGACAACACTACGATTATACACCTTCTAGCGTTTCACACGTAAAGGCTGGGCACGAAGAGTATTTGAACAAAGCGGCCGATCCTCCCCTCAGCGCCGGCGGGGACGCGGTGCTGCACGCACAGGGGCGGCTTGAGAAGGAACGTTTCAGGGTCCTGCAGATGGCACACACCATTTTAAAATATAATATAATGTAATATAATAGGAAAACAACCCCAGAGTGAGCCAGCACCACTACCTCGGGCACACGAGTCTGAGACGGGAGGGATGGGCTCGGTGTTTGCCCGCCGTTGCCCCGGCCTGCCCGGAGCGAGACCCCGCAAACACCCACNGCTGCCGGCCCAGCCCCGCAGCCCGCCCCACCGGCCGGGCAGGGCCGAGCCGAATCGAGCCCCACCACTGCCGTCTCCGTCCCCCCCGCCCGCAGCCCGGCGCGGACGGGAAGAGACACGGTCCAATTCACTCACCTCAGCGGCTCCCTGCGAGACTGCCTCCCCCTCCCTGCATCACTTCCGGGGGTGAGCAGTCAGCTGGCAGCGGCGTGGCGCTGCGCCGTGACGTACCGCGACGTGCCCGACGCCGCACGCACGGTTAGGGCAGGGGAAGGCAACGGACCGCCACCGCCTCCCTCGCCCACCGGAACGGGGGGACGGGGCTTAGCGGGGCGGAACCGCGGCGCGAAGGCGGGGAGCGGGGGTCCCGGCGCACTCCTTACCGGAGGTAAAGCGAGCGGTGGAGGGCGGACAAGCCGGCGCGGAAGGGAGGGAGAGGCTAGAGGTAGGAGGGGGTTGGACAACCCCCCCTCGCCTGCTTCGTGCATTGGTTCCGCCCGGCTGCGGGGGCAGTGCCGCCCCAGCCACCAGGGGGCAGAAGGGCGCCCGCGCTTACAGCGCCCCCCCCCGGCGACTGGGCCGCTCCGAGCAAAGATGGGGGAGCGGCCAGCGCCATCTTAGGGCCGGCACCAGCCCCGTGGGGTGCGAAGGACTGCTAAGTCCCAGAGCTGCCCTGCGTCCATCCACAGCGCCACTACCTGCCACAGTCATTGCTGTGCCCATCCACAGGGCTGCCCAGCCAGTCCCCATGCCTGCCTGATGACAGCAGTGGCTGGGAGAATGGCTGGGGGATGGCCCAGTGCCCAGGTGGCCTAGTGAAAGTCCTGTGCATAATTAATCGTGAACCTCTCACCTGGGCCTGCTGCTGACCTGGAGCTTGTGTCAGGCGGGTGACCTTCCATCCTGTCACCACCAGGCCTTTGGGCCTTCTCCCCACAGACACTGAGGGATGACAGGCAGAGTGGGGCTTCCCCCAGGCCCGTGTTCCACTGTCCTTGTGTTGCCAGGGAAGCAGGAGGCTCCAAAGACCAATCCATGCACCATTCAGGAGAGCGTAGTGCAAGTCCTGCGTGAGGCTGTGTTGGCAAAAATCCTGAATTCGGATGGGATTCATACACTTGATTTCCAAAAAGTGAAACTTTTCTTCAAAATACATCCTGCTGTGGTTCTCACATGGTGACTAAAAATCCTATCAATGTCCTGGGACTGAAGCATTTGGAAACTGAAGCAGAGGGTTTGTGAAAGGAGTTTTATTAAATGACCCACAGAACGAAGTAAGGAGAGGGGGTGGGGAGGATTGTTTCTCTGTTAGCATTAATATTTATACCTGTTCTCCAGTTTGGGAGTGGTTCCAATGCTGGGAAATATTTCTGTTCATGCATTCAATTGCATTTGGCTCAAAGCCAAGGTATGAATAAGGTGCATAAATCCATACTGGGTTTTGTGTCCACGTCGGTGTATTTCTTTATGCTTCTACATTATATAAGTAAGGCCATCCAAGGATAGCAGAGACTTTGTTTCCCCTATTAAATTTGTTGCACTGCCATTAAAATTGCACTCTTTCTCTTGTGACTAATAAACAACTAAACACAAAGGAGGAGAAAATGGTTCTAAATGTATGAAAGCGTGAGTGACAAGTTTACATAAAACTAGACACAAGTTCATTTTGCCTTAGAGTTTGCATGGCCAGTGTGTGCTTTTCAGGAGAAAGCTAATATGTAAAGCATTTTTTATTTTGTTTCCTCTCCTCCCTTTCTACACTAAGTCAGCGTTTCTGTTCTTCCTGAGGCACTCCCAGAGCAAGAGTCTGTATGTCCTACTAAAACCAGATAATGCCTCAACCACCTCAGAAGATGAAAACTGTGTGATCAAAAGGGACTAGTTAAGGGTTTCCACTTTCATTTATTCAAAATAAGAGAATGTTGTAGAATCCTAATTTTCTGCAGTTTCACTTATTTGAAATTACAGAGGAAAACCCGTAATAAAATCCAAGTCCTTGCTTTTACTATTTATATTCTCTTTGCATGAAGTTTTCCTTTTTCTGATCAAAAGACCACTCCATATATAAATGAAAGCTTAAAAGAGATCCAAGTTCTGTCAGAAATCCAAGGTGTGAATAGAGTGGCAGAGTTCTCATCCCAGCTGATGAAGAGCATAAGTACAAAGATTCAGAGGTGCTGATCCCTGTTTCAGGTCACTTTGCCAGCAGAAAGATACTGGTTTGACAAAATCTAAAACCACGTGAAAGTCACCTTGCTTTCAAACATCGTTATTGAATAACTTGGGTCGGCAACTTGGTTCTTTTTCATCAAATCTGAGTCAAATATATATACTTGGAGTCAAATTAATGCCTGCTGGAAATGTCTCAAAATGTAAAGGTCTGAGTGATGTGCTCTGGGCAGGGGAGTTGGACTGGATGATCTCTGGAGGTCCCTTCCAACTTTGAAATTCTGTGATTCCGTGACTGGTAGAAATGAGGATGTAACACCATCATGGAAGAAGATGATCTTTCATTTTAGTTTGTTTTTCATCATATCAAGATTTAATATTTTCGCTGTGATTGAATTTTTGCTGTGATTTGGTTTTGGCTGAATCTTAAAAAAAAAAAAGGTGTGAGTGTTCAATCAAGAATGAAAATCAAGAGAACTTCTCGCTTTGCTAGGTACATACCTCAGCCACACGTGGTGGATGTTTGCAGTGTACCAGCTGTCACAGGCCACCAAGTCATTGACTCGAGTAAAAGAAGATAAAATTACTTTTGTACAAACTACTTTTGAAATTTCCTATCACTGGAAGGCATGTGACCCGCCCTGCTGTGACAGGAATCTGTGACCCCGTCTCTTCTCTCTGTGCCACAGGAACTCATTGTTTCAGTTGTTGTCCCTCAGGGGAATGATGGACCAAATTCATTGCTGCCTTAAGAACCGCAGACTCATCTCGGCAGACTTGCAGGAAAGATGAATATAGATGACTGACCTCTGGTTGCTGTGGGGAGCTGTGAAAGGAATGATTGATTATCTGTTGCAATAGCAGCAGGAGAGAGACTGTGGGTCACTCTTTAGCTAAGTGGTATAATTTAGCTCTTAAAAAAAAAAAAAAAAGCCAGATATGCTCAGTTTTTGGCATCTCTTTAAGCGTTAGCCAAGGAGTGCATCTGGAAATACGAGCTATAGATTGTCACACAGGCTGAAGCTGGTGATGTTCCATACTATAATGTTGATACACTGTGCTTCTGAATTGTCATTTATTTCCCTGACAGGAATGTGATCATAGTTTGATTCAGAAGGCAGTCAGCCCAGCGGTTTGTCATTGTGCTTTTAGGACTCCTTGCCAGTAGCAAACCAGCTGTCAAATAGAAGTTGTAGCTTCTAAATAAAACATTTTACATCTGAGAAGTTCAAAGCTGCTTTTTCAAATTACTTCACGCAGAGTTCTGTTCTGCACCATCTCTTCCCCTGAGCAAATATGGTTTCAGCATCAGTACTAAGTGTGTGTTACTAATGCATGCCCCAGTTAGCTGGGATGTAAAAGAAGAGATCTATTGTTTTAAAATACCCTTTTTTTTTCCCCCATGGGATATTACTTTCAGCCTTTGTTTCCTAAAGTCCTCTATGTACTCGCTACTGCTGGATTTTATGCTTAAAGTGAGTACCTAATGCTTGACTTGAAAGGATGAAATGAAATAGACTTACAACTTGAGCAGAGGAGCTGTGCAGGAGGAGGAGAGTGCTGGACACGCATTCTTAGCCAAGCATCCCGTGGTGGGAAGCAGCTGTAATTTAGCTCAGTCTCCGTGCAGCTTGCCCTCTGTCCTAACTCTGCTTTTACTGCACTGGTAAGGTCACTTTACAGTGCAGTTGACAGATTCTTTCCTTATTCTTAGATAAACTTTAAATTTAAATTCTATACAGACCTGCAAATAGCAAAAGAGGACTGGTGTTTCACTGCTTATCCACATCCCTGAACTTTTGTGTCAACCATCTAAAACCCCAAAGGAATGTATATTTGTTTCCTGAAAGAAAAACTTGTTGTTATTACGTTTTATAGTTTAAAGGATTATTTGCTTTAATTAACAACGAAAAAAAGTTTGCACCTTCATCATGCAGTAACTCATCCACTGCTCGGGCCTCCTTTGGGTACCATGGGATGTTTCATGTGCTTGGTAACAGGGGTTTGCACATAGATCAAAGGGACGATACAGCCCTGCGATGTCAGGGCTCTGCCACAGCACCAGCAAACGCCTCTCTGGGAGGTGACACTTGGCTTCCCTCCACAGGCTTGATTCTAACCAGCCTGCAGCCTCCCACTTCCCCCACTGGTGGGGACAGACCTAGCGTTGACCTCAGGTAAACACCTGAAATTTGCTCAGGTAATAAAATAGCCCTTGTACTTTTTGACAAATCCGGCTGTGGTTAACCTCTGCGGGCTGCGTCCTGCAATGAAATGAAGGGGTGGTAGAAGTTAAACAATGGGTGTGACTACCACAAGAGGAGTGTTGGTGGGAAAAGCGGTGTAACATCCACTTAGCATTCCAGAGATGTGAAATATAATTATGATTTAAATGCCAAAGATGTAAGTTGCAAGATGAGTAACTACAGGGACATGAAAGCCTCCCTTATCTTCCTTTCCGTCCCACTCAGAATCATTTTGCACACCCACAGAACTAATACAAGTAGTGTCACTTGATGGAATTACACCTGATACATGACTTGTACCGTCACTTACATTTCTGTTGGTGTGGGCTCTCTTTATACCGAAGGAAAAAAAACTCCAATCTCATTTACAGCATTTTAAGTTGGAAGTAATTTTGCACCCAGTGGAATTATTCTCTATTTACGCTCCCACTCAGAGCAGAATCTGACCCAGGCTTTGAATTTTGTCCCATTTGCTCTCATCCTTTCCCGTGACAGACGGGGTCCTCCGTCAGTGAAGGGCTCCTCACACCTTCATTTACGTAGTTTGGCAGAAACAGTTTATGAGCAGGTTTGTAATGTTACAAATTATTGACTGAAATGAGCCACGGGAGCAGCTGGTTGCTGAGTATATCTGAAAAGCTGCTTAATGCCTTTTATGTCATATAGTGTATGTGGGAGGGAGAGCAGTACTGCAAAGGGGCAGCCCATACCTAGGTGAGGGGCTTTACAGTTCTGCATCAATTCCAGCACTGAGAAATTAAAAGGAAGAAAAAATAAGTTCTAGGTGGTGGAGGGAAAAGAAAAATTGTTGGTTCTAAACTTTTAAACAAAATCTTTATAAACAGATTCTTGTTACGTTTAAAATCCAAAAGCAAGAGGTGTGAGGAAAGGGCATTGTCTCAAGTTGTGGCCTTCGAAATTGTAAATCAGAATTTAAACCTGTATTTTAAACATTTTCCCCCTCTGGCATGATTCCTCCTATTTTATTTATGGATTACATGAAAACCTAAGCTGACCGTTCCTGGTGCAGTATTACCTTCTTAGCTGTCAGTGGGGAACAAAGAGCGTCACCAGCTTCACCAGGGGTGACACCGTCAAATAAAAGCAGAGGGGTGAGGCCAGGAGGGGCTTTAGGTGAGGATGTGATTTGGGACTCAGCTTCTGCTAGGTCAGACCTCGTAACTGAGCTGTTTATTTTCTGTACAAAATACGCACTCAACAGAGGGAAGCGATGATTTTTCAGGTACGTTACATGCGTAGCTTCGTGTAGGACTGATTTTATTGCCTGAAATGGAGCTGTAGAGTGGATACAGTGAAGCATTTATTTCTAAGAGTTTGACAACCTGGGACTACCTAAATGTTTTATTGTGGATGTTTGTTTCCTGGAAATACCATAAACATTTATTAGAAACTCTTTCTGCTGGGTAGGAAGAATAGTTTTTATAGCTAGGGGAGAAATATATGATTGGTTAAACATTTTAAAATACAAACAGCAAAATAAAAATGTTCTCTCTTAAGAATCAGAGAAAGTTTTATGTCTGTACTTAAGATCCCTAATAGAGTTCACAAAACAACCAGAAGTCTCTAGATTATAGCAATGGTTAAGACAAAAAAAGGCTAGGATTTAATAGCTTGGGTTTCTTTAGCAAACAGAACTACGGGCCACATCCTGTCTTCAGGTTATCTCGGACTTGGGTGAGGCAAAGACAGTGCAACTGCCTGAACCCACAGTCAGACTGTGCTGAGATATTAGCAGAGCTCAGCTGCTCAAGAACTGGGTGGGCTGAGAAGACTTTGGTGCAAAACCCTCTCCTACTCTCCACGGTAACAGGAGCTGACACAGACTGCGAGGAGGTGAGCGACAGCCACATCGCCTGACGTCCCACAGTCACTTGGGGGCACACATTGGGAAGCAGCTCTTCACCCCTCAGCGAGGAGAGGGTGCTCCCTGCGCAGGGCAGCCGGGGCTGTCTGAACCACCTGCCTTCAAACTGCCCCCCAGAGGAGCCATTCCCAGCACCCAGGTCTGATTTCAGGGTAGATTCAGCCACAGCAGCTGGAGCTCCGGGTTGGCAAATGGATGCTGAGACCGTTAGATGGTGTCCTGCCCCTGACACTCGTTCCTCATCATCCCTACACCTACTTTGCAGTGCTGCTGCATCTTCTTTCTGGGCAGTTGTGGTGTCCCTAAAGAAGTCATTGTTTCTGCAAATATAATCCATGTGAGAAGTGCTGTTCTTGCACTAGTGGATTCGTCTCAGGGATATTTGTGGTGAAACAGTGGCGCCACTTACGTGATCAAATACTCATTTACACAGAATAAGAATGGGATTTCATTCTTGATTTCTGACAAAGATTCTTATCGCACCTGGAGCCTGATTCAGAGGGCTCAGCAGGTACACTGCTCTGTGAAAATCAAGACATTCAGGACCTTCCTAAATCCACAGTTTGTCTGCCTCTCCTGCAGTGCTTAGATAAAGCAGCTTTCATCACCTTTTCATCACAGCAAACTGCAGCTGAATCATTAATACATACTGTAGTGGTATCACAATTAAGCTTTTCAGCCTCTGAAACCTGTACCGGTTTTCAGCAATATATGGTGGCTTTATCAGGTATTTTACTCACAGGTTTCAAGATGCTTTGCAAAGATAGGGTCAGTATTGGTACGACAGTTCACAGGATGGGGGATGCTCAGAGTTTCGGTGACTTGCCCAATGTCTGTTGCAAAAGAGCAGTGAAACACAACCCAGGCGTTCGTGTACCCGGCTTGTGATTCAGCAGAGCATTAAAGCAAGTGATTCACTTCCAGCAGGAGCTCAAGCTGTTTGAGTGGAGACAGATTTAAGTATCAGTTTAAACACTTTGCTGGACTGGGTCTTCTTCAGCTTTTTTCAACAGCTAATTATTGCTCGCAACTACTTTTTTTTTCCATAGAGCTTGGTGTATTTTTAGATGGTGGAAATATTTTTAAACTATGTGTAAAACTGTATTGCTCAAACGTTCATGCATATGTTTGGGGGTCTGTGTTGTTTGGGTTTTGGTTTTTTTTTTTTTTAGATGACACCAGTTACTCGACAAGAAGTTCTTGGCCTTTACCGCAAGGTATTCCGAATAGCCAAAAAATGGCAATCAGCATCAGGACAGATAGAAGAAACTATTATGGAGAAAGAGTACATTAAAAATGAAGCTAAAACATTATTCCGAAAAAACAAAAACGTGAGTGTCCTTACAGTTTTGAATTTCTCAATGATTGCACTGTCACAGTGATTGGATGCTAAGATTTCATTCACCTTTAATGCTGGTGTATTTGGGTTACAGTTTAAATTTCACCCTTGAAATAGTAATAAGAAAACTCAAACCATTTCAGCTCTTCCTTCACTACTGTAGAAGTCTCAAAGGGTCTAGAGCTTTCACTAAAAAAATGCCAAGCAAAAATTAAATTCCAAAGATACTGCCTATGTAAATTGAAGCAGCTTTTTATCTTTTAGAAAGCTCACTAAGTGCATCATTACCCATGCAATGGCAAACACAGATCAGGAGCTTCTTACACTTCTTTTTTTTTTCCTTTTCAAAGCAACAATTATTGGCACTTCTTTTAAAAGAAACACTTCCTTTTTTTTTTTTGAGGAAGAAATTTCAAACCCTTTTTAAAGGGGTGATACAGACTACATGGTAATCAAAAGGTCCTTCTTATTTATATCCCATTTTGGTCTGGGACTAAACTCAGGTAATGCAAAAAAACAAAAAATGTATTTAAGTTACAATTTACACTGCATTTCTGACTTCAAAGAGAGTTTCTGGGAAGGATGGTAACAGAATGTAGACCAAGGAGTCTCTTCTCTTTCTCCTCTAGCTACCTTGCAGAGTGACAAATGGGTGAGTGTGGGTTTTTTGAGGGATTTATTAGTAGTTTGTATGTGTATTGTCTTTTTATGGAGAAAATAGCATGTTTGGGTAAAAACGTCCTTCTATAGCTTAAGTCATGACAGTCTCTGGGCTTTAACATCCAGCACCATCAAGCCCAGAATTGTTGAGTCAAGGCAAATACTAATGTTATGTTTTATGGATGTGAAAAATAACAAACAATCACTGTATCCTTAGAATTGCCAAAAAAAGCTAAGGAAAGTCATGTGCCTGTGCATCATTTACGCTTGAGCTTCCAATTGTTAATTGTTATACTTGTACAAAGCAAATGTTTGTATGATCTTAGGTAACGGATCCAAAGTTGATTAAGCAGTGTATAGAAGAATGCGAGGCAAGAATAGAAATTGGACTTCACTATAACATCCCCTACCCGAGACCTGTGAGTATAAATCTAGCCCCAAAGCCTTCAGCTGTCCCCACGTATCTCTCACGGGATAATAAAACTCTCAGTTCCCAGCACTTGTTGCTGCACTGCATTTTTAGATAAGTTGGTATTTAAATGCTATGCTAAATCAGAGCCAAATAAGCCAAATGTGTATTGAAATGTTCTCCATTTATCTTGTTTCGATGTAAATTGGCTAATTTTTTTTCTCAAAATAAGGGAGTCAAAGCCTAAACAGAGTTGCATGAGCTAAACTCCCAAAGCCTGTAAATGTTCCGTCAGTCTTGACCAACTGACGAATCACACTACGTGGAAAAACATTGTAACTGAAATCAAATGAGAGAATAAAAATACTCAAACCAGAAAATCTGCCATAGATACAATAATTTTCTTAGTCTACAGTAATGGTAACTGTTCTGTTGGTCATAGATCAGGTCTTATAATAACATTGCTGCTTCCTTTTCCCTATTCCTTGAGAAAAACATGCCCAAGGTATCCAAAATGCTGGAAGTTGCAGCAATGTCTTCTATTGCACCACTCCATAGAGTTTCCTCACTGCCCAGTCACTTCTGTCTGTAGTACTTTATGCTGCCTCCCACACAGACTTCCTCTAATTTACATTTTCACATCTATAATTTCATTATGAAGGTGAACTTGGTCCAAATTAAATTGTATCTTCATCAGCTGCTTGCCTAGAATATGGTCACTGTTGGCATCTGTTTCACATACAGCTTTTTCTCTAGTATACAGAAAAAGAATGCACATCTGGCAAGCAGCACTCCTAGGAATGGGCTGAAAATGTGTGCTCTGCAGCGGCTTCAGAATCCCAAAGGATCAGTCCTAGATCAGTTCTCTCAGACAAACCGGATGATCGATCTTTTTCAGATTCTAGAAACCTCTTTTGCTGCTTTAGTCAGTGCTTTTATTACTACTTGCACCTAAACAGCTCTCTTACAGGATGATGGCTTCAGCAACAATAACATCTGACTGCTAACACCTACAGTTTCCACTCACTGTGGGGGGATACAGCTGCATGACTCCCACTAACAATCTTATGAAATAGAAAGACTTTGTCAGTCAAAGGAAGAGCCTGTCACCTCTTGCTCCTTCTGCTTATGGAGTCAATGACATTGATTGATCATTCTAATACAGTATACATAACCATGACAATAAGAAGGCAGTCTTTCAATATATACAGTTTGGGATTATTTTGTGAGTTACTAGACAGGTGTGAATAAAGCACACATCTACTCAGGAATTTTTAGGGTTTTCTAGGTCTTATCACTCTGGAATGATGTCAGCAGCCCTATTTCAACAAGTATTTTATCACTACAGTCTGATATCAAGCTACAAAAGGAGGTTACAACAGCCTAAAATATATAGGATTTTAATAAACACAACATTTGGGGGCTGAAAGTTACACGTTAATCACTCCTCAGAGAGCATTCCTCCTAGAAATCTATTACCCTGGTTTGAGATGGTACAGCTGCCCTCTCCAGAATATGAAGAAATTATTTAAATTCAGTGAAACCTAGTCTGTGTATATACCTTCTTTTCCCTGTGGCTTCTCAATTTGCACCTAACTGGTGGGATTTTGTTTTCCAGATCCATTTGCCTCCTATGGGTCTTGCCCATAAACAAGGCCGAACGTTGCGTCACCAGGAAAAGTTAAGGAAGATTTCTAAACCAATCTACCTGAAATCCCACGATGAAGTTTCATAACCCATCATTTTAAACTGGGATGTGGAATCACGTCATTTAAGCTGCGGACTGTAATCCAGGTGATTTGTGTGCACAACTGGGAATGAAGCTGGTTTGGTCGCTTGCTCACGGATTTTCTGAGGCCAAAAAGCTAAATGGAACATTGCATGGGATGGGTAAGGTTGCTCTAATATTTATTACGTTTCTACCACTGTCTCATCAATAAAAGTTAACACTTTACAAGGAGTGAGGTGTGATACGAAGATTACTTTGACGTCAGGACAAATTACAGCAGGTTTTCAAGTTCAGTCTATAGCAGGGCTCTTTGGTGGTTTGAAGACTATGTATGTGCAGTTGTGATTCAACACAGTGCCTTAAGGGTCAGCAAACAAAATAATCAAGAAAGTGAAGGAGAATCAAGCAGCCAGAGTGCTTCCAGGGCTTCTGAATGCAAATGGGAATACAAATGCACTCCTTCCCCTCCTGCCCCTGCTCTGCAGTTGTCCCTGGAGAAACGTTCCACCGTGGTATCCTTATGGTATTGTTTCTAAATGGACAGTAGCAAAGAGACATCAGAAATGCCACCACTCCTTCTTTGTCCTTTTTGCAAACTGCAGAGGAGTAGCCTAGAGCCTCCATATCAGTTTTTCTCCCCCCTCTTCCTCTGGAGAGGGTGTGGATGTGAAATGCAAAGTTTGGAATTCCATGACATGACTCGGAGTAAATCATTCCACTCTTGGGGTCCTTAGGTTCCCTTGTATGGAATGACTGAAAACTCTCCCTTCAGGGTATCACTATGGGAGCAAGCTTCAGATGCTCTGTGTGCCAGCACACTGACTTTCTCAACAATGATTTAGTGTTAGGTTTTAACTCTTACCTTATGGACAGAACCCCGACTTTATTAGAAGAAAGTATCTACAACTGTCTTTTCAGTATCTTAAATCTGAAGAGTATTTCTGTTTCGCAGAACGTTTCATGAATGGAAGTGAAATTAATTCCCCCCTCATTGGCTGTTTACAAAGTTAGTGGAGCCTTCTGTCCTCCAGGCTCAAAGTATCAATGAGACCAAGCTGTGGATGGGAGCCAGACTGTACTGGGAGACTCCATAAGCACAGCCCACAGCTGCTTTAAGGACAGAGGGTATAAGCTCCAACCTATTCCAGTCAAATTTGAAAAATGCAATGTATATTATTTCCTATTACATTCAGCAAAACCAATGATACCTCATTTTTCTAAGCTCTCCAAGTCCTACTACACAATGGCAAAGAAATACTCTTGTCTACCTTTTAAATAAGTTAAAACTGGTCTTGTGCGGGACAGAATGACAATTTCTCCCCCGAGAATGTACTTTTGAGAGTGAAAAAAAGAGGAGTGGATGAGAAAGTTCAAGGAAACAATGAGAAGACCGAGTCAGCATGACAGGTACCAGCTAGCCCAATTTCTCACTCCCCTTTATGGCTCCAGTCCCCAAAGGTATCTATTCCCGTATAATTATTTCCTGGGAATGCCTCTTGTGGGAAGTAACATGTGAAATGCCATTGTTCTGCCTGTCAGTGGGAGCTTTGTAAATGTACTGCTGCCAGGATGACACAAAACCAAACTACTGCAGCCTAGGAAAAGGGAGACAGTAAAAATAACATGATTATAGATACTGCTTAATCCTTCAGTGAAAGAAGTCCAAATGCCTTCTTTTCCTATCTTCATTCTGGTACCCCAGTGTAGAGATCTCTCAACTGAGCTAAACCAAAATGTGTAAAGACAAGGATTCTGAATGGAAGCTTAGGGTCATTCTTCATCATTTAACTATCAGCTGAATCTTTTTAATTGTTAAAGTTCATGTGGCTAATGAAGGTTCTGATGCTGTGACTCACCTGGTGAATAAACTGCTATGTCAATGAGAAGTCTAAATTTACTGTCTGCATTATAGTCACAACTCTTTCCTGAGCATGCGCTGTAAGATGTAAATTAGTTCAAAATAACATCTCTAAACATCACAGAAGATTTATATAGAACTTGAAATAACAACATGAGTTTATTTCTGAAGGGAACAGCCCAACAGTGCTAAAATCTACAGAGATAGTACTTTCTGTTTCTGACACAGATTTTTGTACAGATGAGATAAGAGAAAGGTTTCCGTCTCCTAAGAGAATATACAAACTGTATCTGTTGTACAGCATCCCTCGCTGAGAATCTGTTTCTGCTACTTATTAGAATCTTCTTCTAAAGAAAAAGTATCTCTTGCTTCATAATGACTGTATACAGCATTTTTTCCTGTACAGCAAGGCCGAATCTATGATTTGCAGTAATTACAGGTGGTTTTTGTGGTTTGTTAACGAGAACTTCTAATTGAGAAGTGGTGATGCTAAACTTGCAAAGCCAAGAACTCTAATAGTACTTTTACAAGGTATTTCATTTTCCAGAAATTCTTTAAATTTCGATCACGTCCAACTAACAACTGAGTTGCCTTTTTCTTTTATTTTTTATGTATCTCAGCCAAGAAAGGCTGTGAATTGTCATATTTCACCAGCTTATCATTCTTCAGGAAGGCCTAGACAATGCTCAGGAAATAAGGTTGGGAAGGTCATTTCAAAGAACCACAGAAAAATATCTCCAAGACAGATATCCCTCAACAGTAAATTCCATTACTTTTTCTCTCATCGTAAGGACAGCCCAGGAAATCACAGATCTCAGTAACCAGCAACTGCAGCAACTCAGTCACGCCGGATCCCTGGTGAAGGGGGACATGGCAACCAGCAGATGCACAACCTCTCTTTTGTAGACTATCCTCTTAACTACAAAAACTTGAAATATGTCTTTAGTTACATTCTAAGAGATGCCTTAATCTCAAATCTAAACATTAATACAGAAGAAGCATTTAGAAACTCAACACAGTAACAAGGACATTGCACACAACGTAGTAGAAAGGCACTATATATTCATGAGAACCACAACTGTGTCATTTAATAAACTATCCATTAGTGTTTGTTCACAAAAAGGCATTAACAAGAAACCCACGTGGCCAGCTATCCCACAGTAATTTCCAACGGTTTAAAAGTAATTTATCTCCCATCAAATGTAATTTAGCTCACACATACTAGTCAATCTGGCTTTTGATTCTAAATGGCTTTATTTAGAGGACCACGTTTGCAAGACTGGCATTATCTGAGGAAGGATGGAAAAACACAATCCTCGAATTTCAACTTCTCTTCATTTTAGTGCTTTAAGAATGATTACTCTATTTCTGCCCCACCTTCCCTTTCAGCAGAGCCTCAGCAGTGCCAGGTAAACTGTCACCAGCCACTTACACACATAAGCTCATATCTAAATAGAAAGATCCTTTGGAGAGCAGTGACTGAACTGAGCCAGCCCCAGGGGAGCATCCAACAGCCAGGTCCAGCCTCTGCCCTGGTCCAGCAAAGTGCCTCTAAGAGGAGGCTCCTGACTGGCTTGTTATCTCTGATGCCACAGTGACCTAATTAGTGATCTGAATTGTTGATGTGATGACCACAACAATTAGATGTAGCCATTCAAAAATCTGTTAATTACCACAGTGGCTTTTTAAATGTGTACTAAATTTCAGTTCACTTTAATGATATGAAAAATAGAAAGTATTTGTGTTACTCTCATGAAGCCTAAGAAACAACTGGGTTTTTAAAGGACCAATTTTATTTAATCTTAAATTATTTATTAGTGAAGCATTTATTTATAAAATGAAACACGATTCTCTTCTCAAAAATTGCTGTCAATGTGGGTGACTGTTCTAACATTCATAAACAAATTTTATTTTTGCTAGAGATGCCAAATATTATTTATTCTAATCTGTTAGGAGTAGTTTCTTCCTATCAGTAAATAGAAACTCCTGCACACCTTCATTAAAACACACATCTGTTAAGTGTCTCAGCCTGACACCTTTGTCCTAGTCTCCAGGTAACAATAACACCCCGAATGACTGCACCCTCTACTGGTTCTGAGGCATCAAATTTGGGATATGAAGATACTGCACTAATTACCTGTGTATACCTTTGTGCAGAGCAGCCCTGTACATACCCGTAGGGCTTCTCGCTTACCTGTGTGTTACCATTCTTGAAAGTTCCTATTTTATAAATATCTAAACCAAACCAGAGATAATAAACAATAAAGACCACTGTTTTTACCTGTAGCAGCCAAGCACAACACAGCAGATAAATCCTATGACAAGGCCCTTCTGCTTTAATGAGTTGTAGCAGCATCACTTAATGATTGTGGCAGAACACCGGGAATTGCTGGATTTTAGCTGCATCTCTGACTTTGTGAGGCCTCAAGCAAATCATTAAAATGCTGCAATTTGGGCAATGAAAAAAAAAACAAAAAAAAACCACAAGACCCCAAATTAGCAGATGTTTATGCAGAGGGCTTTTGTTTGTTTGTTTTAAATGTTTGCCTTGATCTTTGTTTTTCTCCTGTACCATGTACACAAATCTAATGATCCATCTTTAGTACCTTCTTGGCATGCTGTGGGGATTAGCTAATGACCACAGAGCTCTTTGAAGATGTTCATGCTATTTTATTTTTAATTAATGTTTGCAAGCTACTTTGAGCTTTTCTGATGAAAGGGCTTAAACAAGTACAAAATTTGAGGTGGTTATTAGTCCAACACACAAAAGGGCAAGATGTGGAAGTAAAATGAGACTATGGGAGAAAGGCAACAGCTCAATTTATCAGACACCTGGGATATGTAGGTAAATAATACTGAAATTAAAAATAAGTTAAAAAATGATGAGACAAGCATACTGCTCTGAGAAATGGCAGGCTCCCAATGCATGTGCTGTCTAGAAGTTTTCCATGGAAATCCTGAGGCACATCTTCAAGGAGTGTCAGTTACTGTACTTTTATAATACAGCTCTGTCAGTTCAGTCCAGCTGTCGACTGCTTTCACATGTTGATAAGGGACTATTCTCAACTCCTCCCTCCTTGCTCTACATACTCCTGGGACGAATAAGTGGTAGGTAAATCCACTGAGTCTTATTTGCAAGAGCTGTGCATTAGATTCCCATTAAGATCAGCAGCAAGACACTTCTGGCCCGATTTCATTAAAAAAAAAAAGCCCTGTGATAGCAGCTAGGCAGTACTATTAGGATTTCACATGAATTGTAATGATGTGGGTGGCACACAGTTTGATGGGAGTTCTGTTCATTCTGACCTATTACAAAATAAAGCCCAGGCCTTTAAAATAAGCTTCTGCTTGTAGTGTTCTATTTTCACTCACTCGTGCTCAGTGGCTGATAATGGCTAAAAAACAAAGGCAATCGAGAGCTGCTTTGAAGTCAGCAGGAAATCCTGATATAAAAAAAACTCTGCAGCCATTAGGGAGAAAAGTATCTCTTTTAATAACAAAATGTGAGTGTTTTGACTTACATGCTCTCAGTCATCTAACTGGCATAGTGCTGCCACCCCTCGATTTATCCAGTGTTTCTGGGGCTTGTCTGAAGGGAGTTCAATCGAGAGAACATAGTTGGTTGAGTGGCCAGTGGTGGATAAGACACCTCTTCTTGCACTTGTCTTGTATACAGGGCAAGAATAGATGTTCATATGAAGAAACCTGGAACTTTCTCCAGGTTTCAGCCAAATTACGGGCAAAGAGTCATAAAGGATTTTTGGAAGTGATTCTCCAATTACCAAGGATTCTCTATCCCATCGTGCACCTTCCAAAAAAAGGCCTCTCACATAAGCCCCATCTTCTGGCATTTTCTCCATCGTGTGCTCCTGTTTCATCACCTAGAACGATTAAACCATTCCTTGATTTCATTTGTATCTGGAGTATATTGAATCCTATATGTGGCAGTCTGAAATTATTCCTTTAAATAAATAAAAAAACCCCAAACCCTATTCCTTGCTGCCCCTTAACATGTTTCAAGCTGTTCAGAAAAACCAAGATTTGTCTTACCTCAAATTCAAATCCAATATGGTCGATTGGAATGGTGTATTTTCTGGCATAGTTTTGTAAAACACCGGTCAAGAAAGACTGAGTGAAGAAGAATCCTGAGAGCCAAAAGACTGTGGGCAGCCCATTGATGACCCAATCCTGAACACGGAGAGGAAAAACAAACATAAGAAAAAAATACATTCTGCAGCTTCACTGTGCCAGTGCACCAGAAATGAGATGTCTTTATGTCTTTTCAGATGCACACAAAGAGCACAGCGAGATCTCAACCTTGATGGGACCCTCTGGATACTACCACTAGTTCTATATTGTTCAAAGACAACAAATCACAGAAGGCAGTTATTTATGATGAGCTCAAAAATAATCATTCATTCTGATACAACCAGAACTCAGTACCACTGAGAAAGAGATTTCAGAAAGTAGCATAAATGTATTTTGGTAATTCCAGGTACTAGCCAGCACACACACACACATAAAAATAATTTAAAAAAAGACTGAATTTGGACACTTTTATCAATATGCCCTCCTTTACAGTCATGTAAACATCCACCTCCTAACATGAAAAAAAGGCCAAATTTTCTACATAAAATCTTCACCAACAACCGCAAGGGCACTCACTACAGACAACACATCAGATCCCAGTAGAGGAAATAATTCCAGTACAAAAATGCCAGACAAGGAGCTCTTGGGCCAGTATATTGGTTGGATATCACAAAGGGCAGTAGGAAAAACAAGGCAAGGGCAGAATGTTCTCATGCTACTCCAAGCCATTTGGAGTCAACTGAAGCTTATACAGTACTCTGAGCCAGCAAACTTTGGTGCTCATATAAATCTGTCAGAAACTTTTTTAGCTTTCTCCTCCTCTGACTTGTATGGGGTTCCACTACATCTCAGTACCTCAGCTACTTAAGGTACATCTGAAATTTTAAGTAAATTGAAGAGAGAGCTAAGAATGCAAGGGAAGTAATGGAAGGGTGAGTAAAAAATAAAATAGCTTGTTCAAAAGGTGTGTGGAAGTGGTACCATTTTTTATTCAACTTGAAAGACGTTTAGTCACATACATAAAATAGAATAGTGCCTGTTATGCTCTGTTTCTAAAGGATTCTCACACCTGGTTCGGTGTCCTTTGAGCAGGAAAGTCATTAAGGCATCAATGCAAAGTGAAATGCACCTTCTAGAAACAGAAAAATGGAGACTACCAAACGCAGCACTGGATTAACACCAAAGGATTATACTCCCAGCTCACCCTGCTGAGCAATTGCCCAGCTGATTCCAATGCTGTTAACGCAGGATACATTTTGGCACGAGAACGTGCAAGTAGTTCACAATCTGGAGCTAATAAGGGTACTGTTGAGCGAGGACACACTCAGCACTATACACATCCTACCCATTCAGCTTTCAGCTATCAGTCCTTAGACCTGTCAGTCGCAGTTTAGCATACCTGGAAGAAGACCAAACGACAGATGAGATCGGACACGTAACTTCCCAGTGGCTTCAGTGACGGATAGGATTTGGCAGCCCACATTGATGGTACTTTTCCCATCAGCATGCTGTTGAAAACGTCTTCAAGTTCAGATGACATCAACACTTGGCCTTTAATGGCCTTGCCTAAATTAATGAGGCTGCTCCGAACCACTTCAGTAAGCCTTCAGGTAAAACAAAGTAATTGTCATCTCATTATTTACTTCTTACTATCTGGCTGAAGACCCCTGAGCCCAAGTTGAACAAAGGGCCGATCAAAGCTGGAAATGTCCTGTCAGAAATTCCTTATCTTCCCTGTAGTTCACAAAACTTTTACTTAATCTCAGAAAAGCTAACAAAGAAAAAACACACAGACAAATGAAGACAGTGAAAATTCCCATTCTAGACAAGGGAAATCAACTGACAAGAGCTTTAAGACTTGTAACACTAATTAACATAGTGGGCTGTGAATATTTGGGCCTGGACATGACTGAAAAAGAATAAAGCAGGCTGCCCTATCTCAGCATAATAAACTCAAATCTCACTTAAGTTCACACTCCAAGAACATAGGTACTATTTCCATACTCAGGTAGCCAGCTGCAGCTTTTAAGTCTTTTTAAAAGGTTTACCCAAAGCTGAATCTATCATGCTAAGAACAATGTATTGTAAAAGGCTTATAACTTATAACTGTGGCTAGCACTGATAAACACAAGCATATTTCACAGTATTAGTAGTGCTACACAAAATACTGAGCCATACCTGTTAAATCGAATTAGTTCTTGCCTAAGAACTGTATTCATGGACTCTTCATAAAGTACTGGGTATACCTTCATAACCTCTTCTATATCAAAGCCACTTGGTAATTTGGATAGGATGTCCTGTGCCAAATCTTCAACTGTTTCCTGAAATCACAAGTTTGGAGTGAACAAGGAATTTCCTTTTCCACCCATTACTATTCAATACATATCCAAAGAACACTATAGATGTTATATTTTTTCTGTATAATTACACAGGTATTATAGTGCATTTTCCTAAAGAAATAATGCTTACATGCTCTTATGCTTTGTGCATCATCCTGTCTGTCTGTCTGTCTCTGCATGTGCCTGCTTGCTCCTTTTCCCTTCTCAATAATTTTAAATTTGTTGGTAATTTTGGTTTAATTTACGAAAAGGTTTTAGGCAACTTCTAAGGAAACAGGGAGCAAAGCAGACAAGCATAATCCTACTACTGCCACAAAAGACAAAGTATGCAGCATGGGGAAAATGATGGGCAGACCATATGAGAGAGAAGTTTTACTTACAGTAGTTTGGGACTGCAGAAACTGAAGCAGCCAAGGGGAAACAAAAAACATATCTCAAAACCCAAGCATTCAACGAGTAATAACAGACTAGAAGTGCCATTATAGCACAGATTATCACCAGGAAGACAACTTTTCCCTCTAACAGGCTTCTATTGCTTGCCTGATGGGAAAACGTCCCCTAGTGTGAATGGCAGGGATGGTCATACAACCCCTGCTGGCTGAAGTCAGGCCAGTGCATGAACCTCTGTTACTGGAATGAGTAGACTGGAATTCAATGTTACACTTTAAAATTGTCTAGAGATGGATGCGATGTGAGGTGCTTTACTAACTGTGATTGTTAACTGGGCTCTAATTAGAATTCATGACTGAAGTGAAGCACTTCATTGTTATTTTAAAACACAAAATATGAAAGAAACTACAGGTTCTACTCAACCAGGTGGAGTTGTGTGATATTAACCCATTTGAATTCACAGTCATTAGGGTATCTTCCATCTTTAAAGGTTCTCCTATGCCAAATCTGTCTGCTTCTCTACAGGGACATTAAGATCTAGTCCCAACACCAGAGTCATATGGTGAGAGGTGCTGGAGGACTCTGAGGTGTAGGACATGACAGGGAAGGGCACCTTTCCAGACTGCAAGTTGATCTTTCTTCCCAGTTACCTGAGGGGACTTCCCACCTCCCCCTGCTTCTCTAGGCAAAGTCAGAAGCACTCCGCTGAAAAGCTGGTTAGTCTCCTGGTTATCCTTGGTGATGTCTGCATTTTCATGAAGTCCAAACACTTCAGGGTGGGTTATAATTGGTAAACTTCGTAGGTATTCTATATAAGACTGTAAAAGAAAATTTAGATACCAGTTCATAAATGATCAATAAACCCATCGGAGACAGAACATTCCCATTTACAAACATGCATATAAGTTCCCAGTTAAATGCATCCAGGACCGAGATAAATCTAAGTTTTGCATGGTTCAAAGACTCACTGAGGAGTTGTTCTTAACACCCTCATGTAGCATATGTAAGCGTGAGAAAGGAAAGCACATTAGAAGTATCTGAGGAACACTGGTAGGAGCCACAGAAGAGGGTAGGATGCGGTGCAGCAGGTGGGATTTGAGCACGTTTGTTATCTCTATGAAGCTGTTAGAAGGGAAAAAGGGGATTAAAATGGAGTATATACCTGCTATTCTACCTCCTCATCCTGATCGTGTCTTTCAAGGCAATAGTGGTTTCAAGAGGGTGCAGAAATACCCTGATGCTTCCTGAGGCCTGACTCCTGTTGGCTTTCTAGAACTGTACTGGAAGCCTGCACAGGGGTAGCTCTTTGTGTCAACAAACATCAGAATACTGGGTGTTCTACATGGCCATTAGAGTGCGTTAGATATTAAGTACCAGATTAATTCTTCACACATAAGATCTATTCTGGCATGGCTTTGTGATCTGTTTTTTATTTCCTATTTGTTGTATTCAGCATATCAAAGTACAATGTAGATTAGATTTTTTCCAATAACTTAGAGAGAATTTACATCTGTTAACTTCTCACCTCATATGGACCGTGTGATGGTATGTAGTAGTCATCTCCAGGTGCAAGCATATACTTGTCCTGCTCTATATCCTTGCTATAGACTACAGAAAGAAGGGACAGGAGAAGACGCCTGTCTTTATCATCTGTTACTCTACCTCCATAGTTACATTCCCCTGGGAAAGGACAAAGAGAACCAGGATGAAAAACTGAAAGTTAATGAACAAATGAAAATTGTTTTGCAATAATGTATAGATCCAGTAAACTGAGGTTCTGAAGCTCCAGATCTTCAAAAGCTTTTAGGCCTATACCTCAGTTGATTCAATGGAAATGAGGAACTTTAACACCTTTGGAACTATGGGCCAAATTTGTGTGTCCTGAAAGGTTTAAGGAACACTATGAGTTGGTCTGAGAAATCGCTACTCATGCCAAAATAAATAATCTCATGTTTTAAATGACAGCTCTTTTGCTTAAAATCCTCATTAGTAAAAAATTTTACAACTGTCAAAATCTGAACAGTATTATATAGCTGATCTTTGTATGGTTCCTTTCATGCAAACTTAATCTGATTATGTATGTACACAGTAGGAAACAAGGGATCACACATATGTCATACCCATGTGCAGAAGGGTTTGGAGAGATTTAACTAAAGGGCAAGCAATTAGACGAGGTTTACACTGATATAAAGTACAGAAACTGTGAGCTAAAAGCTCACCATTATTACTTTAATCTTGACTCACAAGATTCTTTTCCATTAATATTTCATAGCGTTAGCAAAGATTTAGGAATTACCTTTATAAGGTTGATAAAGGAGGTGCCAAGAAGCAGCTATCTGAGCAAGCTAGCTGAATAGCCCCAGCAACCAGGTTATTTACACAGGTCAACACCTCCTGCTTTAAACTGATGAGTACTACCACATTCTCTGGTAAACTGCCAATGCTTACTCTGTCAAGACCATTTTGATCAGCAAAATGAAACAGAGGCCGCTGACGTTTTTATTTGACATATATGAAACAAAGAACAGGAGATTTGTTAGACCATTAGGAATTCCTCTAGCTGTCTGTGAGCCAAGACAGCAATGACACCTGAGGGTCTGGAATCCAACTTGTCTGTATGTGGAAGGCTAAGAAAGTAAACCTGAATGGAATCCACTCAATTTAACAAGAACTAATCAGTTTATCACTGTACCAGCTGAAAGTATCCAGCAAAGTCAACATCTTAGAGGGTGCAATGCCTGTACCTGTTAGGTAAGTCAGAGCCTCAAATGGGATTTCTTCATAGTCATTCAGAAACATCTGGATCTGTTGCATACTGATTCGCAGGTCAGATTCGTTGAACTCATATGGGATATTCCAACCTGTTTGATTCAGAAAAGATATAATGGGTACTGGTGCACCGTACTGATAACCATGCTCAGGAAATGACAGTACTGGTATTATAGCCTTCTACAGATCTGAATAAAACAGCTGACAGACAGTATCTAGAAGCAGCCCTGGAATTTACCAGGCTGATTATTGCACACGGGAGAATATGGCTCCACAATACCATGTCCTAAGGCACTATTACCATCATCCTGTACAATTAAAACATAAGCACAGGCATTTTGGTACCACACACTCCTGAAAAATTGTATTTTACCTGAAATAGAACACAGACCTGCTTGGTACTTTCAACTGTTACTATCTGGAGACAACAAGAACAGGAATTTTAATTTATTGATTGATTTTAATTTTTAATCGGTCTGCCCATCTAGTAATGCTGTTTATACATGGCATTCAGAATAACAGCACAAAAAGGAAAAACACAAAACAAAACAACCTGCACAGGAGAATATTCCAGATAAGAGAATCCTTCAGAAAACCTATACCTCTAGCCCAAATCAGAAAACAGGACTATTGCTGCAACTACCCTTCTTCCCCGAGGCAGCTTGTCACAATAAGCAGTAGATGTTGCTTTTGAAAATGATCTCCTTGTCATTTACAAAAATTGTATTTTTACTTTACAACAAAAAATCAGTATCTTCATACTGGCAATCTAGTGCTTATTCATAGCTGCCTATTAAAATAAAGACAGTGGCTTTAATTCAAAATATAACATTACATAACAGTAACCTGTTATGCCAAAGACAGACTCAGTCAGAATGGAAGGCTGAGAATTTCATGTACACCAGTGGTGAGTATAAGCTTTATCTAGTTGTAAAAATGGAATCTATAATTCCATACATTTCTACATTTTATGTATAAATTCTATATAGTTTTCTAAGTATTTCAAGTGTAGAAAAAGCTGAAGAACAAATCTCACCAATACACATCTTCTCATTGCTGTATTACGAACAACACACTACAGCTACATAAATTTGTTCCACACCAAGTAAACTTTGCACTAGCTTTGATAAAAGGAAATATACACATAAATAACAAAAGCAGAATTGAAGAGTTCATCTTTAACTATGAAAATTTAAAATGGAACTGGATTTTATGGTTAGTTGGTAAGAATGACAGCAATAAATTAATAAATTAGTGAGCTATAATTTAATATATATACTTATAACATTTATAATTTAACTACTGTATAATATATTTACTTGGAAAATTGGTACTTTCTAATCCTACCGCAGGGTAATACTTTCAGTAGCTTTAAGAGTAGCTTTGTCTGAATAAGTATCCCTGCAAATAACAGCTTTTAAACATCATTATGTTCTGTGAAATACAGATTGCACTCCTGTAATACTGCTAACAACAATACTGTCTTTTTACAGAGAAGCTTCAATAATGCATTTCAAAACCACTAACCTTTTTTAAACAACCTGCAAAAGAACCTAAACCTTACCCAGCGGGCCGAAGTTTCTCCTTTCCTGCACAATAGCATGGAAAAAGCAAAGCCCAAACAGCAGTTTTTGCCATATTTCTGGCTTTTTGCAACTGCTAAAGAACACAGGGTCAGAGATGGGGTCATTAAGGTATGATCGAAGAAGATTCGCTCTGACTCCTTTTGGAGGTTCGTTCGTCATTTTGATGCCATTCTGGAGGATACTAACAGGAAACTTTTCTGATGGGTAACTAGTTAACCACAACCTGAAAAGCATTTTAAAAAGCACATTATCAAAAAGTCATGTATAAATCATTGATAAATGCTCAGTATTGATCTGCAGAAAACTAAGTTTTATTACTTGCTTAACTGAAATGGTAACTTCTAAATTTGTTCTAAAACACAGCCCTAAAGTAGATTATATTGGGCAGGTAGAAAAGAAGACGTTCCTAATTAAAGATCTTTATTCTATCACTGCACATGAATGATATGAATGCTATACTTAGTTGCTCACATAAAAGAAGTTTCATTTCTTTTTACTGCTCTCTTCAGCAAACAAGAAATACTTCCATTAAAAAGAGCAAAATATTAAAAGTCCTACCTGAACTTATCATTGGTGTTCTCAGGCACTATAACCTCCTCACAGATTTTTTCCAAAGAGGGCATCCAGCTCGTTGCAAGGTGGCAGTTTTGTAACACTACCCAGGTTCCATCAGTAATAGCCCGATAAATCATTTGTGTTGCTATTGGGCCCTGTCCCTGTCCAAGCGAAATAGTTTGAATGCTTGTGCCTCCCATGCCAACATCATCGGCAAATTTTAGCAAACCTACGGTGGCAAGTTTCACACACACAGACAAAAAGTCTATGTTATATTCATCATTTTTATAATGTGAAGAGTAATCAAAGGGGCAAAAGTCAACAAATATTTTAGTCAATTGAAAAAAAAAATCTAACCTCAACAACCAGAAGAAGTACCAAACGTTCTATCAATCACTGTGCTTCAGAGGCATAGGCTAAAATTTAGCTATATAAAGTAATAATAAAACAAAATCCAGAGAACTCCAAACAAAAGAATACTGCCAGGTTAAATGCCTGTCCTCTCCTTTGAGCAACTAAGTGCTTAGTTCCAGCCTGCACTGCAGCTCTCCTCTCCCTCTGCTGCATGGGTACAATTCCTTCTGGGTGTTGAGCTGTAAACTGGATCTTTAGATCTGGTTAAAAATAACCCTCCATCTTCGCTATCAAAACCAGCACCTCCTGGAGATAAGTCCTTATGGCATGGTTCCATATTACAATTCTTTTGGCAGAAGAACGGGTTTAAAAATAATCATGTGGGTATTTTTTAAAGTTATCTACCAGATGTGTTCTTAAGTGTGGTCATATACACCATTTAATTAGTAACTGAGAGGGAGGAAACTTTCTGGAGAAGGACTTGCAACAAAGACTGAGGCAAGTCCCAAACGCCCACTGAAAGAATTGTAACACAGGCACAAATTATAAACTGGTCTGGATGTTAAAAGCTGTTAGATCCCTAAATTGCTGCACAGAGACTTAGACATTTCATCATCACTACAGTCGTTCCACCCTGTAGCGATATATGGGCAGGTGCAAACATTTGATATTCCATCATTGCTGTATTGTACATTAAAGACACTTTAAAGATCAAATGAAGGAGTCTACACTATTATCAGTTTAGTCACACTCAGTGACATTTAACCAGATAAAACCCCAAATTTTTAATACTGATCTCACCTGCCATAGGATCAGCACCTGGTGATAAAACAAAAATCAAAGGGGCACAACAATTTGAATCACTGTAACTTCTTCCAAGATCAAAAGTAGGTGGTTCAATAAATGTTCTTCCCATATTTGCCACAATGAACTCCTGCACTGCTGGAATAATTTTGTCAGGTCTCAAACACCTGAGAATAACCATGCGATCTAACCCCATCAGTTTGTTCCATGCATCTGGGAAGGCTTCTTCATGGGGTCTTACAGAGTCATATATTACCTTCCACTTTGAAAAATTCTCTTTTACGTGTTCCATTAGTCCATGGAGGTTTGTTAGACAAGATGCACGTACGAGCTCAGCCCATGATTTGTCAGATAGCCAATCTGGAGCGGGATTGGGGTGAGGATTATCAAGAGCAACACCTCCTGTCAGAAGGAAACGCCAAACATCATCGTCTATTTGGTCTTTCCCCTTCATAATGCCGACTGTCAGAAGGAAGGAGAACAGCAGCTTATCCTTTTCGAACAGTGAACGACAGACGTTATTATAGACACTTATTGTGAAATGCTTGGTTATGTTTTTAATTCTCTCTTCCAGATCTTCACTCTTCTTGCTTTTAGCAATAGATTGAACATACAAGTTAATGAACCAAATCAATGAATACTGGTACATGGGTTCAATGTTTTCCAGATCAGAGATGCAGAAGAAGACAATAGCTGAATGAACAGCAACTGGCTTATATCCCATCCGAGTAGAATCTATTTGCATCTCAGTTACAGAGGCAATTTTTTGCTTTTCAGAGATTTCTTCAGATAACTCTTTGGATGAGGACAAAATATTAATTGCTGTTTCATCTTCTAAGATATTTCCTTCTGAATGGGAAAGGATCTCCAGGATTTTATCTTCTATTTCCTTTAGTTGTTTCTTGTTGGCTGCACTTTCTATAATCAGTTTATTTTTCTTTTCTTCTAGCTCAGGCTTTTCCTCTGCAGCTACAATTCCAAGAAGTTGGTCCTGAAGACCCAAAGGTGTAATCATGAAGTTGAGTAGACAAACTTTCACAGCCACTTCAGGAAGATAATGAGGATTTCTTAAGCGGGTTGTCATGTAAAACCTGAAATCTTTTGAATATTCAATTACATTTTCCCCTAATTTCATATATTCTACACCTTGTTGTTTGAATGTTAACTTCAACAGAATGGGTTCTATGAAAGCGTCGAGTTCTTCACCAATATTTTCTAGCAAGACTGGTGTTCCAAGCTGAATAGCATTTTCTAATGTCCTCACATAATGTGTGTCAGATAATTTGATAACTGACAGCTTGTTAGTTTTCTCCATATTTTTTACCCACTTGTTAGCTTGCCTTTGAGGATCTATCATTAAAGCCCATCTTCTTGAGTTAGAAACAATTATGCCATTATCAATGGAAAAAGAATCAATTGGCAAACCAGCAATCTGCCACGCACGGATTTTAACTGGATCTCCTAAAGTATTACTTAAACTAAAATCGCTGGAGCACGGTATGTTCTTTTCATTGCAGAGGACCTGCCATTGCTTTTGACATTTTAGGCGGTAATCTACAGTAAAGGCTCCCAAATAAGCCACAGTTCCTGATGATAACAACACATCTCCTATAAGGTCTATGTACCGGATTCCTAATAATCGTGCAGCTTCCGTCCACCGATCTTTCTCTCCACCAAGACCACTGATCAGCTGTTCAGCTCTCACAAGCTTTTGTGAGCAGAGTTCAATATTATTTTCTAATTCTCTCTTCCGGTCATTCATGTTGTCAAACTCATTATTCAAAGCCTGGAGACGATCAACTACCTCCTTAAGTTCTGCTTGTTTTGTTTTTAGCTTCTGCATTTGAACTTCCAGTAATGCTTCTGCATCTCTCAACCGCTCACGCTTTGGGGCAACCACTTTTGCCACACGGTCATACACCTCCATGGCTCGCACCCACTTGCATAGTCCTTCACAGGCAGATGAGACATTTTTTATGACAGCTGGCTGAAAATCTGGATGATCAATAAACCTCTCTCTAATTTTCTTCATTATAGCAGGAGGAATGTTATCCTTGTCGTATGTCTTTAAGCTCTCAAGAAATTTCAGATCTCCGAGAATTTTTCTAGATGATCCCCAGTAGTCTTCTATCATTTTACCTGTATTGCAAATAATAATGAAGTCAGGCTTAAAACATGCGTGTTCAAACTGAATAAAATACTTGAAACATAATAAGAAGAATTAACGTCAATGATTTTGCAACAGAAGTTTAGTATATAACCACTGTTAACTAATTTAGGAAAGTCATTATCTAACAAAATTCAGACAGGATTTTCAGCATCACTAACCTATGTCATATTTATTCATTACATATTCACTCTAAATCAGCTAAGCACAATAAGGGAAACAAATTACTATACAGTCTTTCTTATCATAATTTATTAATTAAATCAGTAACCATGTGAAAGTGTTCCTTCCTATCAGCTTTGGATGAAAGACATTTAAAGAATTCTTATTTTCAATTATAAAGAGTTGAACTGTGGGGGCAAAAAGATAGAAGAAAACTGAAAGAAAAAGGCCTCTTTCCTTTACTATCTTGCAAATCCTGTGCAATTCCACACCAACATTATCCACACAAAAAGAGCTTGTTAGAGTAATCACCCATGACCGGGGTATCACTGGAATTCTGTCTCCCAGTGTAAGAGTTTGGTAGTGGGGATTAGAGGGGAAAATACAGGCAAACAGTGCACAGCATATCTCCAGCTCCCAGAGTTCCTCAAGGAAAAAAAAAACCCAAAATTGGGTGAAAGCAAGTTGAAGAGATGATTTTGTGCTGGTGATTGGGATCATATTTACAAAGCTTGTACAGCAAGTGCAATATGTGACAATGGCACAAACAACTCTTAGCTATTCAGTGTACTTATAACTCACTGATAGCAACATGTACTTTCAGTGCATGTGGCTGCATTGACACCAGAAGTACTTCACTAGTACAACACAGCAGTGCCCCGAGCATCCAGCAATAATGGATAACAAAGACTGCATCATTACCACTTCCACTTGGATCAGGCTTTCTTTCTGGTTTAGTTCCCTTCATGACGCAGATACTCTCCATGACGAGCTTCACAGGACCAGGTGGATTCTGCATGGATTTCACAAGAGAAATGTCTGAAGGATTCAGGGTATCAAGAGCTGCAAGTGCTGCCTCCAAAGCTGGCATGGCCTCTGCAAGGTCTCCTTCACATTCATCCTGTTGAGACATTGGGCAGAAGCCTGTAAACCTCCATAAAATACCAGGACTGCAATCTCATTTCCCCACTCCACCACAGCCTCAGAGAACCTCAGACTACCTAAAAAGACTGTACACAACGTTTTGTTTCTTGTAGAGAAAACTAGTTCCACAATTTGTCTGAGCAGTTTAAAGAGGGAAGATTTGCAGAGAAATTGGCAACTTCCATAAGCCAAACTGACAGCTGAAAAAGCCAGACAAGCTTTCAAGATCAAACTTTCTCTGGTCTGACAAGGAGAGTTAAAATACAGGTTAGGTACTGTTGTTCTTAGTTAAATCTTACAGTGCTAATTAGGTAAGAATATATACTGTGTAGCTTACTTAAATTATCACGTACTCAGATTTATCTGTCTACCTACCCATCTTATCCATAACTGGTATTTCCAACAAACAAAATATACTGAGGAATCCTGCAGCTTCCCATAGGAAATGCTCTGCTACAGACATCTGGCTATGGCACTATCTCTTAGGTTATGCCTAATCAGGCTCCATGCATCATTACGCCAGATTACCTAACTCTAAATTAACTGCCTTTGGGCCTGGAAACATTATAGCCTCAGTCTGTTGAGAAGGGAATCTATTGTCAGCACAGGAAGGACATGGACCTGTTGGAACATGTGCAGCAGAGGGCCACGAAGATGATCAGAGGGCTGAAGCACCTCTCCTATGAAGACAGGCTGAGAGAGCTGCCTTTGTTCAGCCTGGAGGAGAGAAGACTCCTGGAAAAATTTATAGCAGCCTTCCAGTATCTGAAGGGAGCCTACAGGAGAGCTGGAGAGAGACTCTTTTCTCAGGGACTGTAGTGGTAGGATAAGTGTAATGGTTTTAAATTGAAAGAAGGGAGATTTAGATTAGATACTAGAAAGAAATTCTTTACTGTGATGGCAGCGAGACACAGGAACAGGTTGCCCAAAGAAGTTGGGGAAGGCCCATCCCTGGAAGTGTTCAAGGCCAGGCTGGTTGGGTCTTTGAGCAACCTGCTCTAGCGGGAGGTGTCCCTGGCCATGGCAGGGGGTTGGAATCCCATGATCTTTAAGGTCCCTTCCAACTCTAACCATTCTATGATTCTATGGTATTACTACAGAAATAAGAGCTGTGCAGCTTTTGGGAAGCTATGCAGTACTGTGAGATACAGTCATACTCCAAACAGCCAAAATTTACCTTGTCTGTATCAGGAATATCTGTATTAGGATTATCTCATTCATCATCTCTTGCAATGTTGTTACTTTAAGAGCTGGGATCGTACCATTGACACATTATCACAGCTCCCATTTACTTGGAAAGACTGGGAGCCCACCATGCTCGGGCTCAAGCCCTAGTACACTACCTTAATAGCTTTAGCAACAGCTGCTGCTTCATTAGCTTCTTTTTCATCTGCTGACACTAGTTCCTTCTTTGCATCTACTTCAATAGTTTCCTTTTCAATCTTGATCATCATTTTTGCTGTTTCTGCAGAAGTTTGAATCAGTTCAGGCTGAAGGTCGGTCAGTTCTTTCTGCATCTCTGTAACCTGATGAACATTAACAGGAAAATCAAGAAAAAAATTCTCTAACCATTGTATGCATTTCACATCTTGATGTCTTAAGGAAGCAAGATCAGAAAACGCTATATTCAGACAATCTAAAAAGGGACATTTGATCTAAATAATTATGATAATATTTCTCTCTTGCTTATTTTTACCAGCAGGTGTTTTATTTAACTGAATAGATTTTTAAAAAGGATTTCTTAAATAATCCATGCAATACACTTGCTTTTTTTTATGATCCACTTAATTTCAATAATGAGAAATAAATTGATTAATTGTAATTTTTTCCTCACAGTCAGTTTCAGTCTATGGAATGGTAAGTAATCCTTTCTTGCACAGGTGGAAAACAAAATCCAAAAGAAACATGGAAGAAAACACATAATTAGTGGCAGCAACAGCTGCAAATTGGATGTTCTTCTCCATCCAGCAAGTATCTGGAAGCCTCTTTGCTTTGCTTCTTGGAAAGATCAATCCCTGGATCAGATGGGTTAAAAAAAAAAGGGGTTATTTACCTGGAACCTGATGAATCTCCTACTGGGAATCTACTATCAATTAACATTTATTATAGTCTTACAACATTATTCAACTTCTCCCCTATCTTGGAAAGGGTAATAATAGATACTAGGACGCTGAGGCATGGATTTTCTGTATAAGGTTTTGAAAAAATAATGGAATTTGCAAGGTTTATTCCTTCAACATTTAACAAATATCATCAATTTCATTTAGCTTTCTATTAAGTGCTATAACCTGAATTTACATACCACAATTTCTTAAAACGCCTAAGCATTAATCTAACTTTACCTGCTAGCTTTCTCTACAAAATTATCAATAGTATCATGAATATAGCTAAGAGGATATTTAACAGTTTGGTCTTTTGTAAAGTTTTAATCAGCTTATGCAGACCCCATACTAAAGTATGCACATGGCATATATTCAGTGTTTCCATCTGGAACTTACTTGTGAAGATGCAAATTCAAGTTTTTGAAGTCCCGTAAGATAACGAGATCTCATCCTGTCAACCTCTTGCCTTTTGCTATTCAGCAGAGTCTTAAATGTCAGAATCAATTCTAGGTATGAAGTTGGTGTCACATAGTTGTGTCTTCGCAGTATAGCGTAATAGCTGATGGAGAGCTCTCTCACACTTTCTTGGAAGTATTTGCACATGGACACAACCCTGAAGAAAATTTTTATGTTATTATGAGGAAATAACGCAAAGCTTATGAAATTATGTTAGTGTTAGTGACGGCAGAATTTGTTTTGCCTAAGAAATATTTTAGACTCTTTTCAGAGTGGCCTGATTGGCAGAAACAGCAGATACATATATCAAGGTATCTTTGACTCGCACTGAAATCCCAGAGTTGGCCTAGCTTTGTCCATTTCTAAGGACAGTTTCCTGATCAAATGTACTGGGGGCGTGAGCAGGAGGTGAACAAACATTAGCTTCACGTGTTTCTTGACAAATAAACTCATACTCTTTTCTAATGTCATCTTCAAGTTCAACATCCTCTAAAAACTTGTTAGCAACCATTTCCAAAGCATCTGTGGGCCAGGTTTGGAACCAATCAATGGTGCAGCAGTTTATCAGTGAAGGGAACATCCGTAATCGATTCCGAAATGCATCTCCAATAGGACTCATGGCTACAAAAAATAAAATCAAATTCACAAGTGTTACCTAAGTTTGTGACAGTTAGGAAGCAGAAAAAGCTAAGCCTAAGAAAAAACATTCTGTGAAATACCACACTGTATACAGACCTAAGACAATATGCAGATTTTTCTTCACCCTTTCAATAAAGAAATTGTACATAGCAAGGGGAGTGGCTTCAATTTTCCTGTTCTCCATCCTTGCCGCAGCTTGCATTTTCTCAACAATTTCAGCTTTTTCATCTGCTGCAAAGATATTAGGCACATCACCAGTATTTAAAAGCATGTTGATATCTTCTACAAATGCTTCATCCTTTATTTGATTATCACAGAACAAAAAGGACACATTATTGTTACCAACACCTGCTTTCAGCATGACTCGTTTAACATCATCTTTCCATTCGTGGGTGCTGTAGGACTTCGTAATTTCAATTTGAAAGAGTTCAAAGCTGTTCATGTAGGTGGCCAGTTTGGTAGCACTTTGTCGACCACTCCCGCCAACCCCCACCAGTAACAGATGTCCGTTATCCTGTTTCAATACCCTGCATATCCTTGAGATATGCTCAATAGCAAACTTGAACATGACTAAGGACATTGGTGCTTTGCTGATGTTGTTGTATTCCTCAAGGTAGTGTTCCATCACAGTTGTCAGTTGCTTTAAGTCTGTGATTTCATCATACACTTTTACATTACTGTCCGGCATCAAGTAGTCTCCAAAGAACAGGCTGCGAATATCATCATCAGAGACTTCTCCAGTAGGTGAGAGATGACTCAGTACCTAGGGAAAAGACAAGGACCAACAGATAATTCACACTATTAGGAAATTATTTTCCTTAGTCATAATAATTCATATCTACATAGTAATAACGCTGTGGGAAGCACTGTTTTCCAGCTGTATCCTGTTATTACTTCAGTCTGTGAAAAAAACCAACAAACCATAAAAAACCCACCTAAATGGGGAATGTGCTGTAGGTTGACATACAAGTTTCTACATATGCATACTTCACAGAGAGATTTTGCTGTCAAATATAGGACAATTTCCCCAAAGGCTGCTCAGAGAAGTACCCAGTGCTCCTATTGGCTCATCCAAATATTAACTTAAGCAAAAGCACAAATATTGTGTAAGACATTTATTCCAGATAGTCCTCTGGACCACCACAGAATCCTTTTGAAGTTATGAATCATTCTGATATGAAGTACTTTGTATTGCCTTGACTAAGAATATGTAAAATAATACTGAATAGAAGACCATCCATACTTTTTAAATGCACTGATAAAATAATTCAAAATGCATCCAGTACTAATGGAATCTCAATGTCTAAGTATTTCTGAAAATGCATCAGTCCAATTCTTGGTCCCAGTTCATTACCCGAAAATACCTTATCAAAGCTCTGCTTGAAGGCATTTGATGTTGTCTCTTGTACCATCTGAAAGAATAGCTTCCTGTCCTCCTCATCAACTAAGCGATCATAGAAAACTCGGTACACCTCATGAATCCAAAGTCTGATCAGTTTATCTCCATCCTGAAAAACATAAATACAAGAAAACAGGTAAATATAGCTCAGGCAGGATTTCTCTAAAAATAAAAGGATAGAAATGTCCATCTGGACCTTGCTATATCTTGTACTAAACTCTGTGGGAATCTTTCAATTCCAAGCCATTCAGCACATGGCTCAGCATCTGTTAACAGCCTTCCTCACCTAGTTACCATCTCAATCTTCCTGCCAATACAAACTGGGACTCTTATGTCCAAGTACAAACCTATCCACCCTTCCAACATAAAGTAAAGAATAAATCTTTCAAAGATATGGCTCACAGGCTCTAACCCAAGCCCTGCTCAAAAGTGTTACTGGGTAAGATTTCCTGTGAATAGCTTGTAGTTGTTTTGTTCTGATTCTGCACCAAAAGCAACCCCCCCCCCTGCCACAACAGAAACAAAATTTACTGCTCCTTTAATCTGACACTTTACTGGAAAGGGATGAAAAAAGTAGAAGGATTAAAATTATATACATCTATCAGCATTCATTTGTAGTTTGTGACAACAGGCAAACTCAGGACTAAATTATTCAGTCTTGCTCACTGATGAGCTTACAATTTGTAAAAGAGAGATACTGAGTCTTTCCCCATGTTTGTTTCTTTTGAGTTTGCAAGCTCAAGAGCAGGGACTGTCTGACTTCTAAAGTCTTGTACAGGCCTTCATAGATGGGCCATGGACATCTGGGACCAACTGTAATACACGTAAAAAATATTAACAGCAATGACAGCTGTCTCCTTCAAAGACAGAGAGAAAATATATAAGTAGGTATTCGGGGACCATCTGAGTTTAAACCTTGCAATTCTACTGAAATCACAGTTCATGCATTTTGAGATGCTTACTAACTGATATTATAAAAATTTACTTTTTTCCATTGCTCTTTCATACAGCAACATAATTAAACTACAACTTACTTGCAAATGAGTGTGTGGACAAAGCAGCACTCCTTTAATTACCCTGGAAAAATCCCGTAAATTAAAAACATAGTGGGATTTTGAAGGAGTTGGGAGAAAATTACCAACCGCCATTTTGTAAATCACCATTGTCGCTTGGACCATCATCTTACCCAGCCTTAAGAAGGAAAAGAGATACAATTTTAATGCCTGCAGGTAAATCAGAGGAGTAACAGGCATAACAGGAATATATCTATATCGCATTACCGTAGAAACACAGGCTCAAATCCTCTGCTGAAGTGCCAGTCAGCAACTGCAGTAAAAATCTTGGTTAATATGTCATCATCAAAAGAACAGATAGATACAATATTCAAGTGCCGTGTGAAGCGTCCTGTAATACACACAAAAAGGTACAAGAAGGATTTAGGAATGTCCAAACAATTCTCCACCTTTCAGCTAGCAGAGTCTAGGGTTGACTGCCATTAAAACAACAGCGTTTGAATCTGGCTCCAGCTCCACGATTTCATTTCCGGCAAATTTCTGCCCCAGTAGTGATGCAAAAGAAATATAAACTGGTTTATAGTTTATATCAGTATTTCACTTAGAATAACTGGTTTTAATATGAAAAAAGTGAATCTCCACCACAAGTCCACTATTACCCAAATTTAAATTTCAGTTCATATTAGCTCTTTTGATTGTGATATGACACAGGAAAACTTTACAAAACCGAGTATTTTGTTATGGGCTTTCATCTAAAAAAATTCACTCTATACACCAATCAATTTCACAAATTTAGCTGTATCACAATAATTATTTTAATAAAGTCTCCCCAGAGCACATACAATTATACCTGCCTTAGAGTGTTTAAATGAGGCAAAGTAGCATAAAGTGCCTTATAGTGGTGTAGCTGTAGCTACATTAGAGCTTTTACTGACATAACTTTTTCATTAGAAACTATAACCTCCCTTATGGTGATATGACAGGAATCATGGACTCGCAGGCAACGTGCTTGTAAGTAAATGCAAGCAGCTTAACTCAGCAGCAGGAGATACAATTTCAGAAGAGAACTGCCAGAAAGACTTGGCAAGAAGGTGTATTCCCTCTCTTTTCCAAAGAATAGAAAACAGAAAAAGTGTCCAATTCTCTAAATTTAAAATTATTTTCATCATTTGCAGTTCAATCAACATTAAAAACATTGTTTCTAATTTTGATTAAACTCCCCTTGGAACAGGTACAGATTTGACTGTGAGCATGCAGACTTCTATTTGGAATGACCCAGCCAGTGAAGGTATTTGTAGGTTTACAACTGATGAAGAAATTAGAATTTATCATCAGCAAAACTGCCTGATGACCCTGCCTCTTAGCTTCAGTCAATTAGATAACTACTTGCCATAGTAATATATTTCCTACCTGTAATATCATTCCTGCCTCCCCCAGGAGGACCCATAGCTGAAACAAACAGCACATCTATGATATCCATCTTGGACATATCTTTCTTGTCATACCAGTGACCATGATCAATCCATTGTCTGAGAAGCTCAATAGGTGGCTGAGCTCCATACACTTCCTTTGCAGGCATGTTTAGGTCATCTATGGAGAACATAGACATCGAATAAAAAACAAAAACACCCATGTTTTGTTTTATTTCATGTTACACTGCAACACTATGAACTATTCTGAAGAGAACCACCCCTTAAACAGAAACCTTTCAGCAGGGGGCAGTGCTAATCCTTCTTTGGATGCCTGAAAAAAAGCCAAAGAGAACTGAGGCAATCCAAAATAACTACCCTCAGTGAATCATCTCCTTTGCCCAAAGCAAAAATTAAAATTATATAAAAACTCTGAAAAAACTCACTTACCCACAAACATTATAGCTTTTTTCCCTGAAGGAGGTCCAAATAATCCCTTTCTTCTTCTGTCCAGCTTGGACATAATAATATCCTGGGTTTGGTTAGCAGAGGTTCTTGCAGAGAAGTTGATAAAGCTTGGGATGTATTTTTGCTTTGGAAGTTGTAGTAGAAAATTGTTTGTTATCACTGATTTTCCAGTGCCAGTAGGACCCACAAAAAGCAAGGGGATGTTATGGTCCACATACGTTTTAAGAAAAAGCATTTGTCTGGCTGTTTCCATTGTTGGAATGATCAGCTCAGATACCTGTTACACATGGAAGTAAAATGAAAAACTAAATTCAAACATCTAATGCCTTAATCATAAAATCATAGAATTGTCTGCATGGAAAGGACTTTTAAGATCATCTAGTCCAACCATCAACCTCACTCTCATAAAAAACAACAACCCATCACCAAACCATGTCACTAAGCACCATGACAACCCGTCTTTTAAATACCTCCAGGGCTGGTGCCTCAACCCCTTCCCTGGGCAGCCCAGTCCAATGCTTAATAACCCCTTCAGTGTAAAAATTTTTCCTGATATCCAATCTGAACCTCCCCTGGTGCAACTTGAGACCATTTCCTCTTGTCCTATTGCCTGTGACTTGGGAGAAGAGACCAACACCCCACCCCCAGCTTCCTTTCAGGGAGTTGTAGAGAGCAGTAAGGTCTCCCCTCAGCCTCCCTCTCTCCAGGCTGTACAATCCCAGCTTCCTCAGCCTCTCCTCACAAGACCTATTCTCCATCAACATGAATATTTCCAAGCAACTACAGGACGCCTATAGCACAAATGCATTTTTTAAAATTCTTTTATCTCAAAGCCTTGCCTATAAGAAGATTCTGGTAGACAGTATGATCCCATTTCTTTTTCAGTGTTTATATAGTAAATAGCACAATGCATTATCTATATTTTGGTTTATAGACACTACATAAAGCCTGGCTTAATTCTGTTCCGCTGCTGTCATAGCATTTTCCCTTTCAAAGGGAAAGGAACAGTGCTATGGAATTTGTTTCTCTTCCTCTTCTTCCACTTATCACTAGCAACTGTGCACTAGATATCAAGAAAAGATTTTAGACAGCAGAATGAATTGTAATCTTACATCTCTCATGTACTTAACAGACAAGAGTTTGCAACTACAATGGAACGGAAAGCCGAACCGCTTAAGTTATCTTGAAATTTCATCTGCAGAATAGGTACTTTTTGCAGATCTCTGCTGTGCTACACCTCCCTTGAGTTCACATCAAATATGAGTGCCCCTGTTTGGAAATGGAGGGGATTCAGGACTCTCAGTACTGCTCTCTATATTCCAACGAAGTGGTAGGTCTCTTTGCTGCCTCTATGTAATTAACTTATACTGTAATATCATGATATCAACCACAGAAAACAAAAATGAAGGAACGGAAATTCAGGCTTTGGCTTTTTCCCATCATCATTTCCCCAACATCAGATGCTGTTACAGAGATTAAAGTGGAACCAAAAATTTTAACCAGCAGCCAACCTGCAGTGCTGAACTTCAATATTAATCATACCAGAATTAAGACATGAGCATGAAAAGGAGCCTACGGAGATTAACAAAGTGTTGCAGATCATACAGTAAACAGCCTAATATAGTAGAATTGGAGCTAGCTTAGTTAATTTATACTGCTAAATCATTTAGTCAAATAATTATATTCTATATTGAAAGATATGAAAGATATCAACGTGAACCTTAGCCCCTGGGGAGATAACTTGCTCTTCTTTTGTGATGTACTCCGTCCACATGTTCCACTGCCCACTACCGTGCTTGTAAAAATAGAAGTCATAAACACTCCCTGTTAATTGAAAAACACAACATAGGAAAATCCACTGATTACAGAATAAAAACAAACTTCAATGTCTTCAGTGAGTTCTCCAACACTGTAAGATAATAAAGGCTTTCTAGCACATGAGGTACTCCTCCCCACCCCCTGCCATTACCATCACTGAATTATTTTAGGTTGGATTCAGATACACGGTTTGAGTACAACACGAGGCATATGCTACTCCTGGTTAAAAGAGCCAGGAAAGAGCACCCAACTGTGCAGCCCAAGGCCTGGCAGATGGTGGCTCTGCTATGAACTTAACATCTGCCAGGCACTCTATTCTCCTTTAAAGTCCTGAGATCTTAGTGCTTTATTAAAGGTCAGGCAAGTACAGTTATGAAGAAGCACCTTTTTCTGGGAAGATATTGCTTCTGGTAAGCTTCACACTTTTAGGGCGTGGGTTTTCATCATTCACTCCCATTAGCAAGTTGCGGTAAAACATATCAAATTTCTTTCTGCTGTCTGCATCGATGATCCCACCAACTGTCCAGACCAAAGCAAAAAGGAAAAGGCCCTGCAGCCACAAGGCAATATGCTGACTAGACATGCTTTCCTTCTCGTCTTCCTTGGATTGCTTTATTTCATCTAAAACATAATAGTTTGAGTTTTTGTTAAATGCCAGTAATACTCATAAATCCCAATTCAAAATGCCTTTTTGCAAAAGTATTCTGAGATAAGCACTGTCTTCAGTGGAACACAGTCATTCTACAGAATAAGGATCTTGTCTATGTAAGATACTGCTTACAAATAAAAATAAATGAGAAGAAAAAATGTTTACAAAGGATTCTAATTCTTTGGATGCTGGCAAACAGCACGGAAAACATGTGAAATACCTCACAAGATCATGCTCAATTTTGTAATGATACCAGCATCCAAATGTGAAAGCTCTATATGCTAAAGAGTTATTATTAACACTGATCAGTGAGAAGAAAGGACTTGTGTTGTATAATCCCAACAGTAAGGAATTCCTTTGGTATTTCCTTGCACCTGATAACCTGCACCTTGTCATGGGACACAGCAGGGGAAAAAAGAATTAAAAATTCAAATAAAAAGAATAAGGCTTAGGGTACTTACCAAGCAGACAACTATAGAGTTTCATCAAGCTATAACTCAGATGACTAGAGGACGTTTGCACAATCACTTTGCAATGAAGGTGAATAAACTCTAGACAGGGCTGGACTAGCCACATAAACATGTCATTGACCTACCAGAAGAAAATTAAATGGCTTTAAAACAATGAAGTTGCTACATTTCCTACTGTCCCTCAATTCTCTCCCAATAAAACATAAGGCATCAGAAATTCTCCAGGTTGGCAGAGGGAAGATGAGGAAAGGACCTGTGTGAGGCAGTACTTAAGTGATCACAAAGTCACACCACCATTATCTGATGGCAAAACCCAGTTACTTCTATCACTGAGAAATCTTCAGCAGGAATTCGTTACCCAGTTACTAATCCAGACAGTAGAGCAGTAGCTCAGCCTTGGGAGATCATTGTTTTCCTTGGGCAACAACAACATCATTCCAACAGAAATAAAGATAAGGGCTTCGTCCTCTCTTAAAAAGGACAAGCCCCTACTGAGGGCCCAGCACACATCTTGTGCCACAGCAGAAATTCCAGAAAGCTGGAACTGGCTAGTACCTGCGGAGAGCCACAGCATGTAGGGAGATAATGACCATGGCTGGTGGTATCTCCAAGAACTCAAGCAGGAAAACAGGGGAGGAATCATGACCTAGCCTTTTCCCAGGGACTAGTATTCAAGAAGACGAACTGAATAGTCAAGCTATCTGCTGCTTAAAGGACAATCATTTTGCTTAATTGACAATTTTCTTAGTTCATCAAAGAGCTTTTCTAGTCTTGGTACTTCTTGTGAATTTGAAAGGGGGTCTTGGACTTGGGAAATCACAGAAATCAAAGTTTTTTCCAGCTCCAATCCTATTGTGTTCTGATCTTATTCTGATTCTTTCACTAGATTTTAATGCCTCAAAAAAGGGAATTTTAAGTTTGGTAAGATCAAAAGCTGATTAGCACCAACACCTACTTTAACTTATATCTATACTGAAGATATATGACAATACACAACACAAAGAGCTCTCATTCATGCAAGTAATCCAGTACACAAGAGACTATTTAGCAAGAATTCATGAGGTGTCTAAAGCTTTGAAGATCAAGCCGCTAATAATATTATAATTATTAGCATTTCTCAAGCTAAACTCTAGTTGTCTTAGAAGAAGGATGCATTCAAAACATTTTGAGTCTTCCAGTTTTTCTTACATTGCATTTCTAATACTCATGGCATCTCCAGCTCTCAGGTACTTTCCTTGAACATTTGACATATATCACTACAAAATAATTTCAAACAGCCTCTAAGAGATCTAAGATCCTCTAAATAATGAAAAAATTTTTGACTCTGCTTGCTTGCCTTCCAGTGAGCCAACTGTGAACATCACCTTAAAGTTAATCTTCTAAATTAGACCTGTGTAAAAAATTAAGTCTCGCACCAGCTCTCGGTGTTCTTCCTGCAGGCTTGGAGGCAGCGTATTCATGTAGGAATCCTTCAGTGGCTTCCAACCTAACTGTTGTGAGTCCATATAGATCATACCACACCTGGGAGGCAAAAACAACTATGGTACAGCAGTAGATGTGCTAGGTGGGACAGTTCAAGTTTGAGTGCTTTCACGTTACCTGCTGACAGTTGCTGGAGATGCCTCCTCTAAGTCTGCCGTCTCAAAAATTAAACTCATTTTTGAATTCATCTGAATTATTTCACCACTCATTAAGCATAGCTAGAAGAAGAGCATCATGTAAACACGATCTAGTCATGTCAGAGCTGATCATGCTGTCAAAGCAATGCCTGTCGTAAAATCACTGAACATTCTCCCTAGTGTCACTCCTCATTCACTCATTAGTATTCTCACAATAAATGATACTTTCTGACCTTGTCTCAACTTTTCCACGTATTACTGTAATGACTTGCAGAGACACAGAGAACAATGCTTTATCTTTAAATAACTCTGCAAGGAAAAGCAGTCATGACATGCAGCTTTTTAAAAATTTACTCTTTAAGTAACTTAAGCGAGTTCGGCTTTCAGTTACAGAACCAAGTTTACGTATTTGAGTTTCCTAAAAGGGTCAATAAAAAAACCTCAGTGAGCAACCTCATTTCATTAAAGTAGGAGTAAACCAAGGCTTCTAAGGACAAGTAACAGTTTAATGTCATCTACTAAACCCACTCATATAATGGGGGAAAAAGGCAACGCTTTTCAGTGCATCAGCCTTTCCTGAGTCTCACACCTCCTTTGACTAACACGGTAACAGTATTGCTATGACTAAAATAAACTATGCATATAAAGATGAGCTTACTGGCAAAAACAAGGCTACCTTTTTATTATCATCCAGCACCGTGTTCATGTTCTCTATCCAAACTGCATCCACTGGGCCATCAAAAATAATCCACTTCCGATCATCTGTGACAGAAGATGCTTGTTCCCTGAAGGCATTTGCAAGAACCCCGTCTGTCCACTCATGGCTTACAGGATCAAAACAGCCATACAACTGCCCCATCGTAATTGCTTTGGGATTAATAACTTTGTATTCAACAGCAAATTCATCCATGGTTTTTGCTGTGTAAAAAGACAAACAGATGAGCTTGAGAATTTGATAGGGTAGTTTCATTCAACAACTTCAGTACAGAACAAGAAAATTCCTGAGGATTCTACTTTAGCTGTCCAAGGCAAAAAAGATCCCCACGTTTGGCAGCTAGGCAGCAGAAAGTAAGAAATACCATTATTTTTACAAGAAAAGTAGAAATTCCTATGTGCAAAAGCACATTAAAAAAAAAAAAAAAGAAAAAAGAAAACACAGAGCAGAAGAGATTTTATGTTTATGGGAGGTATTTACAATCTCCCCATCAGAGCTGGTCTTTTCAAGTGTATTATGCACAAATACAATGTTTAACAAAATTCCCAAAAGCATAAATACATTAGCATGTTTTACTATTCCAGTAAATGCAGACAAAAATATTTCCAGACAAATATACCAGACAAAAAGAGTTCAATGAATAGAAACTTTCCAGTCGAGAAAGCAGAATACAGGACAACTAACAGTCTGGGCATATCTCTGCAAAGGGAAAACATGACTCATAGAATTAACTTCATTTAATGGAAAGGTTGTGGCAGAACAATGTTACCTGCACAGAGATCACCAAGGGCTCTGGCAAGCACTTTGTATGCACAGGTCTTCCCACTCAAAGGATCTCCAACAATCATGAAGCCATGGCGCACCAGCATCATTTCATATATCTGTATCAGTGACAAGAGACTGACTCTAACATAGCACAAAAACAAGCATGATGTGTACGGAGCTAGAGAAATCTCCCTGGCACTCAGACACAACAGGACAAAATATCAGCCAAATATCTGTGCTCTATTAAGGCTAATTGAAACACTAGCCCAAATCAGAAGGCAGTCATAGTATTATGGCAATTCTCACTGATATAATTTTAAGTCATTGCCCCCTAGATGTCACGGAATCAGGGAACTGTCAGAGCTGGAAGGGACCTCTGGAGATCATCTAGTCCAAATCCCCTGCTAAAGCAGGGTTGCCCAGAGCACATCACTCAGGGCTGCACCCAGGTGGGGCTTGAAGGTCTCCAGAGAAGAGGACTCCACCCTCTCCCTGGGCAGCCTCTGCCAGGGCTCTGCCACCCTCACCAGAAAGAAGTTTTTCCTCATATTTGAATGAAACTTTCTGTGTTCCAGCTTGTGCCCGTTGCCCCTTGTCCTGTCACTGGGAACCACTGAAAAGAGTCCAGCTCCATCCTCCTTCAACCCACCCATTAGGTACTTGTAAACATAGATAAGGTCTCCCCTCAGCCTTCTCTTCTCCAGGCAGAAGAGTCCCAGCTCTCTCAGCCTTTCCTTGTAAGGGAGATGCTCCAGTTCCTCAGTCATCTTTGTTGCCTTATGCTGGACTCTCTCCAGTAGTTCCCTATTCCAGTTGTGGCCTCGCCAGTGCAGAGTAGAGGGGAAGAATGACCTCCCTCGACCTACTGGCCCCTACATCCTCCCTTTACTCCATGATTTTTTTCTCAGTAAAAATATGCTGTTTGTAATATTCTGTTAATTGATCATGGAAACTATTAGCTATTAATTCATGACACAGAGAGTGTTTCTGCTCTCACGCTTTTCTTCCCTAGAATTATGTGAAAATAAACCTGAATAATTTTTCCAATGAACCATGGAACTGGCTGAAGATCCATTTTGTTTATATTTTCAGTTAGTGCCTTGACAAACAGGTCATAGTCTGGTGTAGGAAGAACCACTCCAGGAAACAGGTCAGATATGATGCCCTGATGAGGAAAGAGAATGGAACACAGATTTAAACACAGATTTGTCTCAGTTTGGGCAAACCAGGACAAGATTACAGAAAGGGCAAATCACCAAAGCATAAAAAAATCTGCAAGTAAAGCAATATTCATACAGATACCAGGAGCTTAAGATGAATGTCCTCAGCTGGATGAAATGAAATTCTAGGCACACTGTAGCCATGAAAGTATTCTGTATGCACGAGACAGAAACGAGTGCCTGCGCTTTTCATACACACACTGGTATGGTAAAAGGAAGCTTAACCTTCTGCAAATTTGCCCCAAACAGGATGTGAAAGTGGTTGAAAGAATTTCTGTGATTAAGCAGAAGGATATGTGTTCTGAAATTTCTCCATTTGTGCTTGTATCATAGCTTTTAGGTCTTTAATACCGATTGCTTTGTAGCTTAACATGGTCTTTATTTTTCTATTCAAGCAGCATGCAAACAGACACTTCATCGTTTTCATTCTGCCTTCAAATTTCTAATTGACCTTAATTTAGTTGGCCACCTCTCTTTTCCAGCACAAAGCCAGAATGCAAACCAGAAGTATGCTTTCCACAAATGAACCGGAACAAAGTGACTTTTAGCAGAGCTCTTATAAACATTTTATAGAATAACTTAAAAGGCACCACTGAAAGTTTGTTTTTCAAAATAATCCTAATAGAACCACAGAGTGCATTGAGATCATTGGACTAGAAATAACTCTCCCTTAATGTGGCAGCATCTGGATCAAACTGTTCAAAATTAAGATAATGACCTGCTTTTGTAGGTTCTCAAAGTGGACCTCATCATCACAAAACTGAGGCCTCATAGCCTACCTGAAACAAAGGCACATCTTGTGCCAAGAATTTGGCCAAGTTAACATCCAGCAAAGCCCGAAGTAACAGTACACTTTCATTTTCAGTTGGGTACTTCAGTTTTAAGTTTCCTGCTGCTGTCAGGACAGATTTAACAGCACGCATTCCGTAATCATAGTGATGCTGAGATGACAGTTGCTCAGAGCACAAACGGTAAGTGGCAACAATTTTCTGGGCAAGACTGTGGATATTAAAATATCACATGTAAAATGAAAATATCTCACCAGGCAAGGAAAATAATTTAAGTACCTATATACACAAAGTAACTGCAGTGATTATCAGACATATCAGCTGACAAGATGACCCAAACCACCCAAGATGTAGAACTGTAGATTATGCCATGCCAGAGAATGTGCGTGCCATTTAGGAATTCTGTTTGATATTATGATCCATTTTTCAAATGATCCTGTGTAGAGCTGCATATCCATCAACATGAGATGGTTCATGAGAACTGGTGACAAAGCAGGAGATTAAAAAGTGCTTTCTGGAGAAAGTACTTACTGGGCATGCTTAGTTTAGAGAAGAGAAGGCTGAGGGGACACCTCATTGTCCTCTCCAACTACTTGAATGGAGGTTGTAGAGAGGTGGGTGCTGGCCTCTTCTCCCAAGTGAATAACGACAGGACCAGAGGAGACGGTATGAAGTTGCAGCAGGGGAGGTTTAGATGAGGTATTACAAAAAATTACTGTACTGAGAGGGTGGTCAGGTACTGGAACAGCCTTCCCAGGGAGGTTGTGGAGTCACCAACCCTGGAAATATTTAAGGAACGTGTAGATGTGGCACTTCAGGGCATGCATTAGTGCTCAAGAGTGTTGGGATGGGTTATTTGTTTTGTGAGGGGGTTTTTTGGTGGGTTTTTGTTTGTTTGTTTGGGGATTTTTTTGTCTGTGTTGGACTCGATCTCAAAGATCCCCTCCAGCCATGAAGATTCTGTGAAGATTCTGAGAAACAGAACATTAGCAGCCTTCCAGAATTATATGCCTGAAATCTACATACATGCATTATAGAGGAATGAGGCATATCAGACTTGAGCAAGGTGGAAAATTCAGCATATCTTACCTCCGAGAGTCCAGAAATCCCATTGAATAAAGTGAAATTTCTCCAATCAAAGCATAATCTGGAACCATCATGGCCACTGTTCGGAACAGTGCCTGTAAGAAAAAAAAGTTAAGATATCAACTTAGACCACGGAATATGGAATAACTGGTGACCATTTTGTAAGAAAAGCATCACTCTATAAATTCTAAAATTCAGGAACCATCTGCCATCTAGGAGATTGCATTAGAATTCTATTGTATTATAATCTTATCAAGAGATTCAAGAGGTCTGGTCCTAAACACCACAGGAACAAATGTTTAGAAAGAATCATGATCTTAAAGAACTATTAGTAGAGGAAAAGGGAGGTGTCATTGATCTCATTTTCATAATAGACAAACTAGCTTATGGTGTGATTAATGTCTTGTAAAATGTTACACAAAAATTTGTGTCAAAGCTAGAAGAAGAACTAGGACCATATCAGAAGAAGAACTAGGACCATATCAGAAGAAGAACTAGGACCATATCAGTCTCTCTGCAGTGTCTCAGCAACTTGAAAATATATGATAAATTTAAATGGGGATTTGGATCACCAAGCCATCGTAAAGCAGGAGAATCTCCATTTAGAGAGAGTGCAGTTAAAACTGTGAACTGGTATCAGTATGGTTAGACTGAGATCTTTCATCTGTGTATTTTGTACAATCCTAAACACTTACTAAAGCTCAGTGAAAAGCACAGCAGAATAAACTTGAATGTATTCTGATGTATTATTTGATTGCTGCCTTCCTTTTCTTATTACGATAGACCAGAAGTTGCAAGTTCTGTTTAATTTGTACAAGAAAACAGGATTCCAGATTTACCTTCAAATTATCAGGCAGCTCTGCCCGTCCAGCATATCCAGGATTCATTGTTATAAACACAGCGCATGAGGGATTAAGAGAGATCTCTGTCCCTTCAAAGATGAATGTTTTGAGTTTGCGAATAATAGCTTGCTGGATGCTAAGTATTTGTTGGGCAACTACAGATAATACTTCAACCTAATACAGACAGAACAGATTGGAAAACATAAGACACTTAGAGACAATATAAAATGGGGGTTTTATATATATATTCTGATATATTTGCATTCCTCCTGGTGAAAATCACCCAGTGTCTGATAACAAGGCCTAAATATTATCTGCCTGAAGGTAGACATCTAAGTTAGGTGGACAGGAACTCCCTCTGGAGGCCTCCAAAAGCACCTTCCTCTCATCTCAGGCAACAAAAATTTAGACTCTTCAGAAAGACTGATTCACCCAATGCTGCAAACTGAGGATAAATGTATAAATGGGTAAGGCAGCCCAGCACCAATCCTCAGTGCTTTAAAGTATCAAGGTAACAGAATATTGGGAAATGAAAATGCTAACACTTAAATTAATTAAAGAAACAAGCTACAGCAGACAAATGGAGAAATTAAGGTGTTAAGGATATGAAAACATATAAAATATAACTTAATGGAATTTCCACATTTATTAATATTTACTTAAACCTAACTCCATCAAATACAATACAATTTATCCAAAGTATTTCATGAACAAATGAAAAAATAAAAAAACAAAAATCAACAAAACCCCAAAAGAATCAGAGTAAGACCAAGGGAGGGACTAGGTATGTCTGGTTACACAGCTAGAGTTAATCAGGTCACTCAGCGAGACATCACAGGAACCCCTGCACTGGGATTTGGCTGTCCTGTGCTGAACATAGATAAACACAGCCCCCACAGCTGTAGCCTGGTTTCTCAAGAAGAGAAGGACAGTTCTTCCCCAACAAATAAGTGTCAGATACAAAAGATTAAATTGTGCAGGAGCAATATTTCAGTTAAAATAAACCAGAACCCAAGGCTTCTGAAACACAGCACAGGTAGACCTGTGCTCCTACAGCAGGCAGCTGAGTATCTATTTCTGTGTCCATGATTATCGAAACAAAGAGCCTACACTACAAATAAAAGCAGAAAATTGGCAATAATTCTGTCATGTCTAAATATAAAACTTCTTGTGTCTTAAATTAAATCATTTTATTTGGCTGAGTTAAGACCTTACCTCAATTCTATTGAACTCGTCAAAGCAGGACCATGCGCCAGATTGTGCCAGCCCCTTAAAGAACTTGCCCATTGCTTTGTAATCAAGACCATCGGAGCAATTAAAGACCACACACTATAACAGAAACATACAGAGAATATCTCTTAGTATTAACACAAAGTCCACTATAAAATTCTTAGCATCTAAAATGGAGAGGGATTATTACTACTGATTTTGGATAACAACACTAGGATGCCATAAAGGCTCAGTCCTAACTGTGTGCTTCTTACCAACTGTTTCTGTAAATAAAGAACAGGTACAGAACAAGCAATACTTGCTTAAGAATGGCATTTCAAGAAATAGCTACATATCCAAACATGAACAATGCAAAGAAAAAAAAGCTGTATTTTGGTACCTGCTTAGCTAGTGCTTTTGCTAGATCTTTTGTTGTTTCTGTTTTGCCAGTCCCAGCAGGTCCTTCTGGAGCACCACCCAGATTTAATTTCAAGGCACCCATTAATGTCCTATATAAAAAAAGATCACAGGCATTAGAAATAGTACTATTTAATGGCAGACTGTTTCCGGATAAGTATTTGCATATAGAGGTTCCCCTGGAAACAATTTACTTGTTCTTACTGACTTTGTACCTTGCCCTAGAAAAATCAGTATTGTCTCGTGACTGATTCCCAGTTGTGGAAGCTCACATTCAGGCATTTGGCATACAAGGAACATCAAGGCTTTTTACTGCATGCATCCACCCTGTTTATCCTCAATTAGACAAGCAAATGCACAGTGCCATAAGCAAAAGGGCAGAGTTTGCAAAACCCACAAATTTTCATCAAATGCCACTCCACATGATAAGAACTTGAAGCTGGATTTACAAATGTTTATAAAGTCAATCTTTAGAAATGGTTGAGGAAGCATAAAGATTGTTTCAGGAATCTGGGAATCACATTGCTCTCCAAGTGATTGTCATACTAAAAACGAGATCCCTGTTAACGTTGGATTGATCTGATTATTTTACAAAAGACTCATTCAAAGGCTTTGCCACCAAAAGCAGTTGTTAAATTGTGCCGAATAGAGTTTGCTTCCTCATTGCTTGCACTGAAACTACACCTGGCACAGCTGCCTGCATAGTCTTAGCTTAGATTGAGCTAATGCTAATGACAAAACTCCCAGTTTACAGCTAAATGCATCAGCACCACAGTAAATGCTAGATGATTAAGCATTTTCCAGCATAGGCATTAACATGGGCACTTAACGACAACTGCCTTCTACACAATGCAAGTTCACAGTTCAGTGCTGAAATAAGATCTTTACAGCCTCACCATGTATTTGCCTGGAGATACTATAAAGAAAGCTCTTTAAACCTGAGACTTAAAGTTACCTGCTGAGATGACCTCTGTCTTCAGGGCTCACCAGAAGTGAAATACCAAATGCCCGTGATTACTTCAACCTTGGAGGATGAAGTATTTCCATTTCCACCTCTTGCAAGCAAGCAGAGGAACAGGAAGCTAACTGTATTCAAACATCCGTGAAGGGCTCTATAATTACCTCATTTATTTTACAGGCAGGCATAGCCTACCTGCGTGTCTTATTTCAAAGAAATTAATTGACTGGTGCTACTGTAAAGTTCTTTACAGTTCTAGTACCATGAGCTGCCAATTTGTTTCAGAAGCACATTCTTTCATACAACAGAGATTATTACTCTATTGGTGCAGAAGCCCATATGTTGTAAATATTTTACCATATTTGGGCAAAGAAGATATATAAGATTTTCCTCCAAAACCTACAGGCAAGTCTTAGCTGCTGAGGTTCCTGTTATTATTCCTGTTATAATGAGAGATCAACCCAGAAAATGAAAAGGTTATTCATTGACAACATGGCTTTACCTATAACATCGATCTGTTAGTGGGGTTATAACCAGACGTGGGGAATTGCCCAGATACTCATAACCATATTTAGCTTCTGTTGTAATCATTCGCACTATTACATCCTGCTCTTCCCAGTAGTATCTCAGCTGAGAAATCCACTGGAAGTCATTCAGATCAGTGATTTTGTCTTCAACCAATTTTGCAACCACATCACGAGCTGCAGAGCAAGAGACAGATTATTTGAAAAACCTAACTACTACTACATTTTACTTAAAACGATGTATAAGTAAACTAACACTGTCTTATAGCTGTGTAAGAGCAAATGAACATTTAGAATAGTGGGCTGGCTTTCATGTTAGAAAGGAATCTGCATCTGCTTTGCATAGGCAATGAGCTTAATTTGATCTAGGTTCCATAGTCTGTTCTAAGAAAATGGGAGATAGCGTGCAGGGCTCAGCAATCACCATTTGCCCAAAGACACTGTGCAATAACTCTGTGCAAAGGTTGTTTAGTTACAGAAAGCATTTTAGCTGCCTCTTTCAACTAGTTCAGCCAAGTAATGACAGTGGCTCTGCCCCAGACATAACGAGAGTACCAGCAACTGCACATTTACCGTGCACATCGATGACAGTAAGAGCTCCGAGTGTCAGCCGGGCTCCACTGGACAGCTTTCCTCTCACTAACTCAACGATGTCCCCAATTTGTAGATTACTCTTCTCCAAGAAATCCTGTCACAAAAGCAGAACATGGGCATTACCATAATGCTGTAGCAGTTCCTAAACTCCATGGGTTCAGTCATTGGAGACAGCCCTCCCAACAAAATATAATAATGGAAATCCTGGCACTACACAAACATTGCAAGTTCTCTTTCATATAGTGGCATTTTATTTTACAACAAACTCTTCAAAAAGCCTCATGGCCTGAAAGTAGTGTAAGCAGAAGTCCTCTTACCAATTTTTCCTAATAGAAATGACAAAATTCTACACTAGAAGATGAGCAGATTCTTTCTGATACACGAAGTAAATGAGAACAAGCCCCTGCTAAGACACAAGAAAAAAGGAAATAGAAAATAAAACACACTGCTTACTGGTAAAGTTCCGTTCCTTATAGCCTCAGACACTTCTTCTGTCCAGTAAATAGATGAAACACAAATAACCACCTGTCCAGGCCACTGAAGTACCCACGTTTTTCGAGGAACCTTAAACATAAAGATCCATTCCAGACGGAAAATCATATACATAGATTAGATTATGGTATTCTAAAAATTCCTTTCCCCAAATTTCTTTTGTCTCATGCTGTAAATCAACAAGAATCAGCATGGAAAGCTTTGATATGTTTTCTTCGAGAAATTCAGAGTTAAAACTTCTGACTGGAACTACTGAACAAGGAGAGCTGGATTCCACTTGGCTTCAAACATGTTTCACTGGTTAAGAATTTCAGCAAACTGTTCATGTACAGTTGCTTGTGAAATCTATTTTATATTATAATTCAGGAACCATTACCTTGATATAGCCTTTTATGCCATCTTGAAGAACTTGTCTTACGCTGGCCAGCATCATTTCCTCTACTTGCAAAAGCCATTTTTCTACCATGCCCTTCAAAAAGAAAAAACATTTAAGAGTCAATACACATTTCCTGATTATATTCTTCTTAAAGAATAAATTATTTGAAATGTATTAGGCTTAAATATGCTTTCTCCTTCCTCCTGTATACCACACCCAGATCAGAAAGGTGGAAATCTTCAAAATTCTAACAGGCAATACTGCAGTTTAACACTGTCTGAAGACAGGTAAATCAGGCTAACCCTAAAGACAATCCAGATGAAGCAACAGCTGAATATGTTTCATATAAGCATAAACAAAAAGTGCAGATCACAGCTGGCATGGTTAGTTAAGCTTAGTCACTTTAACCCAGGGCATGTTTTGTTCCTGGAAGATTAAGGGGGAAAGGGTATCTGTAGCTCACAACATGCCCTGCCTTTTACCTCTTTTTGGCTACCACACAGCAATTCAGCTCCCTATCTTCACATTGAGAATAGCAGAAAAAGCAGGAACTAAGATACTTTTCAGAACTTATAATGCTACTTTTTCTACTGAGATGCCTTTTGAACTCATACCGATTCTTCACTGCCAGCCATTTGGTATTTCCCTCATTCCCCTCTGTTTCAGCCATGCTGGGCAATGTTACACACATGGGTATATAGAGAGCTTGGTTTGTATCTATCTACGCCTTAAAAGTAGTAGGTGTGTAAAGCTGCAGAAAAGTGCCTAGAGGAATTTACCCCCATATTGGTATGTCTTACTCCTTTGTGTAGGAAATCCTTTTTGTCCTAGAGTACCAGCCTGTGCTCCCACTTCCTAAACACCTTTCATGATCTGATCCTATATGTTTTATACCTCATTCCCCCAAAAACATACACTGTAGGCAAAGTATTAATGTAACCTTATATAGTTTAAAAAAAAACAGATTACTTTTGCATTTGCTGGGTAGATTTTGTCTATGAAAGGAACAATTTCTTTCTCTGAACTGATCATGCCTGTGATCTCCAGATCTTCTGTGAATTCCAGTTTAGAAATTCCTTCAAAACACTTCTTTAAATGTGGTTGTACTCTAAGGGGATCTTTTGTTTCAGACAGTATTTCAAGCAGCTCATCATTAGACAGGAAAAAGAATCTGTAGAAAAATACAGTTAATGAACGTACACTTTCCGATCATGAAAATCATCATTAATGAACTATTAATACAAGATAGATGGAGTTGGTTTTATTGTTGCTTAGGACACTAGTATAGCAGAGAGGAAATTATTATCTGAAATCCTTTTTCTTAAGCAATTCTTAACATTATAAATCTCATCACACTTGTTTTTTCAGAATTTCAATATGACCATCCTTTTATGCAGAGGAAGAAAGAAGGATTCTCAAACTCACGTGGAAAAGACCAGATAAATACCTTGTAAAAACATAGGATCCTATTCCTCATAATCATATATAACTCCTATGAATCACACACCTCTGCACAACTGAAGAGGGTAGGGCAGAGCCGTAACTGCAAATCAGACATGGGAAGGTAGCAAGTTCTTTCAAAAATACCCTGTAAGTGATAACGTCTTGCTAATCGTAAATTTCGACTCTGCCAGACAGATTTTGCCTCCCCATCTCTGCCTGTCCCTGGCATTGCAAATTTAACTGGAGCTGAGGAAAACGATCAATGTTTGGAGAGAAGAACAAGTTTTCATTTTGTGCTGCATGGGACTGTCCCCACCGTGTTTATAAAATGAAACTTATCAACTCAGGGAAATGGTTTGAAAGAGTTTATAGCTTTTTGTCTCTAAGTTAGGCCTGTTTAATTAATTTACCTTGGGAAAAATAATCTTTTCTTCTCCAAGTAAGTATTCAACCCCTTTTGAATGTCTTCTAAGAGAGTATTTGCTTCCTGAAGTCTGTCTAACATCATGGGTTGTTCAGTTGCTACAAGTACCTTTGTGTCTTTCACCTTTGTAAAAACAAATACACAGCAGAAACTACAAAAGTTGCAATAGGTTTGAACAGTAAAATTGCTATCATCAGTCACACACGTTGCAGAAGGCTAAAGAGCTATATATTCTTCCAGCCAGTATGCCTTCCCGTTATCAAATATATATGCATTATTTGATAGGGGTTTTTTTCAGACTGTCAGTTTTACCAGTTAGAACTGTACAGACAATCATACAGCAAGGAAATACCCAGAGGAATTAAAACCTTTGTCATTTGCTCCTGCATCTTGAGCTTGCTACTTATTTTCCCATTCACAGATAAGTTCTGTCAATCAGAGCCACAGTACATGCAGTTATTCTCTCTTCTTGCCATCTAGGTCACAGTTTTTCTTTCTGGAAAACCTCCTCTAGGATAGGATACACCTATTTTGGAACAGGCTCCATCGTTCACAGAATCTGAGCTGTTAGACAGGTCTCAACTTCTATTCTGGGATACTGAATATTTCAACATCTTTATCACACAATCACACACTCCCAGTGTTTCTGACAAACAGCTCACATTATCTCTAATTATCTGGCCACTTACCCAAATTCTTAATTACGGGGAACTGAACAGGATACCCAATTGCACTTACTATCACAGAACCTCAGGGATTGGAAGGGACCTTGAAAGATCATCTAGTCCAACCCCCCTGCTCCCGGAGCAGCAACACTTAGATCAGGTCACACAGGAATGTGTCCAGACGGGTTTGGAATATCTCCAGAGAAGGAGACTCCACAACCTCTCTGGGCAGCCCTTTCCAGCATCCCATCACCCTCACCATGAAGAAGTTTTCTTATATTTAAGTGGAACCTCTTGTGTTCCAGCTTGCACCCATTGCCCCTTGTCCTGTCATTGGCCATCACTGAGAAGAGCCTGGCTCCATCCTCCTGACACTCATCCTTTTCATATTTATAAACATTCATGAGGTCACCCCTCAGTCTCCTCTTCTCCAAGCTGAAGAGACCCAGCTCCCTCAGCCTTTCAACTATCAACTTTCAACTAGTATCCCCACTACCTTACCCTGACACATGACCATCTCAGTACGTGTTCACCAAAGTTTTGAGTAACCCATGCCATCACATATTAGAGAACAATCATATGCAAAAAAATTCCATTTAGTTGCTCGAATACTATATGTGCCTTAAAAGCCTAACACAAAAATCTAATTGTGTGCAAAAAAGACTTTATACAGATTGTCAGTGAAACCTGAAGCAGATTGTGAAAACATAAATCATTCATCTTTCTACCTAATTCAGATCACTTAACTATACAAAAGGCAGAACATTTAGAATTAAAATGTTAATTGAGCTCTAATTCATCCTGCAATATCCAGCCTTTACAGAAATCTCAAAGCAATAATGACATAATCTACCACTTTTAGCACAAGACTAAAATCCTTTTAGTAAAGGAATTTTCACTCCATATTGTACCTTCTTGTGACTTAAATATAAATTTTTAACTCCAGAAAAGCTAGTGTATCTTCATGATAGTAATAACCATGTTACTAGATGTGCATAAAAATACATGATTTATTAAATGCAAGCACTTACCACTTGTGCCATAATGTCCTTCCAGTAAGTATCCACAACCCCAAACTTTCTGCCCTCTTCAGGCATCTGAGCTATAATATCTTCTGAGCTAAAAATTGGCTCCAAATACAACCATGTTGCCTGACATTTTAACCAGCTATCTAGAATATCTTGTATTAAACACAGCTTATTTTCCCAAGCCTGTAATGAAAACATTTAATATTTAAGCAAAATTCTATCAAGAATTAATCTACACTGAGGAATCAAAGAGCATGAATTCCTTGGCTTTAAAAAAAAAAAAAAAGAAAGAAAAAACCCCAAAAAACCCCCAACAAACAAACCCAAACCTGAACATTTTTATAAACAATAGATGTATTCTTCCACTAGTGCTTTTTACAGAGAGAACTGTGAGAGAACTGCCTAAGAAGCGTAGAGATGACCAGCACCATAATCCAGAATCTCTTCTTTTAATTCTACTTAAGTACTTCCTATCTTCTCATCAATGAAAGGATTAAAGCTTAACAAGATACTCAGCTGACAGTAAATGTCAGTTCACAGGCCCAACATACACTAGGTTCAGTCTCTGGCCTCCCAAAAAAGCTATTTCATGCAACTCTAGCAGTACAAATGGGTTTCCAAATCAGAGAGAGATTCTTTTTCAATAAAGAATTCCAGACAGCATTACTTTTGTGACTTTGACAGTCTGCAGTGCAAAGGATATGCACACAGTAAGGCTGTATTGGTCATTATGCTGTAAGAGGTACATGAAGATTGACAAGATAGCTCTATATTAATCGCTCCCTTTAATTTCAGCAGCTCTACTGGAAAGCAGAACTCAGCTTTACCTACAGTTTGGCTAAAGTCCACAAGAATGAATAGAATTTAGGTCCTAGTGCTGCTTACAAATCATCACTATTAGTCCAGAAAAAGTGATATTAAATATTGATGGGAGAGAAGTCTCTACATTCCGCATAATCTTCCTACCAGAAATTCATCATCCTTACAAAATAGTAGGACAGCTAACAAAAAAGACCATGAAACCCTTACTGATCATGTCAATATCAGAAGATAAAAAATAAATTATCTCTCATAACCAGAACACCCATGTCTTTTATACAATGCAGCAGGACTGGTTTAAATCAACTGACCCGTTCCCAAGACATTTGGGTAAAAGCCCATATTTACAATGACTGGATTAGCAATGCAATTACAATCTTTTTTTAGCTGTAAAGCAAGTTCAAAGCTTTTGAAGAAAAATATTAATGGGTGTTCTTAGCAACAGTTAAGACTATAAAACTTCTTATCAGCCAAAATACTTTAAAGCTCTTGGGAAATGATGTTATGAGACACACAAGCTCAATCAACCCAGCTTTTCCTTACCCGGCATTCAGCTTCTATTGGTTTGATGAAGGGAGAGCCACACATTGTCTGAGTTTTAACAATGTGATCATCCAGCAAAAGCTGGATGTCATCAATTGCTGACAGGATGCTGGTGTTCTGTAAATACATGATGTTTTGGTAAGGAAAACAGAAGTTGCTTTATTTCACTGCTCTTCAACCTCACCCTCATTCAGCTTCCCCTTTCTCCCTTCTCTGTGATGGGGGAGTAAGTAAGAAAGTAGCAAGGCATTGGGAAAGCTTGTGATGTGTTGGAAGGTGGTCACTGTACTCTTGTTTCAAAGGTCAAGACAGATCAGTTTGTGAATAGGAAGCTGGACAGGGAATGGTAGTGACTTCAAACTCAAACTTCTGGATCATGTGTTAACTCTTGTTTCTTCTGGGTAAGTGAAAATTGCACTACTCTCCAGCTTTCCATACAATGCTGCAGAAGCTCTCAGGCTTACAGATTTGCTAGGATTAACATATTGAGATCACAAGTTATCCAGATACTCAGGTCCAAATACAAGGATATAAAGTAAGGGAGACATTTGCCCATGCTCTGGGATATGATACCACTTTCCATCATGCCACAATCAATCAGTAGTAACTTCCCTCTAATATTTCTCAACTGGTATTCAGAATCAGAAGTAATTCTTTTCAACAATATATATCTATTGATTTGGTGTTACTCACAGTATCTCTGTATTTCACCAGACTGAACTGCATGTTGACCCACTCTGATTTCATTTTCTCTATTGATTTCTCTAAGGAATGCTCCTTACTTGCAGCTGCCCCAATAGGTTCCAGCCTAAATTGAAATGAAACATATCTTTGAAATGTTTTTGCAACACAGCTGAAAAGTGAAAAAAACCCCAGCAGTTGCAGGTAGAGTTGTGTGTCAGGCTGCCTTCTATATGGATTTGTTAATAGTATCATAGACTCATATTTCAGAGATTATTTTTGCAATTTCAGGTTTACCAAGTTAGAGATATAAATATTACTTTGGAGAAAATTCTGAATGTGCAAATTAAGAGGTTTAGGAATATGAGTCTGGTTTTTGGTGCTTTTCTGCTACAAGAACAACTGGCAGTTCCATATGTAGCTTGATTAAATACAACTGATTTTACAATGGGGTCTAACAGCACACATAAAACCCCAAGCAAACTAATATTTGGTATCTGACATATGAAATACAGTGATTGTTTAAAAAAAAACTATAAAAAATAGGGTAAGCTTCTTACTGAGCAATATGTTTGGAGAGTCCAAATTCCAATATGTTTTTAAGAGTGGTAGTTTCATCAGGTCTGATCTCACATCCTACAATTTCACTAATCTGAAAATAAAATAAGAAATAAAATCTGTTATCTACATGCGTAACAGATTTTTGTAACAGACTTTTCAAACAGCAAAAAATAAATGCTAAAGAAGTACTGATGCAATCCCTTAATTTGCTTTTCTGCCCTAAGTTATTAATTCAAAGAAGCTCCTGCCTGTACCATTACAAGTTTCAAAACTGGATCTATCATGTGATAGGATAAAGGATATTCTTATCACGAAATATAGAAATATTACTGCATTTCACAGGATGAAATCTATGGAGTACTATACTGTACTCTCAGTTTCTGTGGCAGAATACTCACGCAGTTAAAGCCGAGTTTAAAGTACCTGCTCCCAATGTCTCTCCTTCATTCCACGATTGCAGGCAATTGACAGGACAGGAAGATGCTGTTTAAATTTATCAAGCTTATATTTCATACTTTCTGCTAAGCGTCTAGGCCCAGCCAAATCTGGAAAACTCTTACTGAGTTTGTACATAATCCTCCACATATTTCCAATTTCTTCAGTAATTTCATCAGCATTTAACTTCTGGAGAGATCCTGAATATAACAATATATATTAAAAAGCGCAGCAGGCACATCAGCACAAGGAGACTACCAGGGTGGTTTATATACAGGTATTTCTAATCATTCTCCTTTAACTGGAAATCAAAATATAGAATCATAGAATTGTCTAGGTTGGAAAGGACTTTTAAGATCATCTAGTCCAACCATCAACCTCACTCTCAAAAAACAACAACCCATCACCAAACCATGTCCTAAGCACCATGACAACCTATCTTTTAAATACTTCCAGGGATGGTGCCTCAACCCCTTCCCTGGGCAGCCAGTGCTTAATTCAATGCTTAATAACCCCTTCAGNCTGGGCCCACTGCTGGCTCATGTTCAACCAGCTGTCAAACAACACCCCCACGTCCTTTTCTGCCAGGCAGCTCCAGCCACTCTTCCCCAAGCCTGTAGCACTGCGTGGGGTTGTTGGGACCCAAGTGCAGGACCTGGCACTTGCCCTTGTTGAACCTCATCCTCAACCATGGCCTCAGCCCATTAATCCAGCCTGTCCAGACCCTCCTGCAAAGCCTTTCTACCCTGAAGCAGGTGGACACTCCCACCTAGTTTGGTGTCACCAGCAAACTTACTGAGGGTGCACTCCATCCCCTCATCCATATCATTGAAAGATGTTAAAAGAACACCACTCGTGACTGGCTGCCAACTGGACTTAATTATCTTAACACAATATCCAAATCAAAAACTGTATTTCACATTACTTAACAGCATTTATTTCTTCAAAATTATTTTTTCACAACTCATCAACCCTTTTAGCTTCTACTTAGCTAACTGAAAATGACATGTTTCATCAAATGAACACCAAAGCCTTACCATTCAACCATTCCTCAGATTTGGTATGGAAATTATATGCTGTTATCCAAAGCTGCTCAAAGGGTTGTTTGTTTGCAATTATAATTTGCAGTAGAGGAAATTGACTCTTCTCCCGCTCAAGTAACTCCTCTTCTTTATTAATAGCCTTTAAGGGAAAAAAAAACCCCCAAACTTCTTATTTCCATGAAAAATTCCTATTGTTGTTTAAACTTCAATCAGTAATAATGAATACAGTTTTCATGTCAGATTTCTAGCCCTTGGATTTCAGAAAAATAAGGTAACTATGTTCTTGAAAATTCCCCTGGTTATTTGTTGGTAATATTTACTACTCAAATAATTTTAAAATTCTGTATCTATTTTAGAAATAGATAATGCACCACAGCATTCAGTGAGACCAAGGCTCACAATTCACCAACCCACTTTGAAACCCTTCGTTGTGATCACACATTAAGAAATTTAATTACTTATTCTGATCTACCTGTAACAACATACCAGTGCTGTTAATTCACACTGATTAAATATACCAGATGCCTTTAAATCAGATTAAGAGTGTTGATATGTAGGACTAGCAATTTATCTAAATCCTAAACTCATTTAATTGGTTCAATATCCTCTTTTGAGCGGGACTTAATTAAAATCATGATCATTTAGTCTCAATATATGCAGAAATCTCATTGTCTTGCTGTGATTTGGAAGATTAATTAAGCCTCACAATGCCTGTGAAATCTCTCAAAGGTAATCATTCTCATTTCCCAGCAGAGGCACAGTGAAGACAAACTCTTCAGCCTAGAGTCACAGTAAGTACAAAGGATGGAGACCCCTGAATAGAATCCAGGAATCTTGGTCTTTAGTTTCCTTTTAGCACCTGAAACTTTCTGTGACACGCCACCTATATAACACCTATAGGCAACTTCTGGAAATGATACAAAGAGGAGAAAAACATTTGGTTTAATTAAAGGACAAGCAGTGGGACTGAAAACAGTGCACAAGCAGCACAAACCACGGCTCAGAGAAAATGCCACCTCCCTGCCATTCTGTTCCTTCCAACACTTCCAGAAGAATTCTGTTTTCTGTGGATAGCATCCTGCTACTACTGACTGCTTGGAAATACTGAAATTCAGTATTTCAATTTTAAAAACTCCTAAACCTCTTTCTCCCCCAAACTATGCTCTTCAACTCAGCAGTAGGGACAGGTCAGCATACAGGGACAAGAAGACATTTGCCACATGTTTGAATTTGGAAATATTAAAACCATGTTGACGATATATGGGCAGACCCTGAAAAAAAACAAGGAGAGGAAACAAAATTTTACTCAGCCAGCACATTGCAACCCACTCCATACTTGACTAATAAATACCAACCTCAAATTCTTTCAATGCATTATCTAGATTCTTATTTAACTCTTTAAATTTCTCAGTGTTGTTCTTCATTTCTTCTGTGGTCATGACATCCCGCTTTTTGTAGCTTTCTACTTCTCTGTTATAACCTTCAAGAGTTTCCTCAAACTGAGAACACCTGAGATAAAGATATCTAAGGTAATACAATGTCCTGTTTCATTCCTTGCTCGGTTTCAATTATTTTATTAATTTTAACAGGCACTGTCAAATGAAAACTGATCTCAGTATTAGTGTAGAGTAAATAAAGTTGCCAGGGAAAACCCATTAATCAGTTATATCAATACTATGTAGTTCACAGGATTAGAATTCAAGGTTTATTTTCAAGTGTCCCAACTGATTTAGTTCACTTGCATTTGCTACCTTTACTACCTGAAGAAATAACAGAAGAGCAAGAACAACGTAACAAAATTATGTGTAGTGGTGTACTGATAAATATAACAAGATAAAGTGATGGATATTCTAACAACATCCTTCATTCTTCCTTTCAGACCTCATTAAGCAAAGGAATATTCCAATCTACCCTCATCAACAGTATTTTTCCGAAATCTCCGTAATACAGTAAACTGGGTTTCTTCCTTCTCGACTCCCTTCCAAGTTTTCCTTCTTTGACATAATCTCGCTCTTAATGATGAGGAGATTTTTCTTTTTAAAATTTAAAAAATACACAGTGAAAAAAAATGTCTTAACACTGTACCTTTCAAGCAACATCATCTCCGCTTGATTCCTCCTGTTATACAACTGATCTCTAGCGTTGTCAAAGATTATCTCAATCTGTTCAGGCCAATGGAAAACTGTGCTATTCAGGTTTATATCATCATCTAAAATAAAAAATAAATAGACATCTTTAAGAAAATACCTTTTTAACAAATGATCACATAGAATGGCTGTTGTGAAGAGCAAGTAAAATAGCAAAAACTACATTTAGGAATAAGCTGTCTAAGCAGGTACAGGTTTCAAGCTGCTGGCTTAATTATCTTCATGGCAAAAATAACTGTTCTCTAAAACAAATTAGATTGATAGCAAAACTCCAAAATCAAGTTGAGAATGTGAAATTCTCTGAATAAGACCTTAGTCAGGCAGAGAAAATTAGTAAGAATGGCTATTCCAGAATATGCCATTCAAATACACAAAGAAACAGGCCCCTCTTAACTGAATATATATAGAACATACCTACATAAGGTGGATAAAAGCAAAGTTTAAACCATTTTTAGTCCTCAATTTGTAAATACTGAATTTTTCACAAAAGCTAGAGAATAATCACTACAATGAAGAGACATCTCCATCTTCATATTTGCTTATTTGTTCAAAGCACTTAGCTCATTATAAGTAACTGCAGGACACACGCTTATAAACCTACCTGCAAATAATATGGAATTATGAAACACTGCACATACAAACACTCTAGGCCAAAATGTAACAGAAAAATGCCCTGGCTTCTATAGGCATACTAATTTTTATCAGAAATAAATTCCAATAAACTTGTCATATCCTAGTTATTTCTGTCAGTGTCTGCTCTGAGAGTGTATTCTGCTCTCAGGAGAAAGGATCATCCTGCCACTATAATGGGTAGGCATTCATGTAACTGCTTTTAACTTCTATATACAACAAATAACGTACAGCATTTGCAAACAGCATATTTTTTGCTTTGAACTGAAGTGCAAGCTAAAAGCAACTTCTACAGATGTCTCTTCCACCTAGAGAACAGCCTTTATATTAACTAAGAACAAGAAAACAATGACAAGCCTCCACAGAGCTAACACTCATCAGCAGAGCTGCAAGTTCTCACACTTTCCAAAAGCTGCCATAGAGCCTTCAAGACATTGCTTTTTAGGCGCTTTTTCAGTGTAGCCTTCTTATTAAATAACACAGAGGTGTAACACCATTTGGCCAGATTACATGCAATTGATGTGATAATGCCCCAGACATTCTCTAAAACACAGAGAAAGTCCTATTTGTGCTATATACCATTTCTCTAATCATTCCTTCCTGCATCAGGACTTTTGGGCTTTACTAAATTCCTTTTATTTCCTTTCGGCCTGTTTTGGAGCTTTCCATTAGCATTCTAGAGGATGCAACATTTATCCACGCAGAGCCCAACAGCTGTATATAGGTATTTTCATACAAGATTTTCATACTCCATCATTGAGACATACAAGAAAGATCAGCATAGTCCATGAGGAATTCCAGCCTGCGGGCTGCTTCTGCAACCTCCTGTCTCAGTTTACAAACGGTAACTTCGCTGGATTTCTTTAAGTATGCAGCTGATTCCACTATCTCCTCGGTGTTCAGAGGCACTACACTTAGTCTATTTGCAATTGAGTTATATTCATGGCAAATTCTACAACAAAAAAGAAAACAGACATATCACTGCAAATGTAAGTGAAGAGAGATGCAAGATCTTGTTAATGAAGTTTGTCTTTTAAACAAGAATATGAAATTTCTTTATAAATTAAGTATTCAGACTGAATACATACAGCCAATAGGCATTGACTAAGGATGCCAAATTACACTGTACAATTAGTTCTATTGTCCTACTATGTTTACAAGAATTGATATATAATAGAAGGATTGCTAAATCGGTTCTAAATTACAGTTAACAGCATATTAACAGTTTCCGTCCTATAGGTTTAGAATTTCCTTTTCAAGGCCCAATCTGCTTCAGAAAGACATGTTTAATGCAATAAACAAGAGTTCACTTCATCACCCCACAAAACTATAATCAAGCACATGGTATGAAACAAAGTTCTAAACAGAAAATTTATTAAACAATCAAATTTATTCTATATAAATACATAAAGGAAAATATAGAAAGGGGAAAAAATCCCATTATTTTCCATCTTCATAGTGATACATTTTCTTGTTCCAGATTGCAGTTCAGTGTTACAAATAGCTATACAGACAGCAGGCAGGCTATACACAGCTGCACACAGAGGATAGGTTTATTTAAACCAACTCAAGCCTTCCAAATGTTAGGTGTTGAGCAGAAGGTCATTGCTATAAACTCACTGATTGTCTAGATCCCCACTACTATGAGCAGAGGCAGAGAGGCCCCTCTAGACAGTGGTTCATCTCCACCTGGAGATGCTTTTTAGATAAGTGGGTTGAACAACTTCTTCACGGTGATTGTCTCTCTCCATTCACTGTGGAAGTATTCTCTAATTGCTAGAGTATTGGGGTGTTTCTGTTGGGGATTTTTGGTGCTTGTGGGGAGTCAGGTGAGGGTGCTTTGCACTCACAGTACCAGAATTATCCCATTCGCTGGAGTCAATTTATATTTTCACGGTGGTTTGGGTTTTTTTCCCCTTTAAACTTGGAAGATATGAAATCAGGACCATTACTTCCTCAGGAATAAAAAAATAAAAGCAGAGGAAGCACGGACCTCAACCCAAATCCTAGAAAAAGTAGTAAAGGAATTAAGAACAGTGGTCTATTTCCAGTCTAATCTCTGTGTACGCCCTATACAGACTAAATTAAATATTTGTTTACAAGTGTTTCTGTTCCTGTTAATTTTAAGCACTCACTTTGTTGTCCTCGCACATGTCTGGTCAGCACTAGCAAACCCAGTAGATGAATCAAGTTCTCTCACCCACAGGTACACAGCATCAGTCCACACAGACAGCAAGAATCATGCATACTAACAACACATACCTTTCATTTAACTCTCTGTTTTCCATCACTTCAAATTCAATCAATCTGTCTTTAAGATTTTGGGTTCGATTGCAGAGTTCCTCATTCAGTTGTACAGCATCCAGACAGAACATGGCCAGAGGGACAGTGACATGCATGGAAGCAATCTCTCTTTTCAGTTTTGTTAAGCTGTCAATCTTCTACAAATGAAAAATAATACATTTGTTTACACTTGTTTCCTTAATCCATAGACGAAAAATGCTAAACAACAATGCTAATTAGTTCCCACCCAGAAATTGGACAATATATTCCAAATAGAAAGAATAACTACTTTTTATCTGTCCAGAGCTCAGCTCCTGTCCACAGATTTCAGGGCTGAAAGTTCTGCATAATAATATGCCATATTAAGGAACACTACAAGTTGCCTAGAGAAGACTTTATCCATAGGCTAACTCAGGAATGCAGAGAGAAAAGCAGACGGGGCTAAGGACAAGACAGTCAAAAGACCAGCAAGCTGCACATTCACCAAACATCCTGTGCAGCATTCCACTGGACTTCTATTAAGACCCAACAAAACCACCAGAGAAGGCCATAAAGAAACCTCCCTCTACATTTGCAGAGCAGCCCTACAGTAAGGGGCTACATAAATTGGGATGGCTTTCCTTAGTATTCCCAGGAGTGAAACAAGTTATTTGAATAGGATTTTTTTTAGGCAGTATATTAGGAAGTCAAGTGTGATGTGTTAGCTGCTGTGCAAACATGGAGCAGTTGTCAGTTACATACTACCTCTGCTAAAGCTTCTAAAGAATGACCTTCTTTCAAGAAATCTGTGACATCTTGCTGTGCATTGCTGTTCAAAAGACTGCTGTATTTCCTGTACACGTTTAAATACCTTAAACACATAAGATCATGAAAAAAAAAAAAAAAAAAAACAAACCAGTAAGATTCCAATGTGAAGACTCTCTATAATAAGAAAGAAATTAACTCAAACTGTTTGTTTGAGGTAAATGGACAGTGTTATGGATCTGAGGGTTTGAAGAGGCAATAGAGTTACCAGCCAAAACTTACTTCTGTGGACCAAGTATGTTGCTCTTAAAGATCTTTTCAAGTTTGTTCACATACTCCAAAAACAATGATTCATCTGGTTTGACTGTACTGAGAGTGAGATCATCTCTTTTTAATTGTGGAAACAGAAATCTTTCTACCTAAAGAGAACCATTGCAAATACTGCAATAACACATACAATAGAGGAAATAAGGTATTCTATTACCCATTCACCCACCTCTTAGAAAAAAAAGAAAAAAAAAAAAAGAAAAAAGTAGTATTTGGTAAGAAAAACACAGTGTGAAAAGGCTCTGATTCATAATTAACACTTGGTTACATACATAGTTTGCTTGCAAAAATCATATGAAAACCATACCAGGACTTTAATATAACTTGAATTTGAAGAAGAACAATTCCTATGCTACCTTCTATAATCAAAAAAGCTCACACAGTTCATGATACATAACCCTTATCTTTATCTTCAATTTGTCACTTTTTGCCTCATTCATAACTTTTTATATCAGGGAGGTTTAATTCATATCGTATTTTGTATGCAGCTATAACTTTTCCAGTACCTTTGGAAGTTCCTCAGCACTGTCCAGGATCACCCTCAAGCAACGACTGATTAGATCCCAACATTCTTTCAAAGGTGGCTCAAAGACAACCTTGGATTCTTCCACACTGAGTTTCACTGTTATTATCTGAGGTACAAAGAACTGCATTTCTTGATACGGTTCTGTAAAATCACTTCCATCCTTAGGGAAAAGAAAGAAAATTCTATATGCCAAATAAATCAACTCTAACTATAATAATTTTTAAAAGACTTCTAGAATCATAAAATAGTTTGTTTTGGCAAGGACTTTTAAAGGTCATCTAGTCCAACCTCCCCCACAACAAGTAGGGACACCTTCACCTAGATCAGGTTGCTCAGAGCCCCATTGAACTTAAACGTTACCAGGGATGGGGCATCTACCACCTCTCTAGGCAACCTGTGTCAGTGTTCCACAACCTTTATTATAAAAAAAAAAATTACTTTTATATCTAAATCTTCCCTCTCTTAGTTTAAAGCCATAACCCCTTCTCCTACCACAACAGGCCCTGCTAAAATGTTTGACCCCATCTTTCCTGTAGGCCCCCTTTAAGTGCTGAAAGGCTGCTATAAGGTCTCCCCAGAGTCTCCTCTTTTGCAGGTTGAACAACCCCAACTGTCTCAGCCTGTCCTCACAGGAGAAGTGCTCCAGCCCCCTGATCATCTCTGTGCCCCTCCTCCAGACTTGCTACAACAGGTCCATGCCTTTCCTGTGCTGAGGGCTCTTGTTGGGAGCTGGACACTGTACTCCAGGTGGGATCTCACCAGCTCGGAGTAGAGGAGCAGAATCACCTCCTTTGACCTGCTGGCCACACTGCTTTTGATGCAGCCCAGGCTATAGTTGGCTTTCTAGGCTGCAAGCCCACACTGTTGGCTCATGTCCAGCTTTTCACTAGTACCTCCAACTCCTTCTCAGCTGGGCTGCTCTCGATCCCTTCATCCCCCATCCCACACGGGTATCAGAGGTTGCCCTGATCCAGGTGCACTTGGTCACGTTGAATCTCATGAGGTCCACATGGGCCCACTTCTCTAGGTCCCTGTGGATGGCATCCTGTCCCTCAGGTGTGTCAACACTCCCAAATCTCTTAACTACACAGCACAAACGGGAACTTCATCTCTGATTTTTATTCAAAACACTGATGCCCCAATACACAAGATTTTAAGGTGCCAACTCTAAATGAATCTGTAAAAGTTGGAATTAGGAAACTGGATTTAAGCCTAATTGCCTTGATTTTCCCTTAAGTAACAGAAGTAAAGCACTAATTACAACACAGAACGAAAATTCTAAAAAAAAATAATGACAATGCCTATCAGAAATAAAATCTAGGAACAAACAAAAGATCCTGTTTTTTTAATTTCCTTGTATGGTTAGTAAGAACTGCCCTGCTCCCAAATTGTCTTCACAATACTGGAGTCCTAATCCATGGACCCATAATGTAGATACTATAATGATTGACCAAAAAGACCTCACCAAAAACACACACACAACAAACCACAAACCAACTGACAAGAAAAAACAAATCTAAAAAAACCAAACCCCAACCATGAGTAACACCATCATAACCCGGATGCAAGAGGTTAGTGTAAGTTTGAGAACAAATTGTATTGTGATCCTCCATTCTGTGGCTGCAATGTTGTATTTAATCTGTTACATTCATTCAGTTCAAGTATGTTTAATTTTCTCTTATTATGGTAGATACTGGGTGATTTAATATTTAAAGAACTCATTTAGTCTAAGAGGAAATGTTATTGTAGCCAAAACAGTGGTAAAAATTCTCATGGTGTAATGTTTATTATAATTACATGCATTACTTGAAATAATATAGGCCACTCATTTGGTGTACCCAGGGACATCACACCTAAATTACCTCTGCAAATCATTACACACATGACTATGCACACTTTTGACTTGAAAGGGGATTACCCATGTGCTTTCAGAAAAACATGTTTAAGTATTTTGCCTGATTAAGGCCAAGAAAAGTAAAGCTGAAAAAAAAAAACAACAAAAAAAACCCCAAACCCCCACTCACTCAAGGCAGAGTTGAAAACTCTTATAAACGGCTACTCACAACCCCAGGCCCACAAAATGATTATTCAATTGAGTAGTTCTTGACCACGCAAAGGAAATTCCACTGAGTGTGCACAACTGTTTGAAGGATCCAGCCATCGATTATGGAGGCATGAGCTACCTGGGATATTTAGCTTTCATTTAGTATTACATTTTATGGCTATATGAATTATTATGTCTACATAACACTGAAAACTACAGACAAACTGCACAGCATATACCTTGTGGATCATAAAAAATGCAAGAAGATCTTCTAAGGAGTTAACAACCATCTCACGTAACTGTAATGACATCAGAGTTGCCACTGAACGAAAATAACTTTCAACTTGCTGAGAGGAATCACAGTCATTTTCAGGAGCAAAATGAAGCCATTTCTCTTTTTGGTCAAGAAAAATGGATGCACAATTTGGGATCCACCTACAATGAAATAATATGGAGACAAAGCTTATTAAAGCTTGTTAGTCTTACTTCGCTCTTTGCAATGAAATCTAAACTCAGAAATCATCCAAAGAATGAGTAAGTGCTAGTAAAGAGTTGTTAATTATATGTCAACAAAACTGTACCTACCAGGACTTAAAAGAAACATGTCTTTTTAAGCTAAGGAGTCTTGGTACAACGTGTCTCTACTATTAGTTTAAATCAATAGACAAAATACTGGTGACAATATTAAATTATTAGCATTAAATGTGTAAAAAAAAAAACTTGAGTCTGGAAGAGATCTCAGGTGGCAGAATGCAGTCACCTAATATCACAGGCTATTACCTCTTACAATCTCTTTCTTTCTTATATCGATTGATTTCCATATTTGTTTTTATAGATTTAGACTCCACTCCTCCCCTGGTTAGAAACCTTCAAATTTCCAATCTACATTTATTTGTAGCCAGCTTATTCCCATTTGCCCTTGTGCCAGCACTCTTGCAGTTCCAAGAGCTCTTTTAGCATCCAGATGTTTATCCCTCTTTGCTATTTTCCCCTTTGTTTGGCAGCCTTGTGGTTGGGACTAGTGTCATTTCAGTCTAAGATGTGTTTTAAAAAGGGAGGTTCACATAAATCAGATCCTAAGATACTCATTTTATCTACTGTTATTATAATTGGCACTGACTTGTTCTGAAGAACATCATGAGCTTCCACACAGTGTCTTTGAATGACCTCTGCAAATTCAGTGGGCAACAGTGGCAGGTCTCCACAAAGCACTTCTTCAGTGCGAACAAACCTTAGATGACTGTACCTATGAAAGTAAAACAAATAGTAGATAGTTTTATGGAATTATGTTTGAAAAAAAAAATCAATGAAATAAAGTCAGGAAGGTCTCACATGTATTTATAAACTCTAATAATATAATTTCATTGATGTACATCACTTCATTGATAAGCTGTCTGACAAGTACACTCTAATGGCTTTTTTTTGCTATTGGTAAACATAAAAGGATTCACAAATTTAATTTAATACTTGTTCTATTTAAAATTTTGTTAACTTTTTGCTAGAACGATTAGAATAATTTCTTGTCCTTTTCCTAGATTCATTAGTGTATCCAGGCACTAAAAACATGCAGAATGACACCTACTGGTTCTATTCTATATTCTAAGTAATAAATACCTATCCTGGCTACCTTGAGGGGAAAAACAATAAATAAAATTTCATCAGCATGGCATATATCACAGTCTGTAACATAGAAGAGCTTAAATTCCTGCATATGTTACTCAAACGCAAAAACAGTTGTCAGGATTACGCACTACCATATTTAACTTCAGAAGAAAATGCTCAATTTCCAAAAGTCCCCAGAACAGCTTCCAACTACAGACATTGAAAGAGACTCAATTTTAAGAGACAATTTCAGGAATCAAGATAAGTATTACAAATCACTATTTACTTAAGCATTGAATATTAATTTCTGGATAACGTCTTTTAACAAAGGGGATGACCTTTTCATATCAGAAAGCTATCCATTTATATGTCCACTGTGGACATGTAAAGCATCTTTATGTTTGCATTCAGAGGCAGGAAACAATCATTTTATGTCGAAATTCATATAGGCTCAGAAAAAAACCCCAAATCTTTAGAAAACAGAAGAGATTGTGCCACTTTCTCTCTACTGGCTGCCCCTGGATCTCCGTACCATACGTACAGAAGTCAGCAGAGGCACTCTCTAAGCAAGCCATAAAACAAAAAACATTCTGAATTTAACTAAGATCCTATGAACAAGACTTCTTACTCAGAAATCCAGAGCTGTTGCAAAGTGGGCATCAATGGATTCACTATTAATAGATGCCTTTCGTTCCAGCTTTTCACTTCCTGGTAAGAGCTGTGCCATGGGACTGGTGCTCGGACAACTCTCTGGGGAAAAGGGCGTGGGGTGCTTCCGATATCCAGTCTCTCTCTCTCAGCTGGATCCAACAAAATGTAATCAACTAGAACAAATCATGTAAGTCATGGTGAGATTGCACGTATGGTCAAAACCTACACGTGAAAGCACAAACACATAGTTCAGGAAGTCATAGAATTTTGCACATTTAAAACTCATACGCTGTCATATAGCTACTTGCATGTGTTTAGGATGAAATACAGCTCAATAGTCAAATTACCAATTTGACTATAAAATTATTTCAGAAAAAAAAATCAAGCCTTGGTCATGCTTCTAAAGATGGGAGGCAGGAGAAATGGCTTTTTGTTCTGTCTTTCCAGTTGAAGCACTTTTATCTGGTGCTTCAATTCCTCATCCATAAACCACGGGCGAAAATATCTCTTTCAAGGATGATTTTTACTAGGCCTCTTAAATGTTTGTGAAACACAGGAATGTTATGAATCATCTGTTGCATCTAGGAAGGATAGGACATTCAAAGGACTGCTCCATGATCTGCTAAATGCCAGTTCCAAACAGTGGTCCATTACATATGAGACTAACGGAAGCTGGGAAGCAGACTCACTACCCCTTTGACATTAGCATCATCACAAAAAAGGACCACAAACACTAAAATTGTGACTTTGATGAAAGGCAAACTAAAGTGTAGTAAGAAAGGTATCAGAGACTATAGAAGGCAGAGTGAATATTGTGCAATCACACCTTTTTAGGTAGGTGTGGTGCACATCTAAGACAATGGAAAGGAATTATTTAGAGATGTAAAAAACACCAGAAAATTTTAAGACTATTGGAAAGCAAATGAAAAAGTCTCATGTTCTACATCTCTTTCACATTCATTTTCAGATGGGCACTACTGAATTTCAAGGATTATGACATCCTTTTGTATTTATTTATATTTGAGGAACTTTATTTGTCGAATCTGAGCAGTGTAATCATGCAGATTAATGTATTAACTAATTTTCCTTAATCCCGTAATGTCTTAAATTAAATTCTTTGAACTTGTAACATGATCCCCTTGTAACATCTGACTTCACTGGAGTTACGAGACAGATGAATTTAGCTGTTATTGGGTATCACCCACTGCAGAATAGCAAAAATGTTAGTTTGGGAAGTATCTGTTAAAATAGCCTAGTTTACCCTCTCCCCACATCAGAATCAAATGTACTCAGACCTCTATTGACAGACACCTGTCTCTCACGCACTTCAAAGCCTCCATCAATTAATACTTCGCTATCTTTGTACTAACAATGCCTACTTTCTCATGGAATTTCTTTTCCTAGAAATTGGTATGATTACTCTTTGCCCACTATCTTTTATCAAACCTGTCTTTATACATCCGATGTGATGATGCATTTTGATTGTGATTTGGATTTTAATTAGGAATGGTGATTTGGATTTGTGATTTGAATTTTAATTAGGAATGGAAAAACTGCATAAGTATGGACAAAATTATTCTATACTGAACTTGGAAATCACAGAATCATAGAATCTTTTAGGTTGGAAGAGACCATAGAGATCATCTAGTTCTAAGCCCCTGCCCTGGGCAGGGACACCTTCCCCTACAGCAGGTTCCTCAAAGCCCCATCCAGCCCGGCCTTGAACACCTACAGGGATGGGGCAGCCACAGCTTCTCTGGGCAACCTGGGCCAGTGTTCACCACCCTCGTAGTAAAAAATTTCTTCCTAATATCTAATCTAAATTTCCCCTTTTCCAGTTTGAAGCCATTACTCTCCATCCTATGACTACATGCCCTTATAAAAAAATCCCTCTCCAGCTTTCTTGTAGTGCCCCTTCAGATTCTGGAAAGCTGCAATAAAGTCTCCTGGGAGCCTTCTCTTCTCCAGGCTGAACAACCCCAACTCTCTCGGGGTCTCTCTCCCCTGTTGTCATAGCAGAGGTGCTCTGATCATCTTTGTGGCCTCCTCCAGACCGCTCCAACAGGTCTAACTATATTTAAGTGTTAGGATGTAGGGTCTAGTAAATAGACATTTATTGAAACTGGAACGTTTCAATGTAGCATGATCACGTTATGTTCTCTCAGACATCTCTTGCAGTTCTACTGACCCCAAAGGAATCCTCCATGGGCGCTAAGAATAGAATGCAGACTTGCTTTCAAAGTGCAATAAATGTCTACATACTCTGAATTGCCAAGAGATTTTCAGTCTTACCAATGGCTTTCATGAGACTGATACGATAGTCTGCTTCCATCTCTTCTTTTAAACTTGCAAGTGAATTCTCCAGGTCTTTGTTAGCAAGAATGTGAGTTGGAATATGCTTTAAAATTGCATTCATCACTTCCTTATCCTGAGGTGCCAGCATGTCCTCCTGCACTCCTTTATATATGTAGTAACAGTACCGCTAAAAAAGGTTAAAAATATTAAGCATTATTGTATGAAGTCTCTCTCAAATAATGAATTACTACAAAATATTTTCACCTTTTCTATCACTTGAATCCTTTCTGCAACTGGGAGGTGTTTCAATAGACGATTTTGGCTACCTATCTCTTGATTCTTTTTAAAGCACTGCCAATGTCTGACATTTTTACAATACCACCATCTGGTTCAATTTAAGCGTTTATACCAGTAGAACTGAGTGCAGCGTATTAAATTACTGATCTCTGAAGTACCAGCCAACGATGTGAGAGGTTAAGAATTTGGGAGGATACTTCTACTTGCAAACCCGTTAGAACAAAAATCAGACAGAGCAGCTAGAAAGAGAAACAAATGGGAAAGGAGTTGACATTTAGCAGCAGTTTGCTATTCCAAATATTTACATCTTCTAAACTTCAGGTACTGTTTTCTTTTCTTAACTACTTTTATGTAAATATTTTACAGACATATATTGCAGATGACTTTTTTTGCTGCTACTTTTATCTTTGGAAGAATTTATATAAATACCTCTATATCAATTCTTGAAGGTGGTTTTTCTCTCTTACTTATCTCTTTCTCATGTAAGTGCATGACAAAAAATTGTTGTTCTGGGGTCAATGGCTGGTTGTCTCCATAATGTATGACATGGAATTCTGGCACATGAGCAGATGCACACAACGAAACAAGATCCAAACTGTTTAACAAAGTTGATGTACTTCTGGGAAAAAAAAAAAAAGAATACAAATTTAGTGAATAAAGAAGCAGTAACAGATTCTTAAAACAATATGGACAACTGACAAGCATTACATAAAGCATTTACACTGCACAGAGTTTAAGTGTGACTTATGAAGTATTTCAACAACTCATAAAAACTTCACTAAAATTGTATAACATCAAATACTACTTTAACAGAAAAAAAAACAATCATGTAAACCTTACAACTGCATAGTATCACTCAGATAGAATTGTTTATTAAGATACTGCATATCAGAGCCAAACCTGCTCTATTATTTAGGTTGTCCAAGATCTCCATGTTATACTACAAGTGTCTTTTTTTCATGATTACATGCAGTTTTCTATAGGGCCTTTGTCCACACTGCTCAGGGTAAGCAATACTCAGCCAACAAGCTGTCTCTCCATACTTGATTGACTTCACATTATCAAGTCCTTAGTTGAAGAGAATTTAAGTATGTCTTTTGTCTTTTTTATGGTAATCATCACCATGTTATCTTAACAAGGAGTAAGAAAGTTACTGGCACAGCAATTCCAAAGAGGACTGTTTCCTTGTTTTACTGATGAAACACACGAGTACAAGAAGATAAAAAGAAATATTCACTAAGCAGAGCATCCAATTTGACACAACTCTGTGAGCATTACAGAGCATTTAAACACTCACAGCAAAACTTAGAGACTTCGTTTCTATAATCTGCACCTCTATTAACTAAACTCTGGGTTCTCAACTCATGAAAGACCTTTCCTTTAGCATGCCTAGAACTGAAATTTGTCCTGCCACAAAGAAGCAGTTTAAGGTGCTTCCTTAGCACACCATGGAGTTTCCATCTTGGTGTCCATCCATTTTTTCATAGAGAACATTTCCTACTTGGATGCTTAACGTCACATCCAAGTAACAAGAAATACTAAATCACAACTCAGATATCTAGAGTGACTGTAGTAATCTGTATATTTATAACAATACAGTACATTACCTATCAGAATTCCATTGACTTCTGTGTGTAAGTTTGAGTTTTTTCCTAGAAGGCTCAAATTCTTTTGAAGCTTTAAGCACCAGTTAAGAAAATTACATACAGGAGTATTGTTGAAATAAGATATTATTTCAGATTGGTGAAAAACAGAGCCAAGCCTGTTAATCAGGTAATGAAATACCAGAAAACTACAATATCACAAAGAAGCCTATAGCTTTGCCTTAGCATTTAGCAAGATGATAACATCATGTGTTAAATAATCTTACTGATTCTGGGGCTATAAAGGAGCTTCAGGAAAACACTTCACTCATGCTTCAGACTTCAGTGTTTACTTAACTCCCTGCACAAACTGTATTTTTGCACTGGGGCTTCCTATTTTAAAAGGATATAAAAGCACTTCTGTAAAAGGTATAGTTCCACCAAATACACTGCACATGAAAAATCTGAGAACTACAAACTATTACCATGTGCTTTTCAGAGTACAAATAAATAGGTCTTTAAACAAAATTAATACATCATGCCTTTTCACCAAGAAAGGTCCCATGACATTCTTCCCACATCCCACCCACGTACTGGAGAATTACACAAAGTAGAAGAGCCAGATGTATGATAAAGAAACCGTCAACTTAAATAGCAAACAAGGGGACTAAGCACCTATGGAAGCTACGATGTCTCACCTATCCCAGGGAAATGAAACAACTTCTAACACTTCAGGAAAGCAAAGCAACAATGCAGGATAACTATATGCACAGACAGACTGACAGGAGGTAGAAAACTATAGTTTATGAATGTCTTACTCTTGGTACAGAGGACATTTATATAGATATAAAATATCTGCAAACTTAAATAGCAAGACTGTTACAACTGTTAACCTTATTTGCTTTATATCACGATGTCATGTTGAATGAACAGCATATAGTATCTCATATTGTAGGATTTACACGTGTACGGCTGTTTGCTAACAGATACATCCATTTAGATGTTTTAGACGTAAACAGTGTACTAAACAACATCTCTTGGATTTGATCATCACATAAACATTTTAATGCCTGTTCCCCACCTTTTTTCACAAGGCAAGACTCATGAATATCAGCATAACAGGGGTGCATGTTGAATTGGTTTCTATTTTTCTGTTGGTACTTACTGTTACATCTAGCAATAATAAGAGCTAACTGGTATTTTGTTCATTTTCTGCTTCAAATAATTGCACATGATCATATGGAGGGATGAACCTAGCTAATTAGTCAGAAACTGGCCTTGCCTTTAATAAAGTTATGTATGCTTTTGGAAACTTGTCTATACTGACCCTGAGGTGATAAACTTGTAGGTGTTTATTATGGATAAGTGATTTCTCCAGGGACAATGCTTTAACAGATAAGCAGAGATAAAAATGTACAGAACAAGCAAGGCTAAACTTATAGACACATTCAAATATGGATACGCAGAAAGGCTGTTCTCTGCTCTGCTGAACCCAGTGATGGCTCTGGCATTGAAGAGGACTTTAATTTGTGTACATTTTTCAATTTTAAATCCCGTGCAGTCAGAGTATAGTTATTAGCTATGGAGTCACTGGGGCTTCGGTAGTAAGGCTGTTCTTTGAAAGGAACTGCTAAAGTCCACGACGCTTGTTGCATCAAAGGAGGATAACAGTTTTTCTTAAGGAAAACCTGAAATTGGAAAAAAAAATAAAGCAATAGTTTTACATATCACAGTAATTGAGAGAATATTGGTGGTAGAAAACTACTTTTAGTATTTGCTCCCTTCCCCAGAAACTTAAACCCAAAATATTTAACCCAAAAATTTAACAGAAAGTAACTAAATAAAAATTTAAAGAAGAGATTTAGACTGCCAAGGTTTAACATGCCAATCACGATAGAAGTTGTAACAACGCTTTTCTAAATAAAAGCAGCTCTAATGCAGTACCTGACAATCTGCTTAGTACTTTAACTTAGTAATCTAAATAGTTGTTCCTACCTTTACTTCACCTGCCTAAGGCCTGGTAATATATGATGCCTAAAATCATGCCAGTACATGTAACTCAATGTACACCCTGCCAGAATGTGAAGAAAAGTGCACGTACCTGATACAATTCTGAAGGTGCAGCTGAAGCAGAAGCACGTAGGGGCGGTAACTCCGGTAACCGCTCTGCATGACTCATGTTATACACTGAATTGTTTCGTGACTAGAGAGAAACGACAAACAACTTCAAAGACATTTATGAACTAGACTGTTTTGAGAAAGATTCATTCAGAAAGTACAGAGACTTTCTGTTTTCATTGAAAAGGACACACTGCAACTTTTCTAATTTAAAGGAAACAAAACAGATTTTCAGATGGCACTGCTGTATGTAATCATTTGATAAAGCTTCTAATGACCAATAAATATGCTATTAAAAGGCCCAACATTTTCATATCACTAAAACCAAATTCAAATGGTTTTAAATATTTTTAGTTAAACTCCACATGCCGTGTGGAGATTGTAATGGTATAAACACTGAATATTAAAATATTAAAGCCTACCAGACTGCCAAACTGGCAGTGAACCAGTCCAAGTTGTGTGAGCTGTGTTACTAGGGAGAAAAAAAACCACTAACTGTATTTTTTCATGTCTATAAAGACCCAGTTCCAGAAGAAGATATATTGCCAGGATGCTACTGGAAGAACTGATTGCTCCCAAGGACTCTGTGAAGTGTTCTAACACAAATGCCAGAATACCTAATATGTCTTAGGACTGTGTTCCAGCTCCTCAAGTTGACAGTACTTTGAGGTGGCCTTTCAGGACACCATACAAAGTTTTCTAAGGATATTTGCTTAGAATTATTTAGCCTCACAGGACTTTACGATGGTTTTGAATGGCAACTTTCCTTAGCATAGGCCAAAACCTCACCCCTTGTCTGCTCTTGAATTTCCTAAATCAAATTTGTTTAGGATATTCATGAGGAACAAGTTCCCACATACATAGTGACTCTATCAGAAAAAGGAGGTGGAAGTATGTGGTATCTGAATGTCAGTGAATTAAATCACAAACAAAGAGGAAGTTATTACCCAATACGACATATAATAATTTTTACATAATATTCAATACATTTTAGTACATTATTATTGCCTTCTGATATATGACTGGAAAACTAGGTTGCTCAAAACCTAGTTTTCCAGCAGACAACATTATGCCCTCTTCAATATCAAAGTAGAGCCCATTTAGAAATAAAATTTGAAGAAAGACTGATGTGATTTACCTGCTTTGTATTCCCCGGCGTGCCTGCACACAGACACACAAAAATCAAGACGTTATCACTACCAGGCCTATTTCACTAAAGACAGCTTGAATTGATTAATGACTAAGGGACTAGGGTATTTTCAACATGAATAAACCATGCAGTTTATGAGGAGATTTGTTCATTCTTAAAGGTACAAGAGTTATTCAGAAAGTCATTGTTCATTCTAAAGCAAGCCTTGATTTATGCCACTTAACCTTTCCAAAAGTTAAATACTTTAGCAAAGGAATTCTTAAAAAGAAGTATATTATAAAGACAGATCCAAAGAATATTCAACAAGAACAACTGTCTTCAAAGTAGAGTTTTTCCAATGTCAAACTACTAGCCACCAATAATGGACAATTTCACCCGTGGTTTTCAAAAAGTGATTGATCTTTCACAGTCACTGCAAAAAGAACTTACCTTCAGGAGCCTTGGGTTCTGTGTTGGCTTCATTTCACTTTGGTTATTTGTTTGCTTGGAAGTCTTGGGTCCTCCCCCCAAATAAAAACATCCTTTTCATTACAGGCACTGAAAAAAAAATAGAGACTCATTTCAGGTACCACACAAAGCATCAAAACAATCAGTTTCCTATCCCAACTGCCAGGAAAAAGAAAAATCACATCTCTCCCCTTCCTTGTTTACAACACTAAGCTTTCTTCCCCTCCAAACCACACACACTCTTTTTCTCCATTTCTCTTTAAGCTCCCTTTCCACCTTAATCTTTCCAACTCTCTCCAGGTGTCTTTCAAGTAAGATTTTTTCCACCCTGCTCTTTCTCCAAAACCAGTTTCCTCCTCATCTCCTGTTCTCTTCTAATGTCCCAGGGACCTAATTGTTGTTTACAGCAGACAGAGCTCACGTTGCCATGAGAAATAAGCACCCATGAAAAGGAACAGGAAAAGATGAGAGATGCCCAGCATGCCTTACACATCCACAGAGTGCACGATCGAGCAGGGTAAGAGCAGGTAGTACCTGCAGGTGCCCTTGTCACTAGTCCCTCTGCCTGTTCCAGCTTGGTGAACTTCTCTGACACTCTGCCTTTCAGTCCTCAGCTTCGTTGCCCCAGTTACAGCATAGCTGGTGCTTGGAGACAGGAATTTCCTCCTCCCTCTCTTCCTCCAGCAGAGAAAAAACAGCCCCTTACAACACACTGTTAGCCGAGCTGTGGTCAGGGAGATTCAGTAGTGGAACCAGTGAGCAACTGTACAGGTTCATTTTACCTCTGAAAGCTACTAAAATGTCATGAGACACCTGAGATATCCTGACATTTGTATGAAAACACTGCATGCAGCAAGGGAGCTCCCAGTGCAATAAAGGCTATATAGCCCCTGATCTTCATAGGAAGAACTAGGGAAAAAAATGAATTAAAGATTCAAAATCTTGAACCCAAACATCTCCACCACTTTTCCACCAGTCACAATCAAACTCTGTGAAGATCCAAAGGCAGCAGGTGGGATACTTGTACTCCCGGTTCCTCTAAGTCTGCTTGTGTGCATCTGCCTCCCACTCAGTCATCACTATGTCCTGAAAGAGTCCTCCATCACATTTCTTCACAAATGGGAATTACTACCATCCATCATGAAATCTAGTGCAGTCTCCTTATACCAGCCCTTAAGAGAGGTCTCGTACATGTTCTGCCAACGCAGCAAGACTTCCATCTTGACTTAAAGTCTTTCCCAACATCTTTACATGCTATTTTTCACCCTGCTTTCTGTAAACTGTGAGAATAGCTGCCAAGTTAACAGCACTGTTTTCCTTATATCTGGACCCAATACCAACCACAGGTGGAACATTGTTCCTGCTTGGCCACACGTGAAAGTTCCTACCATAAACTAAGCTGTTCTTTAAACACAAGCCAGCAGCATGGGGTACAGAACGAGCGGTGCCAACGCTGGAGCTGGCAATTGCTCGGCTACTGTGTGTGGTAACTCTCCAAATACTTCAGTGCTGGTTTGCAACATGAATATTTTCCTGCTAATTCAAGTGGACACTGGCGTGAAGACAAGCTCAATTAAGTAGCAGTTATAGTAACTGCTGTTCTTCTGCACACAACAACTCAGATGCTTATATATGCATGTCCTTTGAAGTTAAATTGCTGCTTTGGAAAGATGAAAACCAGTCATTTTATATATAAGAAGATTATATGTGAATTTTTAGCAGAAGAAATAATTATGCATTGCAGGAAAATATTTTACTAAGATGTACAAGGCTATCTCCAAAACTGCAGCTACAGCATGTTTTAAAACCGCAAGAAATGTAAAAACTCCAATATACTTCTAAACTCAGAGGAGCCATTAAACTTTATAGTGCCATTATCACTGCATTATGTCACACTATAATTCTACCAGTTAGTTTTCCCCTATGCTCATTTTAAAAGAATTAGGTAAAATCAACAAATTGAAATTTATTTTCATATACACTAGTCTACTATGAATATCAATACACTATGCACATTAATAATATGAGATATAGAAACTTTAATAGTTCAAGCAAAATAAACTTGCCCTCACCATCCTCTTCTTGCAGGTACCTTGTGTTGGGCTTTCAGAGCCCATGGTCCAAACTTGTATTAATATGCAAATCTCTCCTTTACTTCTGTCTACACAGACCCTTGTATCTGCAGAGCTCCTGGAAATCAGCACCTCAAAGACACAGCTCTGACAGTCTGATAGGTCAAAACCCTCATACTTTATAAAACCTCTCTTTGCATTCAAAGATTGGCACGCTCCAAATTAAACACACCAATTATTTTGTTGTCTTTAAAAAATAATCACAAAACCATTAATTTTTAGTGTTGCAATGCTCTCATGGGTGGCACTGATCGGAACGAGTGATTAAAGCAGTCGTGAGAAACATGAATGTTTTACTAATTTCTGACTGTCATTTACAGCATGAAAAACATGGTAAAAGCTGGGAATTTAGTGAAGTTTCACACTCGCATGTAACAACATGATGATGGCTCTGGAAAGCAACCATGGTGCAACACACCTCTGTGAGCATCATTCCCAACACGCACAGCCCCATCCAAACGTTGGGACTGATCATGCTGAAAAGCCAGTTGAGTTTTTAGAGCAATTACTCTTCCCGTGGAGCATCTCCCCAAACAGGTTTGCCCCGTGGCCACTCAAACACATGTGGAGGCAGGAGGAACAAGCTGGGAACAAGTAACCAGAGTCAGGGGCTTCCCGCAGGGAGGAACTACACGGCTGTTGCAGATCCACTAATTTTTCTATCCTTAATCCTAAAAAGCTCAAGGTTGAGTGTCCTCAAGCCACACAAAACCCCAGGTCCCTCCATGAGGGTGCCCAGCCCTCAGCAGCTGAGGCAGGGCCCGGGATGTGAAAAGCAGGACAGGAAGGGGGACGTGAAAGGGCACAAGAAGGAAATAAATAAAAGCCCCAAAAGCCCCAGGCGGTCTGTGGAGACCTTACTAGTCCCTTCCTCACAAACACATCGCCGTTCTGCCACGACACAGGCGGCCCCGTCCCGGCTCTCTCCCATCCTTCATTCTCCCCAGCCCTGCCCGCCGCGCCGCCAGCCCCCGCGGGGAGGAGACAACAGCAGGAGGGCGGCGGCGTTTCCCTCAGCCCCGGCAGGCCCAGCCCGGGCCGCGCCGGGCGTCGCATCCGAAGGGACGAGGTGCCGAGAAGGTCTGCGGCCCGGCGGGCAGCAGCCGCCCGAGGTGAGAGGGACGGCTCCGGCTCGGCGGAGGGCGGGCAGGGAGCGGCGCCGCCCCGCTCCGCCCGGCCGGAGACTGCGGAGCGGCCCGTCAGACCTGGCCGCCCCTCGGTCGCAGCGGGAGGGCAAGCACCAACAGCGCGGCACAGCCCCAGGAAGGCTGGAGCCGTACCCTCCCTTACCTCCCTCAGCTCGGGCGGGCAGCGCCCCCCAGCCCGCCGCGATGGGGTATCGCGGCCCCCTCTAGCTTTGCGCGGCCTCCGCCCGCTCCGCCTCGTCTCCGCGCCGCCGCTTGGTGCAAAGCGTGGCGGGGAGACCCGACCCACGCTACACCCCGGCTCTACAGCTCGGGGAGGCCGCGGCCCGAGCGCTGCCTTCGAGCGGCTGCTGCCCGCTGACCTGGTGTACGGGCAACGGCCCGCCGGTAATGCGCCTGGGCAGGGGCCGTGTGGCGGCGGCACGGCGGGGTGTCGTTAAGCGGCTCCTGACCTCGGCGTTAAGGGTCCGGTAGAGGCCGCGGGCGGAGGTGGGGCGGCGGGGAAGGTAACGGCTGGGGCCCAGCCCAACGCGGCCGGGTGAAAATCCTCTGTAAACAAAGCGGGGGACCGTGTGTGTGGGGAGAGAGCATAAAGTTGTAATATTGACAGGGTGAGTCTTGCCATTTACGGGCAGTAAACTGCATCTCTAGCTCTTCCCTTGGTGAGGGTGACCCTAGCAACAACAACAGATTAAACTTGTCGCAGAGGGAGATTTTTGAGCTGACGTTGCCTTTAAACTGTCAGGATGTTCAGAGGATTTGAAAGCATTTTGCCTTTATGTGCAGAGTTTTGAAGGTATTACAAGGTATGGGTTCAATTCTGAACATGAGGCTACTCAAAAAACCAGCTCTCATTAAGGGGTTAGAGGTTTCCAACACTAGTAGCAATAAATTGCCAGCATGGATTGTTAGAATTGACCTTTTTACTGATAATTCAATGCCCTTGGTGTTCAATATGGAGTTAATATTGAAGGTGAGAGTCACTTTGTATCTTGACACTTGGCTTTGGGAGGGTAGGAAGAGCTTTCAGGGATGGGCACCCAAAGTTTGATTTAATTCTGGAAAAGTAACATTTTAAACTCTGGGGATCTCATTAACATTTGAAATCTAGGTCCTCTGTTCATAGCATCTGCATGAGGCTGCTACTAATTGTACCTTAATTTTAAGGGAAATTGGATGGCTGAGTGAGAACTGGGTGTACAGAAGATTCACGACCGTTGCTGAAGATCACAACATGCCTAAAGAAATGCAAGAGCTGCAGAAGCAGTGGCACTCCATAGTGCAGTCCATCCACAGCAACTCAAATGTGGGTCTGGATTACAATTTTATATAATATGTTTATAAAGATACTCCCTTCATAATTCTTGGAACATCACACCCCAATTTATTTAAATGCAGTTTTGAATGTTTGGGTTGGGTATTTTTTTTTTGGAGAAAATTGGCACTCCCTTTTTTAAGTGAACACTGAGGAGCCTAAGGGGAAGACTGTCCTCCCACACCCAGCAATCAGGAAAAAGGGAAACCTGTTCTCCTTTTTGTGTTTTACTGGTATGACCATTTGAGGTAGTAGAGTGGTATTTTAGTGAAATGGTTGTGCCACTAACAAAATAAGTAAAACCAGAATACATATTTCCTTAAGGGAGGGGAAATGTGTCTACTACAGTAAAATTCCAGTGTATAGGTATGATTGATTCTGTAAAAAGGATGTTTTTTCCTACCAGTAACATCATAATTAAATTCATATACCTTCGTGATACCTGCACTGTGCTTAGGCTTAATAAATGAGCAGGTTGCAGATACTACTGATGCATGGAAAAAAGAGAAATCATTGCTATTTTTAAATGTTACAGGGTGTTTTGTTTTTTTTCTTAACAAATACAGTTCTCTAGATCAAAATCTCAAAATCCTAGCTGTTGAAACCCCACTGAAATCTGTGCAGCTAAACTGATTCGTTTTTTTACTTGTTTTCAGTTACAGGTAGAGTTATAGTTGCTATGTAGTAAAAATTTGCAAAAGTCCTCATGCTTTTGAAATAGAGAGGCAACAGCAGCCCTCTGTTCAAGCTGCAGACTTGACCTTTAAAAGTCATGTGTGACAAGAGAAAATAAAATCTGAAATGTTTTCTTTCATCCACAGGTTGTTGCATTCATGAACTCTCGTGTTGGCCAATATTTAGATGACCATCCTTTCGTTGCCTTATCAGTCCTGGTGTTTATTGCAGTGTCTGCTATTCCCATTGCATTTTTCCTGATTTTTGTTGTTGCAACAGCTATAATGGCCTGTATTGGTGTGATAGTCATGGAAGGTATTGTGTGCATGTATGTATTTACTTACTCCTTTTTAAAGCATGATGTCTTTTCCTTGTTTCTTTCATCCTTCTGGAGTTGTTCCCAGTTCAAGCAATTGAGGATTCCTCTATGTAGTCCTCAGCTCTTGGCAGTAGTGAAACTGTTAATGCAAGAATAGTAATCTGATTAACTGTAGTCTTTATGGAGGAAATCCTATTAACCTTTCTAGTCTCAGCTACCACGATATGGCTAAACCAGTTATCTTGAGCATGCATAGCTCTTCTAGTGGCTAGCTAGTTGATTGCAGATGAGTATTTTCCCAAATGATTTGAATCTGAAGTTGTGGTAGAATGTCAGGTCTTCTAATTTAGTTGCATTTAAACCTGTTTAAATAACAAACTGATTTTCTTTTATTAGGTTTTGTAATAGCCATAGGTGGCATAGCCCTTCTTTGCGTGCTGTGTGGCCTGGGTGCACTTTCACTGGGAGTTTCTGGAGTACTGAGTATTAGTTATGTTGTTTTTTCAACTCTGGTCAACTACTGGTATGCTTCAAGGTGAGTATTACAGTCTTCATGCATGCCTGGGGCTTTGAAATTGGTGGAGTTTTGAAACGTTGCAACTATACTTTTGCATCACTTACTCTAAGTGAGCCACTGCTGCTTAGTTTAATAAAAGTTGGTTGAGTGCTAGAGCATCTTTGGCTGCCCTGATGGCTTCACATGCAGCATATAAATGTTTAATCATCAGTGTACATTTTAATGAGAGTTAATACATGCCTCTTTCCTACCTAGGAAAAGGAAATGTGAAGAGCCTTTAAATGTGCATGTGCTACCACAACATGACATCAAACAATACGACTTTGTCTCGCTCAGAGTATTTCTTGCTTTATGTGTCATTAAAACACACCTCCAAATTTGACCTTACCTAGAGGATGAACCTTTTGCAGTTCTTCCTGCATGACAAACCACCTATCTCTGCTTCCCTGCAATTGTAGAGCAACGGACCAGAATTAGCTGTAGACTTAGGACAGGCAGAGGGGTACTTAAAAGGGATGGTGTGGCCAAAGTAGAAGTGACAGGTTTTGCTGGATACTGCACGTGTGCTGCTTGCCAGTCGTCTCTCCCAGTACTTCAGGCTTTGAGGCCTGTCTCAGTCAGCATTGCCTTGGCCGTGCTTTTGCCGAGCCTCTGGCTAGGAGTCAGAGGCAGTAGCAGGTTGTGCTGGACTGCCACCTATTGCCTGCTTCAACATCTACCAGGGAGGGAATGGTGATGATAATTCTTCAAGCGTAGGGAAGACTAAGGAGAAACATTATAACTGCTCCCTCCTGGACTTTCTCAGTTTGCTGCTGTGTCACAGCTGTGCTCCGGGCGCAGCTCTCCAGGACACACAAAACTGCCTGTGGTTATCGTGAGGTGACAAGACGATTGTGCAAGGCCCAGTGTGTTTGTATGAGGGCCAGGGCTCTGTACCACTCCTGCCAGGTCTGTAACATTGCCCACCAATTCCAGAAAATAGTTCTTTTCCATAGTATATCCAAATATGCAACCCAGCCTACAGACTAGTCATACTGACTTACAGCTTTGGTATTAAAACCAGTGACATCTGTTCTTATCTTCTGTGTCTTCTGAGAGCGGCTCTGGTAGACCAGCAGTGGATGTTCCAGGAGCCTTAAGCAGGGTTACATCTCACGTTGCTCAACTTTTTTGAACAAAAAGTTAAAAGACATGGAAAGACATGTTTTCTCATGGAAAAACAGCCTGTAAAATGATTCTTCCCTTATGTCTACAGGGATCAGGTACGGAAGCAAGAAGTCAATGGAAGTTTGCTGCAGAAGAGTTCTCCTGTCTTGGATCTTGCTGCCAATAGTGGAAAAAGTGAATAAGTGGGTTTCTCCCCACTTCTTTCATAGGCATTTAACTGTACTATTCTGACCTTTGCAACGTAATTGTTTACTCGTTGAGCATTCAGCCTTTTTGCACTCCTTATGGGAACTGAAAAAATGAATATGTATCTTATTTTCACTGTCTAATGCTAAGAATAACCATTAAGCAGCAGTGCACTGCAACACAAAGTCTATGTGTGTGATGGAATGTTCCACAGAATTTGGTAAAGGGATGTAATAGTAGCAGCTACTGATAAATCAGTAACAATGAGGTGAAAGAAAGAGTAGGTAGGTACTTGACTTCCCATTTGTAACTGGAGTTCGGGATGTACTATCTTTTCAGATTTGTATGCAGCAGTTGGTCATTTTGATACATGAGTCTCAAAGCTCAGAACACCAGAAGTGTGTTTTGAATGTTAAAAAAAAAATCTTTAAGCCCTAACAGCCTTTGTTAAAATAGTATGAGCACACCATGCTAATGCTTAGTATTTATTACATGAGGAAATTTGGGGCTTGTCATATGTTAAGTCACGGTATAAGCTTTTATATACCTTTAGATGTTGCATTATTCTGAAGGGATATTTTGTTCTTATTGCTTCATCACATCAATGGTATTGCAATTAGGGCTTGCATTTTGTTATGTAAATTGCCTGGTTTGCTTCTTGTATGTTATTTAAACTTTTTCATTTATGCAAATGCTATATTTTTAAGCATTAAGAAAGTATCTAACTATATTAGTTTAATAAAGTGCTGTTTGTTTACCCAGGTTGTCGTCTTGTTCTGTTTATCCTTCAGTAAAAACAATTTTTCCAGCTCTACTTCTGTGAAGGCTGCATTTCAGTTGATTCAACGTTAACCAAGGAGAAGAATTCACTTTGGCTGGCCAATGTTGCTGAGCCACCAACTGCAGATTATTCTCATACCTGTAAAGAGAACACAGAATCTTAAGGACTAAGTTAGTTTAATAATCCAGTTTTTCATGAACCAAAGTGGAGTCAAAGGTTCTCTGAGCCGTAATGTCTTTCACATTGTATTGGTGGTAACATTTTCATCTATGGTGATGACCTGGCCCCACGCTACATCTGTAGGGAGAAATTATTCTTAGCCCTACCCTGTGTTACTGTCTGCAGGAGATGGGACCTCCTGCTAGTTCTTAACGGGCTCTAGTATTTACAGATTCCAGTTAAATGTGAGGGATTTACAGAATGGAGACCATAACAGGAGATTTCTTTTACTAATTAGATAAACTGTTTGCTTTTCCAGGCACTTCAAAGCTTTATCCCGACCACAGTCTTTCTTTGTTTTTTTAACTTCAGTTGACAATACTATACAAATGATAGGAAGGAGAAAAAAAGAAAGAAACAGGAAAAATACTTTCTCTACTTTCCCTGTAAGAAAACCTAGTGGTGTGCCACTTGGTTACATGACATACAGCCTGGAGAAATTAATCTAAAAGACGGAACAAAGATTTAATGTGAATATATGTTTGGTTTTTTATACTGCTGTCATCCCCGCTTTAGGATCAAATCTGCAGCTGCTTCCAGTTTACAGCAGGTGAAGATCAATGGGGGGAGGAAAAAATAGAATGCTGTTCTTAACAGTTGTGTGGTGCACAGAACTGTTCATCACAGCTGCAGGTAATACAACCTAACAGTGAATTCCCCAGTGCATGCACTGGACTGCAAGACACTGATGTCTGCAGATGAAAAGGCTCCAGCTGGAGGCAGTATCTCGGGGGTACTGCAGTGAAGAAGGTGTTGTACACAGGCCAGTAGATGGAATACATTATCCCTTGTGCAAATGGACTGGTCCCTGCTTTCAGGAGCTGTGAACTACAGAAAGAAGAACTATTTCTAAGTGTTAGAAATCCTTGCTAGCCTAGCAAAAAGCAAGCCTTGAAATAGTGTTCTAGTCATTAGAGTCCTTCCTGCTTTTCACCAGACTATTGGTCCTCCTCATCAGGATACAGTTTGATCTCATCTTTCAAAATCACACTTTTTCTAGGCAGCAATGCCTTCAATCTAGGAGTTTACTGGCTGCAAAGAGCAGACTAATGGTTATGAGAGGAGCAAGGCAGAGTGATTATAACAGTTACCACCTCGTGTATTTAACAGCTCCAGTGTTTTGCCTTTTTTACATGTCAAACCAGTAATTTCAATCTTGTCTATCTCCTCTTCTATCAGTTTGCCTAAAATGAAACACATAATTCTTTATTACTGTGCTTGAAACCTCAAAATGAATTGAAATAGAGAAAGCACTTCACAGGAGGGAAATAATGATGTTGTTTTTCATCTGTGCTGCAACTTATCAGGCACAGCCAGAAAATACCAGCTTTCAGCACACTTACTCACACAGCTTGTACCTTTTGCCTTCTAAGATGGTCTCGCTTCAGAATCTAAAAGGATTAATCCCAATCTATACTTGAAAAATCTTGCTGCAAGCTTGACTATAGGTTGACATAGTTCTTTGCAGAATTACATTGAGAGATTTATACCTAAGCAGACCGTAACACTAAAGTGTGCTCTCAGTGCTGGCCACCCATCATTTTATTTAGAGGATTTTATTTACTTCCCTTTGCTTCTCCAGAGCACAAGTTCCTCGCTCACTCTATGCTGACCCTGATCACTGCCTTCAGCACTAAAACAAAATCTTCTGCTCTCCCTGCAAGCGTATTTCCAGCACTCTGCTGCCAGCCTGGTGTCACTTTTGCCTAGCGGTGGTGCAGAGAACAGAGGAGCTGCTTTTTAACCTGCATTAACAGCCTCTGCTGATGCTTGGAGCAGTGGCTTTCTGAGCAGCCCCACAGATCTCCAAGGAATCGGCAACCTTTATTCTTTCAACACAAAACATCTTCAAGCTGCTGATGGAACCAATTTTTCCTGAAGGATGGATTTTAAAACAAATCACTCTGAGACCTTGAACAACTGCATCCCCAACAGCTCCAAGGCTGTTCAAAACTTTTCTCTGTCTGGTAAGTGCAATAAACAGGTAAGTGAACATACACATTAGCATATGAAATATAATAGGTGTAGGCAGGGGGGAGGAAAAAAAATCACTTATGTGAATGATTTTGAAGAAAGCCTAAATATGGATAAATATCCATATATATATATCCATACAGTTGAGCAACATATGTGCTAGAGATATGAGTGTATGTATTGAAGCATATTAATTATATATGTATGCATTTGAAAGGGTCTAAATGCACATGTGGAAAGATAAACAGGCCGATGCGTTTTCATTGTATTGTATTATTATTATGCACGTTCAAACATCTGAAGTGAAGAGTGGATATATGCACACCTGATTATCCAGGTTTTAATGTATACATTTGTGAAAGCTGCTGAGAAAGTGCCTGTGTATAGTTAAGATACAACCATGCACCCATGGCAGTTCCTTTTCTTACATGTGCCCAAGAACTGTGCTACTGTTTGCATTCAAAGCGCTCACTCTCTGTTAGAAGCCAGAATATCGACAAGGCACGTCCCCACTGGTGGTCCTGGCACAGCTGACTTCTTCCTGCCTACACTTGTCTCTGCAGGTGACCCCAGCAGGATGAGCTATGGCAGCTTCATCATGCCCACCCTGTTTGGCTTTATCTGTCTGTTGGGCATTGTTGGTAACAGCCTGGTTATCTGTACAGTCTTAAAGAAGTCTGGCCCCAGCAGTAGTGTCCCCGATATCTTCATCATCAGCCTCTCCATGGTGGACCTGCTCTTCCTCCTGGGCATGCCCTTCCTCATCCACCAGTTGCTGGGGAATGGAGCCTGGCACTTTGGGGAGACGATGTGCACAATCATCACTGCCCTGGATGCCAACAGCCAGTTCACCAGCACCTACATCCTCACTGCTATGTCCATTGATCGCTACCTGGCCACTGTCTACCCCTTCACCTCCACTCGCTTCAGGAAGCCCTCTGTGGCAATCTTTGTCATCTGTGTGCTCTGGGCCCTTTCCTTCCTCAGCATTACACCTGTGTGGATGTATGCTCAGCTCATCCCTTTGCCTGGAGGTCTACTAGGCTGTGGGATTCATCTGCCAGACCCCCAGAGGGACATTTATTGGTACACTCTCTACCAATTCTTCCTAGTCTTTGCCATCCCTTTTGCCCTCATCACAGTGGCTTACAGGAGGATCCTACTCAAGATGGCCAGGACCTCAGAAGCATTGATGAGCCAAAGATGCACCAGGGCACGAACAAAAAAACTGACTCGTACAGCAATTGCTATTTGTGTGGCCTTTTTCATTTGCTGGGCACCTTTCCACATCCTGCAACTGGCCCAGCTCGCCATGACTCGCCCCACCCTGCCTTTCTACTATGCCTACAATGTGGCTATCAGCCTGGGTTATGCTAACAGTTGCCTGAACCCCTTCATCTACATCTTGCTGGGTCAAAATGTCCGGAGGCAGCTTGGGGTTCCCGTAGGGCCAGCAGCTGCAGGACAAGCTTCCCCACACCGGAGCAAAAGCATTCGGGAAGATGCAATTGAGTTAGGGCAGCCACTGCTGCATTTGGTGTCTGTCTCTGGCAGGTAGCAGGGCCTCATACACCACCTTTACCTGGCCCAGAGAGAGAGTGGTGGCAGCACTTCGGCAAAAGCTTTGTTTGGCTTTATGTTTTTATCTTCCCAGAAGATGAAAAGCTTCCAGGTGTTTTATGATGCTAACCCACGCACTAAAAGCCCACACAAGCAGCAACCCACAACCCCAGGCTGAGATACTGCTACCCCTTGAAACTTTGTGAAGATTTTAAACAGTAAGACAATCACACTTTCACCTCCCAGAATTCTAACACATCAGCTCCATGACACCTTTACCAGTGGGAGAGTATCCTGGTTTCAGCTGAGATAGAGTTAATTTGCTTCCTCATAGCTGCTGTGTTTTGGATCTAGTATGAGAATAATATGTTGATAACACACATTGTTTCAGTTGTTGCTAAGTAATGTTTATGTTGCTCAAGGACTTTGCTGAGCTGAGAGGGAGCACAGACAGGACAAGCTGTCCTAAGGAATGCTTTATACCACAGATGTCAGTCTATCCTTGGGGGTTGGCTGAAGGGCAGGAATGCAGAATGCACAATCATTGCTCAGGATGAAACGGGCAACTGGATTCCTGGGTGGTGAGCAATTGTATTGTATTACTTATTTTCTGTATGACTATTACTATTGTTATTATGTATATTCTATTACTACTATGTTCTCTTTAATTACCATTCTATTAAACTGTCTTTTCCTCAACCCATGATTCCCCCTCCATTTTTTCTCCCTCTTCTCCTTACCCTATTGAGGGGTAGTAGGGAAAGACTGAGTGAATGGCTGTGTTGTCCTAGTTGCCAGCTAGGGTTAAACCACAACAGCGAGACATCAGTCATTTTCTGTCACTTTAAAGTCAGCAAAAGGACCCTTTTTCTAGAATCAGTTCTTGTCAAGGACTCCAATAAATATTCTCAAATAGAGTTAAAAGTAACCAGATTGATTTTTTTCCCCAGGATTTCTAAAAGGGAGTTCTGTACCGTCTTGTTGGGGAGCAACAGCCACCCAAGTTAAATGGTAGCTGTTTAACCAAGTTGCTTTGCAGTAGAAAATAATGGTTAGATTTTGAGTGTAGATTCTATCTACATTCAAAAAATCCTCTAAGAGAACAGAATAGGTTTTTTTTGCCATTAGCAGTGTGACGTGCACATGCATATTATTGTGGTATTGCTCAGCTAACAGCAAGCCTTCAGTAAATACTGATCTTGAAGTATATTGCTCAGGTTTTCAATAGGACTGTAGGTGGCTCAGTTTTCATGTACCCATCTCAAACCATTTTGAAAGGACTTGACAGTAGAAACCACAGAGCATCAGTTCTCTGACAATCAAACCGCTTTGCTGCATGTGGCATGTAATCCAACAGTACTTGCAAGGAGCTAAAGCTGCAAATTCTCAGTTACCAGCAGGTAAACACAGAGCAGTTTTACTCCTGCTGCCCTGTCCTTTGTATGTTTATCCATCCCTGTCATTTCAAAGCTTCTCCCCATGTCCTTTTAATAAGGGCCACATCCAGTGTTGTACCATCACCACCATTGGTATGGTTTTTGACAGGGATATGCTGAAGAGATAAAACTAGGTCAGCACAGACCAGGAGTTTTTACTGGAGAAAGTAAATCCATCCCTCAAACAAGCATGTACGTTGGTGGAGGTTTTTTTGTGTTTGTTTGGATTTTGGGTTGTTGGGGGTTTTTTTATTATTATTATTAAACACCACAGAAGAGCAGTGTATTAGAAGTAGCCTTTTCTAGTCCTTAGCAAGAGAGGCTAGGGAGATGTTGCAAAGGCCCTGCTTTTTTCAGCCATTATTTCCCTGCTGGTGATGTTCTGTAGGAAGGTAACAGCAGGAGCCTTTCCCATTCTGGTGGCAGCATCCCAGTTGGGTACTCAGCCTGCCCAACCACAAGGACCTGGTCCACAAGGACCTGGTTTACTGGCCCTACTTCAGAAATAAACATGCCTCAATGGACAGCCACTCTTGTGGCCCTAATCCCCGCATCCCTCAGGGACCCCCAAACAACCTGAGGCTTTTTAAGAAGATTTGGAGCAACCAACTTTGCTATTGTTCCTAAAGCAGCTGCAGAGGCTGCCCTGCCAACTGTGTGGTTCATTGACTCTTGTCCTATACCTCCTTTTGCTGCATAGTCATTCATACTTTTCCCTCCTATGTGTGTCACAAGAGAGGGACATCAGGCCTGAACACAGTAAAGGAATCTTTTGTATTCATAAAATGAGTTTAAAAATTCCACAGTTAGCACTTCCATAAGAGACTGATGCATACAAACAGGAAAAAGGGAAGAAGTTAACATGCTGGGCTCTGAGGTGAATTATTTACAAAGCAGGGGCAACACACACATTACACACACATGTTTTTCTTCATTTAAAGAAGTCACATGAATCTCTATTCAAACTTCCCCTGTGATGTTCACACATCGAGTACAACTGAACCACCCTGGGAGAACTATGGAGTTAATCCTCCTGGAGACTAGGGATGGATCTTCCCTCAGGGGCCATGTCTGACAGTCTTCCCCACAGCAGACAGTATTAGCCAGGGAAACAAAGCAGGACCAGACAAGAAGACTTTGACATGGATAGCTGTCACTGGACACCCTCTGTCTCACCTACCCAGCTAGTTAAGACAGCAGAAAAAACCCTGAAGTACAGCTCTCACCTATGCTCCTAGTAAAAAATCACTAAGGTATTTTAAACACCTTCACTAGTACAAGCCTCCAGGTTCATATATGTAAGATACAAAAGAAATACTGTAATATGTAGAGGAATTAAATCTAGGGGAAGTTGCTCAGCATTCCTCTTTTACAGACCATTCACATGACAACCTGTAGTATTATTTAGGACTTTCCAACCATCCCAGAACAGAAGTTCAAACTCCATCGAGAAGTGAGAAACAAGGAAATGCTTCTCTGCCTGAGCACACACCAATCTTTTCACCCCACTTAGGAACACAGGAGATGGGAAGAGGGGAATAGTAAGAATATCAGCCTTATCTGTCTCACAAGATTAAAGCCCACACAATTGTGTATGAGTTACACTGTCAAGTATTAAACCCTCTTCATCAAGCACCACTTTCCTAGCTTTTGCAGAAATACTTTATATTCCATACAAGTGTTAAATCAACAGGACTTCAGTCTAGTATGTAGTTAGCTGGACAATAGCCTAAGTAATCATTTCAGCCCTAACCCCTGTGACTTGCTAATAAATGGCTCCAACATTAAATGCTCTCCTGGCAGAATACCCATTAATACTTTGAAAGTATACCTTAATCTGTTATATGAAAATTAGCTAATTAATAATGCTTATTAATGTGAAGTAGGGGCTGTGGCAGATAGGCCCTCAGCCCTGTACTACTTATGCACAGCATGCATAACAATTAGCATTAGCAGAGTGTGTCCAGGCTTCATCTAAGCACTGTACACCCAGAGAATACAAAACTAGAGTTGTGATGATCACTCTGTTTACACAAACTTACCAGACAATGTTTAGTTTACAGCAGTTGCCCCATAGGGCAGGGAAGCACTTTCATGCCTTTTCATTCTGTCACATGTGGTTGTATTTTTATGCCTCATTCCCTTGACTCTATAAGGCAATAGGTAGAGAACACAAAAAAACCCCATAATTGCATGCCAAACTGTCTCACTTTGAGCAGACTGTGCTACATCTACAGATATTGCTGTCCCTGCCTATACTGAAAGCTGCAATAAACCACAGTGACATTTTAAAAAACATACACTGACCTTTAAATGAAACACCAATTATTTCTTGCCTTGAAGGTCCAAGCACATCCTTTCATGCCAGGTTAAATGAATGTCCCAATTTCAGCTGGGAAAGAGTTAATTTTCTTTCTAGTGATTGCTGTAAAGTTCCAATACTTTTGCATTCCTCAAGTGCACAACAAGTCTTTAGTGACTCAGTACTTTTGCTTTGCCACCAGCAATAGGCTAGAGGGTTTCTAATTTATTTGCTTTGACTGCAATTCAAAACACTTAAGTGTTTCAGAGATAAGTACAGCTGAACCTTGCTAATCCCAGCACTTCAGGACTCTTTCACTATTTGGTTTAGTACAGAAGACTAACAGTTAATACAAGTCACATCATTCACATCTATGGCTACAGAAGTTACCCCCCAAATAATTAGTGGTTTGGTATAATAAAAAGCAAAGGAAACTATACCATACAAGTGAAGAAACTAAGCCCAACCACACTGATACTGGTGACAGCAGTAGAGGTAGGCAATAGCATAGCAAGTTAGCTTTCAGTTTAACAGAGCTATCCTAATTATTGAGTCCTAGAGGGGTAGAAATCAATTGTAACTTAGTGGAACATGAGGAACCCACAGGTCAAATGCAATCTGATGAAGTTAGTGTGGTACAACCAGTCCTTGAGAAGTTGCATTAATGCAGAGGCAGCATTAACACTCTCCAGCCTCTCTGCCTGCAGGCTACACCTACTGTGAAACCCTCTTGCGCTGCCTGCAACCTAACAATATTTAGTTTGTATTGTTACATGGCAGCTTCCTTCAAACCTGTTTGAATTTGGAAGATAGTCCTTTAGAGAGAGGAAAAGCAACAAATCAAACCTAGAGTCTGCCTTTTTGATAGGAAATAGTAGTAGCACTGATAACACCAATAGCCTCTTCTGGCACATTAATAGATTAGATGTTCTCCAGTTTTTGTACAGATTAGAAAGGCTTATATAAAGAAAACTTACCAGAAAGCTACAAAATCTTATTGCTACACACTTCTTTATAGTTTAAGTTCCTCATTGTTAAGAGGCAAGGGAAAGTAACAGGTATAGTGAGCAACTTTCCTTCTAAACATTAACACAACTATTTTGCTTCGGTAAGTGGTACAGGCAAGATGCTTTATCTGTTACTCACAACCCTTTTTTCTTTTCAAGAAACATCCCTGCTTCCTCCCTCAATTTTCAGAGGCCCCAAAGCTTCATACTGCTGCTGCTCCTATTAAGTAGCCATGGAACTTCTGGCCACTCAGACATCAGCTTTGGTAGCAAAAAGTCTGTTCCTCTTTGGGGAAGTTTTCCTAATATCCCTCCAGTGTGCTGTGATCAGAAAAGGTAGGGTCCAGCTTCACTGTAAATACTACTCCAAAGATCTTCTGTCATTATCTGAATCACAGTGATAAATTAGGGATTTTTTTTTTATTTTTCATTTTACAGTACTGTTTTAAAACAAATGCTGGGTGTTGCTAAAAGTTAATTGGGGGGGGGTTAATCCCCAGCTGTAGCACAGAGCTCATATTTACAAGAGCAACTAGCTGGAAGGGCTGCTCATCCTGCAGATGCTGGCACAACATGAGGTTTTTAAGAAGAATTTAATTGAATCAAAATTGCAAAAGCATTTGATAAGCATTTCAAAAAGGCAATTAGCTGCAAAATACAACAGGAATGTAACACAGCAATGGAAGATTTCATAACAAAGACTCAGGAAATTCAATATTATAGTCATTATTAGAGCCAAACCTTCAGTGAGGAGGTATTAAGAGGACTAGCACTACTCAGCTTCAAATAATTAACAGAGTAGGAGTACTACACAGAATGCTCTCTGCCCTGACAGGTAGTGGAAAGCTACAAGAAAAAAGAAGAGCGATACAGACACCTAGTTTTTAAGCTAAGTGGAAGCAGAACACAAGAAAAGGTGATGTTTCCCTATTTCAGAAATGTGTTCTTGGTTTTGTTAAAAGCTGCTGGAATCTCCAAAATAAGCCACTAATTGGTCTGCAGGGAACAGACCAAGAAGATAAGGCATTAAAAAAGCCTTATAGTACACATTACTAACAGCAAGATACCTGAAGTGAGGACCAGACCTGCAAAGGTAAATATGATCAAACAGAAACCACTAACTGCAGCAGAATAGAAGGTAGCAGTCAGCTGACTCATTTGCAGCAATCTTTCAAGAGCTTAGCACCAATTAGAGAGAAACAGATGCCAAACACCTGCTAGTCAGTGAGATGACTGGAGATCCTGAAGGTGCTCTTCAGTATGAGGACTGGACTAGGCTATCACTACCCACATGTCCATCTCCTCTGAGTGCCCATGCCAGAGATGGGCTCTTGGCTGCCTAATGGTTAATTGACATAGCCACGACAGTCGAAAGAAAGGCAAGCATGGCCAGTGGAAAGGGCAACTGCGCTCAACAGCAGCACACTGACACCACAGCACAGGGCTTTAAATCCAAAGCTACAGAGGGGCAGCCCCAGACCCCAACTGACCAGGCAGGGGTTTAAACGTACCACTGCTGAGCTTTATTCAGCCTCAAGAAGCTTGTGATCTTTGACACAAGCATAGTTAAAAGTCAGCCAGTAAACTAAAAACTATATTCCAGTCTTCAGCTGCCCAGAAACACAGAGCTAGAGCATTGGAACCAAGTTGAAGACAACACAGGCAGATTAAGGGGCTACTTTAAATGGTCACTTTTTAGCCCAAGAGATACAAATAAATTTATTGAAAATTTAGTGTTATGTAAGACATCTTATTCCACCACATTTAGTCCTCCCTGCCTGTAGCAGTAAGGCATGAAACTAGATTTAAAAAAAAAGTCACTACTTCAAAAGGTCTTGCTATCATTAGAAACAGCAAACCTAACACTACACATAACACAGCACATTTCCTATCCCTATCAGTCAGGTCCCCTGTAATCACTTCACTATTGCGCTCAAGTTTCCCCATCTGTGGAAGTTTGTTTTCTACATTGAAACTGAGCATGAGTTTCAAGCAAATAACAGTCTCCAAGCTTCCCTGGGCTAGAACACATCAGTCTGTGCCAGAGGGCATTTCCTGAACATATTTTGAGCTGAAGAGCAACAGCAGAGCCACACACGTTGACAAACTGACATCGTTCACTGATGTGTCAGCTGTCTTAGTCTTTAGAAGTCTCAGCAATTGATTTCAATTCCACCTTCACTATCAGTAAGCCTAAGGCTCATTACAGGCTACAGCCTACACTTTGCACTCCCCACTTTTGCAGTGCAGACTTGATGATGACAAGCCAGAACTAAGTCAAATTACAATTGACTTCACTTTTACCTTGAAGAGCAATGTGGCATCAAGTACTGCTGCACAGACTAATCCCTAGCCATTACAGGCTCAAGCTACTACCTGGAACATGTATCTCAGCATATTTTTGCTTAAGTGCCACAAAACTGTCAGTGAGTAGCTACTATACACCCTTATTAAAGCTTTATGTTCACCCAAGGTTGAATCTAGAGGTTTTGTAATCTAGACAACTAGCATGAAGTGCAGTGCACAGCTGGGCTTTGATTCTGCCAAGTAGATGTCATGAAACACCACTCGTTTTCATACAGCTTCAGCTAAACTAGGAATAAATTTATACTGAGTATTTGGTTGCTGCTGTGAAGAGTCTAGATGATGCCGAGTTATCATCATTAGGCCTCAACACTGCAAGTCAACCACACATTTGTTAAGGAGCACTACTTTGCCTTAACCTAAAGGTTTTTCTTCAATTAAAGCCCCTTCTACAATCCTAGGGAAGGGCAAGAGTCTTCCAATACTGTGACAATTGGCTTCTTATAAGAAGTTAGTACCCTCTTGGTTCAACCCATGATGTTAGCTAAGAAAGTGGAGAAACTTTCCAATGTAGGGGAAGTCTGCCATTGTCATTTGACTCTTACCCCAAAAGCTTAAGCTTTTAAAAGCTTCAGTTCTAGTTTTAGCTGGAGCAGCCTGACAAGAGACTGCTCTTCCAGCTTGACACAATGCATCCCAGAACACTTTTGCGGTCACATTTCCACTCCAAGTTTATTTGTAAAAAAAAAAAAATACACTAGCATACCACATTTACCACAGATGCTCTTCGCTTTAGACATTTAAGAAGAGCCAAAAATAATAGCATTGTGGCAACCAGAGAGAGAATACCAGCAGCAGACATTGTAATGGCAGCCCACATCTGGCTCAAGGGAGTGCTCCCTACAAAGCAAGCAGAAAGGTCATTTGTAGAGATAGCTCTTCACTACACCCAAGCAACATACATTAGCACCAGACTGGCTTAGTACCTTGGGTTGCAGACCATCTTTCTGGCACAAAGAGGACAGGACCCCGCAAGCTCACCACTGCAGAGTTCATACCTGGCATCCCACTCTCTACAACAGAATGTGGTAGAGGTGAACACCATAGTACAGTAGGGTACGTTGGATCAGTACAACCTAATACGTGCTTAGACATTACCTCGCTTGCTTCTAGATGGCCTAGGGCATCTTTTCATACACAGAGGGGAGTCTGGCTGAAAACGGTCACAAATCAGAACACTGCAGTGGAAATATACCTAGGACAGAGAATGAGAGGTCCATTAGTTTTGAGACAATAACTGCTCCTACTTACTGCTCTAAGTAGAGGGATGATGTCACCTACTAGGCCAGAGAGGGCTTTGTCACCAGAGACAAAGGCAAAGGTCTTCACTTCCAGCCTTTGGCGATAGTTAGCATAGCTGATACCATGTCCCACGGGGTGAAACACAGTCCTGTAGCTGTCCAGGCCGTACTCACATCTGCCAATCAGTAAGAAGCAAGTAAGAACAGCAGGGTAGAGAAGGTTTGTGTTTATTTGTGTGGATTTTTTGGGGTTTTTGTTTTTGTTTTTTTTTTTTTTAAGCAGCAGGCTAGAACTCAAGGTAAACTCTAGAAAGAGGTTCTGCCATCCTCATACAAGTTCCAGCATACCAGGACAGTACCTGGAAGACCACCTTAAATGTGGTCCACCTCAGATAAAGCCATTGTACCTGGGGCTCTTTTCCTAAAGAGGGGGCAGGGGAGAATGAAGAAAATCCTCCCAACCATGCTTCCATTTCTGTGGCAGGGTACTCACCCATCAACAACAATATTCCACTGGGGAAGTGAGCTCGGATCTTGGGAAGCTGTTGCCCAACAGTCATCCAATACCAGATGGAGGTTGGGATCATTGCGGTTCAGGACCTGAACTTCCAGGAAGATGGGCTGCCGCAGGTACCTTACTATCGGGTACTGATCATCACGGTATGGTTGCCTGTATGAGCCCTCTGCAGAAAGAGTCCCCAAAAAACAAAGCCTATTTTAATATAATCAGTATACAAACAGACCAAAGTTTTTTCTGGCCTAGACCTCTTCAACAACAGCCTGTCCACTAGCCACAGTTTGTCCTAGAGTCACATACTTAAAGCATTTGCCTCAAGTAGCATGGGTGGGAGGGGAGGAAGAACATCAGAAGCCCATGCACCAGAACAGTTCCCTCATACGGCCTCCACCCCCCAAGCTCAGTTGCTTCCCTGAACCCAGAGTCAGATTTACCTGGGTAGCTCAGAAGAACTAAGGAGAGGGGACCTTGGTTCACTGAAGAAGCTGGAGGAGGAAGGTTGTCCACCTTTATAGTGAGGGAGGCATCACCATTGCTGAAGGAGCACAGGACTGTTAGCCTGTAATAAGGAAGCAGCAAATAAGTCTTATGTTCACATATAGGATATCCACAGCTAAGCATTACCCAAAGAGGTTTCCAGGCACACCTGAGTTCGCTGTCCCTTGAGATCCTGTGCAGTGGGAAGTCTGTCCATAATGCCCTCACCTCATTCTCATAAACAATCTTCTCCCCATCAAACTGCAGAGAAATAATAGCATTATCAAGGGTATTCACAATGCGTGAAGCTCTCACCACATTGATCCTGGCTACACACTTACCCAATACCTGGTCCCACATCCATTCAGTGGGACATGAAACCAAGCCCTGTCATTCGAAGATGACTTAAAGACTGGCCGGCATGCAGGATCTCTGAGCCTAAGTGCATCCAAGTCTAGTGGTGGTGTAGTACTGTCAGCAAGGATTTCAAAATCCATGTACCCATCCTGGGTGCACACAGCAGCTGTAACAGAAGTTCACACAAATTGCCATGAGTCACCAACAGTTCAGTTTGCAGAGCTGTTGTGTTTTGGTTACAGATAGTTCCCTGTGAAGGACTAGTTCAGTGTTCCTTCAGCATGGCTCGTTCTTACGTGAGCAGCACACGGGCCAAGTTTGTTGCAGAAGTCAATCACTTACCTACTGGTACACGCTGGTCACAGGGGCACTCTGGGTGCAGCACCATTGCCACAGTCTCCCCATGGAAGTGAAAAGACAGTTTCAAAGAGGACATGTAGAACTGAAGTCCTGAGCAGCTCTCCCCATGTAGCTGAAAGACAAGAGAGTTACTCTTGGAGTGTGACTTCAAGAGCTCATTTTAACACCACATGTGTAGGCATTTCACTTGCCCTGGGGCCACGGTGCTCCTCCCACACAGCTGGTGTGTTATGTGGCCAGGAGCAATGTAAACTACCAACCCACTCCAAGGGGAATATTTTCACCTCCAGCTTTTTTGCCGAGAGACTTCATGAGACCCAAGTTATAATAGATGGGCATTACTCAAAGGCAAAGTCAGTTTGCATTCATCCTAATCACAACTGCCCTCAGCTAGCCTCAAGACACATGGGTGACTTCACACATGCTTAGCCAAGGTCAAAGCTACTGTGCTCTGGTTCTCAGCAAACACCAATGAGTTATCACACCAGCTCCTGTGACTTGAGGATCAGGACTCACCCTGGATTTCAGGACTCCCTTGCTAATATGCAAGTTGACCCCTCTCTTCATGTCCAGAGCAATCCCATTTTCCTGAAGCTGGTCCATAGGGATGGTCTTATTCTCTACACCCACTGCCTGAAGGATCCCTGGGAATGCTGGGATGGCAACAGTCATGTGTGTTGCATTACAGATTGCTGGACCTGCAACAACACCTTTGTTAAATACAACACCAATTGTCTCAGGGCAGAGGCAGGCCATATTCTGACTTCCTTGTGCATTACCTGGTGCACAAAGCATTTTTGACTCCACAGTTAGTCTGTGTTCAGGAGGGCCATACATGAGCTTCAGTGCCACAGTGTGGAGCACCTTATCATTTTGCTGACAAAAAAAAAAATAGGTCTATTAGAGACTACTCAGCTCACGATGCATAAGATCAACTCTGCAAAGCCATATACTATGTCTCATTCAGGACTGCTGCTGTTAGTGTTTGCAACTCAGTTTCTTCCCATCAACACCCTTTCAAAAAAAGATCTGCTTATGAGCCAGTTAAGTGTTCACAGGACATGCTATAGCTAAGAGTCCTCTTACTTAGATGCCCATCAGCTGTGCTACTGAGGTACACTCTGCCTCCCCATTTTATAGAGCTGGAGAGTTTACAGGTTCCCACAGGCCCACATGAGGAGTCACCTAGCCTCTGTAAAAGCAGCACAGTGCTAATTCTTTGTTCACTTACCCTGTAGGAAACAACTCCAGTGGCAGCAAATGCCACTTGAAATATCAGGTTGTGGTCATCAGCTAGAAAGTTATAGCCTTGCTGCATGGCTTGTCCAAGGGTCAGCTGGTGTATTCTGGTCCCATCATCAATTGACAGAGTCCAAGCCATCGGAGTTGCTGGAACCTGCAAAGCAGGGGATCCTTCCTTAGGAAGGGAAGGCATAGCTACACAAATGTAGAGAGGCATTCCAGTTTATCACCCTGCAGGAGTGCCACCTTGCAGGATTTACATTCAAGCTCCCTGTATTGATAGCATAGAATTAATCTTCCCAGATGTACTCCAGAAGAGGGAGCTACTCCAGCTTGAGACATAAGACTCAGTTTAAATCCAAAAAGCCATGCATTCCCACATCCTCCCTCTGCAAGCCAGAAGGCACATACCATATGCTCATCACTGAAGCTCAGAACGAGTCTTGGTAAAGTAACCTGGAACACAGCATAAGGGTTAGACCACAGGAACAGACAGCAGTCACAACCCTACAGCTTTCTAAGAAAAAAATCTCCATTATAGTTTTTCCAGAGCAGACAGTTGGCATCAGCACCCCAGTTTCCCCTGCAAAAGGGGCCTGGAGCTAGACCATGTGCATCATTAATGACCATTTTCAAACTAACTCTTCAAAGAGCTAGTGGTCATGCAACAGACAGACCTCCCTGAAGCCAGCTGGAGCTTTCTACAACTTTCCACAAGTCCCAGCTATGCAGTTCCAGGAGACAGCCACCCTGCATTGCAAACTTCTAATCAGGATCTACAGTACTCCCATTCCTCTACTTACTGCCATGAAGTCTTTTGTACAGTTTGTTGCACCAGCAAAGAAAGGAGTAATGATTTCATCTGCATGAACAGTATCACACTGAGTGCTGTAGGTTACATTCTTTTCCTCTTCCATTGTGTCATTTATTATCAGCCTCAATCTTAACAGGTGTTGGTCATGCTGCAGAAGAGAGACATTAATTAGAAAAAGGTAGCAGTAGTCACTGCAGCACAAGGAGAACTAAAAGCCATTGAGATTAAACTCAAACTTCAGAGTTGTTTTAGATGTCCTTGCACTGGTACAGACAAGATGAATTGTCATTTTAAAAGCCCTAAGGAAAAGGATGAGTTCTCTAGTAAAGCACAGCAGGGGTCAATGGGGGCACGAGGCTAGGTTGAAGAGCAGAAGGTTCCAAAAAAAAAAAAAAAATTATAGGACTCAAGAAGAAAGCCTTCAAGAACTTGCAGACTGTTGTGCTAGAGTCAGCTGTTTAAGAAACAAGTTAGGAGTCAAAACCAGGAGTCTCACAGCATTTCAAATGCCTAGAAGCAAGAGATACCAGTAGAGCCTATATTCAAGGCTAGTTTGGGTTGATCTACTTAGTACTATATATCAATAGCTGTGAATACCATACATTGTTAATTGCTCTATTAAAATAGATGTGCAAATAAAGTGGTGGATGAAACTCTTGGACCTGATCCACTTCCCTACAAAATGTTATTTAAAGTAGCTTCCAATTCCTCTACAGGACAGCACATTTATGGCTGTGGCTCCAAGAGGGTTTAATCCACAGTTGAAAGAACAAGTCTTCAGGTAACAGCCTGTTGTGGGTTTTTGTTGGCTTTTTGTTTTTAAAACTATTCTGGCATGAACTGCTCTTACAGAATAGTATAAGCATTTCTACTATTGAAGAAAGCTAGAGCTAGAGCTAGAAATCCTATTACACCCAATCCTGACCAGGAAAAACACACTCCATCATGGCATCTTCCCAGAATAGAGATCCCTTTACCTCCAGGCTAGTGCAGTTCACAAACAGGACACTGAGCAACAGCCTGTCATAATCCACAGTGTAGTTGCAGGACATCATCTCCTCACCACTCACATCTAGGAAGAAGGCAGAAGATCAGCTCTGAAGGCAGGCACCTACTTTCAAGCTACAGTTGAAGAGGCCAGGGCAGTAGCAACACCTACCCACAACACACAAGTGCCAGGAGTAGTTGCCAAGCTCTCCAGAAAACTCAACTTCCATCCTGTCCCTATGACAGGTCACACTCTCTGCAGAGGGAAAACCAAAGTCAGATCCCCCATCACCCTCCTGGATGCACACAGCCCCTGTGAGCCATCCAGTTAGTCAGCCCTGCTCCAGAGACCCCTTCCACACTAAGGCAGAAGGGAAACACCCCCAAGTAAACACAAAGCCCACATTCACACCACTACCAACCCAGAGAGGCCTCATTACCTAAGAGATCCTGATCCCCCAGGCCATCAGCACAAGGGGCCAAAGGCAGCAAAAAGCCAAACAGGAGCAGCAACCTACAAGAAGAACAGGCCCAAATGAGAGAGCAGTGAGGAAAGGCCCCAGATCCCTTCCCTACCCTCAAACCCCACTCACCGCATCCTTGAGGTGCTCAAGCACTGCCACTCCACAAAGAGCCCCATCTTCTCACTGCCACCACAAGCTTGCTCTCTGGCTGCCCGGGGAAGATTATATAGGGCCTGGTGCAGGCTCCACACAGGTGCAGCTCTTCTGCTGCCTGGGGGACTGAGAGCTTGCACCTGCCTCTCGCCCAGATGCGTCTCCTTGCTGTGAAGATGAGGGCTCACAGGAGACATTAAGGTGATACTAAGTCTTTGCCATGGGTTATTGTTTCCTTCTATTTTTAAGATCTTTTTTTTTTTCTTGCTCTGGTAGTTTACTGCCTTTATTCCATTGTCAGATGCTGCACAGAAAAAAAATGCACCTTTTTGGACAGTCATTTTTTAAAAAAGGGATTTCTGTGCCACTTTGATTTTCTGGTAGTTTAAAAAATTCCACTGATAGATTTGTACATAACTGAGAATATTTTGTTCCTCTGTACGGGAAAATCTGCAATGCTGGAATAGGTATAATTAGGAGGAAACCATGAGTGGCAGGTTAAGGAACAAAAGCCCTAGATCAGATCTTTAGACTGGAAGATCTCTGAAGGCTTTGGTCAGAATGTCATTGTTCAAAGCTGTGAGGAATAGGCCTGGTAAGATAAAAATTGCTGATTTGTATTATCTTTCAGCTTCCCCAATGCTTTTGAATATAGGCAGACTTGTAAAAAACCCAAAGACTCAGATTTTTAAAAGTAATTGAATTGTTGAGATGTAAGAAAGCAAAAAGATAGACCATACGAAGAGAGGAAAATTAATATTATGGCATAGTAATTTAGGAATGGAATGTTAAATTGAGCTTCAGGGAATAATAAATTTTGTATTAATGTACCATGTATTCATGTACAATGAATTAATTTATATTTCTTTTTAGTTATAGACCTGTGCCTGGAGCAGATTTTACTTTCCCAGCCCAAGTGACAGCAGCCTCATTTCTCTTAAAGATTTAGAGTTGTGAGAAAGAGCTTGTCTATCAATTGCTGGTAGGTACCAAAGTTCTGGGAAGTGGGGTAGGACAAGAGGATGTCTGGAGGCAGGGAGCTGCAGAGTGTGTGACTGCCATCAGCGTGCTGTGTAGCAAAGCAGGATGATCCATACAGACAGAGCAGATGACTAGTGTAAGGAATTTAAAAATGGATGTTCTGGAGAAGCAACTCTAACTCTCATCCTTGTGAGAGCACAGCAAAGGCAGAGTTAAAGCGGTTATGCAAGTGGGGATACCAAGTGTGCACGATGCTACTCATAGCAATAAGAAGGCATTAGCTCAGATCCATAACCACACCAGAGTAAATAGCAGTTGATGTTAGTAACATAAGAAGAAATTACGCTTCTGCTTTTGCCATCAATAGGATTAGCATGTGGATAACCTTTAGCAAGAAATTAACTTCCCAGAGATTTCTGAATTCACAAACATACATCATGTACCTTTTTCTCTCTCTTTTTTTTTTTTATAATCAGATTGTTTTCAAAAGCAATGATTATACAGAAAACTAATGAAACAAACTCTGAAGCTATACACAAGTTTATCATATTATGTATCTAATATTATTCAACTTGGGTTTAACTAACACAGGAGAGGGAAAAAGAAGTATTTCAAGTACACAAGTACACATCCTTTAAAGAGCTACACAAATGAGGTACTTCCAGGCAGTTAAATTCAATGTAGAGTTAAACTTGCTCATAATTTCCCCAGCCCCGATCCTCAGTTTCACGAAACTGGTGAAAAAGCTGCAAGTCCCAGGGACCTTTGGATCATGTTCCTGGCATTTGGTTGACTCTGGGCTGGTAAAAGCTCAAACTTGCATCATGCTGGAGTGATGAAGCTAGCCTGGGGGAAACCTGCAGAGGCCTGGGGAGCAGCAATGCACGTCCCCTTTGCAGAAGGACAGCCTGTCCTCACCTGCAGGAGTTAACTCAGGGGTTTGCCAACTCCCAAGTGCCTCTTAACAGGTTGTGGCTTGTGTAGCTGAAAGGCAAGGTTGGGCCAGACAACATTTAACAGTTAAAGCAGCACTTATTGCCACAGTGACCACAACTGGGTTTGCCCTGCAAGTTGGCAGCTCCTAGTATGTAATCTTTGAGTATATAGATCTTTGAGTAGGATGTAATTCATCAGCATGTGGTAAAATAATTAGTTGTTGCTTCACTTAACATGTCTGAATTTGCAGCTTAAGCTACAGAGAGCACAGACATTTTTCCTTTCAAAAAAAAAAAATCAATTCCACCTGTTCACGTTGTTGAGTCCATAACGTAACAGTGGCCCAAGTCACAGGCAAACAGCTATTTCATATCCTGAAACACAACAAACCCCATGTCTTTCATTATTATTGTCTTCTGCTGCAAAAAAAAAACTTGCAAGATCTCCATTTCCAATCCTCTGCTTTTCTCTTTCACTTGTTTGATTTTCTAACATCTAGGAAAAAAGGCATTTGCCCAGAGCAGCGCTGAGCACCCCCGTTGCACACCATCTGGGTGAGCAGAGACCACCCGGGCACAGATGCACTTTCCTACGGGCTTCAGCTGCCCCTGTCCCTTGCACCCTGGCAGCAGGACAGCATTTGAGACACCAATGAACTCAGCGTGGTTTTCCTTGGGACTGTTGGTAGCTCTGATGATGATATCATCGGGGAAAAAAACCAAACCAAACCAAAACCAAGAAAAGGCTTTAGCAATGCAAAAAGCCCACGTGCCAAGTCAGGACTCCTGCTTTTGAGTATTCATAGTGAAAACACTGCAAATTTCACTATGATACAACACATAACGTCACTAGTGGTGCTGTAGTCTTTTTTTAACCAGCAATGTTTTATTTAATATAGTTCTCAAAAAAAATAGAGAAATAGAGACATAGCAATATCCAGTAACAAATCAAAACTGCTAGTTAAATAATTAATTAGCTTACAACACCATGTACCATCACAACAAAGTTTCTCCTGAGCCTGGTAAGACATTTCAATTGGAAGTAGAATGGTTTTGAAGTTCTTTTCAAACCCAAAAAGAAAAGCTTCATTCTAACTACTCAGGGAGTTTAAAAAGTTCACAATTTTGAGCTTTAGTCTCCAAAGAAAACCTCCATTCATGCTGAGATATTTAGCTCATTTGATGTTGAATCATTTATCGCATTTTAAGTTGGGGTTTTTGCATGGGACAAAGATGAACAAATACCAGGCGTTTAGAAACAGATGGAGATTTTGTTTGGTCTTTTCTTTTTTCTTTCTTTTTCTGTGATGTCCACTTTTGTGACATAAATAATACCAAGGCTTGTGAAGTCCTAGAGCTTCTCTCCAATTTACGTGGGTTTTGCTTTACCTCTAATTAAAACTTGGAATAAGAGTTTCCCACTTAACATCATACAGAGTAACTTTCTTTTAAAATCAATATTTTCAGATGTTAGATGATAAAAATCACTTTGAGATCAACACTTTTTGTGCTGCATTAATTAGCAGAGAAGCAAATTACTGCACTTCTGTAGTAGAAGTCAATAATATTGAAAAATGAAAAGGTCTCTTTTACCATCAACTCACTTTCATGGGTGTAACTAACAATGCGAAATGTCAATATACAAGAAAAACGCTGTTTCCTCTCTTTTACCAGGTGCTGGTGGTATAGGCAGGCCATGCCTTAGTGCTCTTGAGAGTAAAAAAGCTTACATTATCCAGTAAAGGAAATAAAATTCAATGGCATTAAGAAACAGCTCATCTAATATATACATTAAAAAGTGTACGTGCATTACCCGTCTCTGTTCTGCAACAGCTAGTTTTTTCTAGTAGCTGTAAATTTAACTCTGTGCTGAGCCTGGTTAAATAGAAAATGGAATAAAGGAGTGCATTTTTTTATTAGAAAAGTATTCACGGCAGAGCAGGGCACTTGAAAAAGGGCTGAGGGTAAAACTGTCTTCTAGTGCAGGGATGGAGGTGGCCTGGGTGAAGCACAGCCCTTCCTCACTGTCCTGAGATGGCAGGATAGCACCAGGGATGGCTGTGTCTGTGGATGGCATGAAGGAAAACTAGGGCTTTAGTTTACTCCTACCTAGACTTGTTTATTCAAAATTCAGACCTGTCACAGGATCTGACCAACTCTCCCTGTCCTCATGGAGGAAAATGTTGGTACAAGTTTGTTCCTAAAGAGCTCTTCAATCCCTGTCTGAGAAAATAATTAAGAGAGAAAAAGCCCATTTGGAGAGGTCTCCAGCACATTACATGGGTAGCATTATGGGAAGTAAATGAGGTGGCACTCCATTCAGTAATTGCACCAATGCTGGACAATGAGTTGGTTTGCAATTGCTACTGCTTCTGTAACATGGGCATAATAAGCAACAAAACCTCACTGCTAATTGCTGAGGGTAGATTTTCTAAGATCCAGGTTAGTTCAGTTAGTCATAGAAAACAGCTTGACAAAAAAGTAACATTTATCTGACAGCTCTTGTGAATGTTACCAGAATAACTGATAACTTGCAGCATTTTGTTACACAGCACATCTTTTCTTACTGATTTCTTCTCAGCTACTGTTTTAAAACTAATGTTTTACATGGTTTTTTAAACCATTTTTTAACCTTTTCACATGGTTTTCTCTTAGTAATTCTTTTGAACCTAAAAATCAGAATTACTGTCTAATTCTATAAGCTTCTACTTGTAGAGGTAGCCCTTAGTGCCACTGGAACCAGGGGAACTTCTAAAGCAAGAAGTAGTTATGTGAAGATGGGGACTGCACCCACCTGTTCCCAGGCAAGGACCATACTTCCCAGGCTGGGGCAATGAGTGCAGGCCTGTCATGTTTCCATTCCTTGAATTCCCTGTGCTATCCTGAGGAAATCCTGCACATTTTTTGCATTGAAAACAGAAATTACAATAGCTGCTAGATTAATGTATGTTTGCCAAATGCCTCTGATGAAACGTGCTTTGCAGTTGAAAGGATCACAGGCTAGGCTGTGGCTTTGCCTGCTGTGGCATGTGGACCTGGTGGCAGTTCTATCCAAACACCACCCTGGTGCCAACAGGCCTGTTTCCATCCACACACCAACCTGTGTACTGGAAACAGCTTCCTGGACGTGCCTGGTTTGGCCAGGAAGAGGACTGTATTTAAATGCAGTGACCCAGTAAAAATGAGGTTAGAAAGGACTTCACCAGTAAAGGTAACTGCTCGTGCCTTTCATCCTATCAAAGCTCAGCGATATTTTACTACTTAGGGTGAAATCCGGTCCTACTGACATTCATGGACCTTTGAAGATTTTTTTTAAGTTTCTGAAAGATTTTTGAAGTTCAAGGTCCTTTTGAAGTTTTCCCATAACAGTTAGGCAAAGACACAGAGAAGATGAATGATTCCCCTCTACATTTAAGTAGTTAAATGCACAACAAGTGGTAAAAGGCACAGCCACCTTGCAGGAAATGAAAGCATTCACCACACCATTGCCTTATTACCTATGCAGGGCTCCAGATGAGCTGACTGCCTCAGATGGACTTTGCCTCCTCATTTCCATCCTCGTGGGGACATCTTAACTTGTAATCATTAATGAACTATCCCTGTAATGGAAGGGTGACTGTACAGTCTGGGGATCGTTCAGAGCTGCCTTGGGAAACCAGAAGTTACTGAAAATGTCGAGCAGGTATCACAAAGCAGCAGCTGATGGCAATTTGGATCTCTTGAAAGAAGCCACTAGGAAAGATCTCAATATTTCAGATGAAGATGGGATGACACCCACCCTTCTGGCAGCGTACCATGGGTATCTAGAAGCTCTGGAAGTCATATGCCGGAGGGGGTAAGTCAATCAGCCTCCACTGCTTAAAGCTTGTGGCTTAAAAGTATAATTTCTGTGTCACTGTTCTAATGCCCTGATGACCTCAGACCCATAAGGCTGAAAATCATGGTCATTTCTTTCAATATATTGCCAAGAACTGTTTCTCCTCACTCACAAGGGATTAGGCTCCAAACCTGCGAGCAGGTCTGTACGTGCGGTCAGTGAAGTCGCATGGACATCAGCAAGGTTAGTAGGAACAGGGACCTGGGACCTCACCTTGCTGTAATGGAGGAGAAGTTGGCCAAGAACTTTGGATGATAATATATCTTTGAAACTGGCTCTAGAGAAATGTTTCTAGCAAAAAATCTCTCCTATGTGCTTTGAAAGTGCAGTTAGTAGACACTTGTGAAGGTTCAATGCTTTCCAGAGGCAAGTCACAACAAATAGTTTTGAAACAGTACCATTTAAAATGGTTATTTCTCTGCTTTTTATAGTATTAGCAACAACCATCATGTGAAAAATGCTAATACTGTTTCAGAAGCTGGGGTACAATACTTGCAAACTGGGAAAGAAAAACAAAAAGAAAAAAGTAAAGGGAAATTTTCTACAGGTTTATTTTCTAATAGTAATATTTCTGTTTGGTATCATGTAAATGTCCTACATGTTTAAAAGGTATTATTGAAATTGTAATTACCTCCCCACCTTCTGTACTCTCTTGCTCATAGCCTAGTTTTTAAGCTGTATTTCTGTAATAAGCTCTAATAAAAGAAAACCTGCTTTTGTGTAGAGATATAGCTAATAAAATGTTCTTTCTGGGCTGAGATGAACACTAAGTTGACCGGTATTTTCAATCATAATAGTTCAAAGAAGATTGGAGGGAAAAGCTGAATAACTATTTGGATATATCTGAGTTTTCTTTTATTAAAAACAGAATTCAAAATACGGAATAAAAATAGGGTTTTCATACATTTGCTTTATAGTACATTGAGCTTAGGTGTGGCAGTAATAACACAATAAAAAAGACCTTTGGACTGCATGGTTACTGCTGTGTCCTCAGGAGAGGCAAAAACAGATTGACAGCTTTCCAACTCGTATAATTAAGGCAGCTCCAAGGACATATCTAGAATCAATAAAGGTTTATCCCTGAACACCTACAAGACAGAACAACTAACTAAGGAACAAATAACAATAGCATTTTTTTTTCAAAATTTGAGTGAAAAATATGTCTTCCACCATATAAGTTGATAGGATTCACAGCAGATGACACAAAGATCAGAATGTCTATATATCTGTTATTTAACATATTTCTAATTCTTTTTCTTGGTAGAGGACAGCTTTGGGACAGTATTGTCTTCCAAATCTTCAAACATATGTGTTCACTTCTACTTTAATCCAAGATCCCTTGACACAATCAGCAGGCTGGGGCCACCAGAGATATGGCTGTATTCTCACTGCTTTTCTTGGGAGAAGCTGAATTTTTGAAGATGTTCAATTTGTTCCGCAGTCAGTTAATGTTTTCTTGTGAGAAAGTATTATAATTATTTTTAACAGACTCATAATTTCATTGAAGAGGTTTCCTGACCAAGGCACTAAGATACAAAATGGTTTTCTTTAGAGAGGTTGTAGATTTTAGGACTCTGAAAAGCTTACAACATTCAGCCCTTGGAAAATGTAGCAACACTAACAATAAACCCTTTCATCTGGAACGAGTTTCTCTTCCCAGACATCAAGAGACAACTTCTCTGCTTGCTTTGCAGGTACATGAATAAAGGCAAGACCAAGTAGCAGATCTGCTCTCTTTTTTTTGGGAAAGCAGGGAAAAGAGGAGTATGAGAACCCAAGTAGATGTCAAACCTTATCCAAAGTCCCACTGAGCTGGGAACAAGACACTCCAGTTTGTGAATTGTTTGAGGCTCAAAGGCTGGCAGGCTCCGGGGCAAAAAGAGACCACAAACAGCTATGGTGGGACCTGGGGGAGGATGGATGATCCAGCACCCCCAAGCCTGGGGATAATGCAGCCTGTTTGCTAATGTGGGAATTAAGGAATCTGTCATGCTCAGCCACAGCCAGGCAGCTCCCCAGGCCAGAGCCACAAAAGCAGAAATATGTACACATGGTTTCCATATGTCTAAGTGGGGAAACTTTGATCCTCAGCTGCCATCTCCTTGTAGAAGTGCCTGTGCTCTGGTAGCCTGGCACGCTCAGACTTGTCATTGTTTCTCAAAGAGAGCAGCCCTGTGTCTCAGCTCTGTGGAGACCCCCGGCCTCTCTCTTCCCTGTGGCCTTTCAGGCTGAAGGATGTTTTCAGATCTGGCCCCCTCAACAAATATATTAGCACTGGGCTTCAGAGATACTAAAAGCCAGAGATCAATGCCTGAGGGAGATTTTGAGATAGAATGTACGTAGTCCAGCTGCTGCAGAACAGACCTCCAAGTCATTGAAATGGTCAAACTTTGGCCCCTTGCTCTGAAATTATTAAAGGGTTTGGGCTGCCTTGGTTAATGGTCGCAGATGACTCCAGCTCTGTTCTGAACCACTGCTAATGTTGATCCTGCCAATTAGGGAATAAAAGAGTCAAGCTAATTCTTGTCTGCAGGCAACAGTTCAGTGTGAAGCCAGTGCAAGAGTTAAAAAGAAAGAAATACTTTTCACTGGCTTTAAATTCAATTGAAAAGATGTAGTATTTTACTTTCAAATGAGCTTCTGCTTTTCAAACCCCATGAGGAAAAGCAGCTTAAGAACAAAAGAGCTGAAGAAAACCAACAGCATCTATCCGAGCTTAATCTAATAGCAATGGAGACAAATGTGTAATCAGGGCTTTATTCTTAATCGTTTACTTATTACCTACCAAAAAAAGTTAAAGCGTGGACTCCTTAAATATGTATCACTGTGACCAATGAAGAATCTTCTTAATATTGCCATGCAAAAGGGAAGAGCCACCATGAACTCTTTAAAACGTCCCATGCAAAAGCTATTGAAACAGTTCTGCCATGAATTCCAATGAGTGTAAGTGGAAGCCTGAGGCCACTTCGAGCTGTCAGCAGCAAATCAATGGGAGCTGCAGCCCCTCGTCTCTGCACGGTGGCTGCTTAACTCTGCCCTGTTGCAGCAGACAGGTGAGATCAGCGGGGAGCAAAGCAAGCCCTGACAGACCCAGGGATGGTACAAAAGAAATACCCTGGCTCTGTTAAGGGGACTCACATGAGCAGTCACAGTCTTCCCCAAAAAGCTTGCTTAACGCACAGCCAGGCAGGAATTAGAGCATATGCCACACATGCAGCCAAACTCAGTACTTGTGTAAGTAGGTGCAGCACTCTTCTAGAGGATGGAGCTAAGCTGACTCATTTTCTTTGGGCTGTGCTCCTCCTACCAAAGCAGAGCTAAATGTTTAGTACCTGTTCAATCCCACGGAGGTGCTATGCTTGGGTACGCGCAGCTCACTGAACGCTATTTTCCTTCTCAGCGGTGATCCAGACAAATGTGACATCTGGGGGAACACGCCTCTCCACCATGCTGCCTGCAATGGTCACATCCACTGCGTTTCTTTTTTGATCAACTTTGGTGCCAATATCTTTGCTCTGGACAACGACCTCCGCACTCCCCTGGAGGCGGCTGCCAGCAGAGACCGCGACGAGTGTGTCCGAATCCTGGACAAAGCTGCCACCGAGCAGAACATGCTGAATCCGAAGAAGGTCTCCAAACTCAAAGCACAGGCCCAGAGGAATGTGGAGAAACAAATCAAGGAATGTGAGAAGCGCCAAGAGAAACACCAGCATGAAATGAACCGGAATTACATGAAAGAAAAGGTTGGCACAGTAAATCCTGCCCAAGGGACACACTCCAGAATGAAGTTGCCTGGTCTCTTTGCTTCAAATACAACAAATTCTTTCTCCAAAAATCTGAAAGATACCCTCAAACTTAAGGCAAAAAAGACAGCTGACAGCACAAGAAGCCGGGAATCACAAAGCAGCAGGCAAGAGGATGGTCTGGGCAGGACAAGCGTGATGCATTTGTTTGATGAGAAAGAGGAGGATGAATTACTGAATGAACTGGGAGAGAAAAACTTTGCTGGTAACGACAGTCAACCCTCCATTTTTAAGCGGCCAGGTCTTGGCAAGATTGTATTTGGAAGGAATTTAGCTGTGGATGTGAATCCTGGGACTGTGTCTTCTGAGACAGAAGGTATAAGCTTCAACATGTCCAGTGAGCTCTTTCAGTATGAAAATGCTGAGAATGGCAGGCAAGGTAATGCTGAAAATGGCGCTGACATCCCTTGGCACGAAGAAGCCATTTGGGATGACGAGGAAGCAGAGAACACACCCCTTGAGGTATTTCTGGCATCACAGATGCTGGATGAGTTTCTTCCAGTCTTCATGAGGGAAAAAATAGATTTAGATGCCCTGATGCTATGTTCTGATGAAGATCTACAGAGCATTCAGATGGAGCTTGGGCCAAGAAAGAAAGTCCTGCATGCCGTGAATAAAAGAAAAGAAGCACTCAAGAACCCTGGAGAGACTGTAGATACTTGCTTATAAACTAACATACCTGCTGTTGTAACCTGCACACTGATTTATTGTCTTTTCCTCTTACCAAAAAGCATGCAATTGTTTTTGGACATTTGCTAAAGCAAAAGGCAGAAAGGTTATCAATTGCTTTAGAAAGTACAGCAAGGACGAAGATTTTTCTCCCTGGATGGATGGCTGTGGTGTGCAGAATATTAATTCAAGCATATTCTGCCAAAAAGAAAGAATGTGAAGGTTAAAACCCAAAAGCTATAGATTTAAACCTCCTTCTCCCTGAACCGTTTGTGGTGATCGTATTTATTCTCGTTGGAACAACGTAACACATTACTGAAAGCCAGACACCCTACATTCTTCAATAAAGCTCTTCCCTTCTTCTCCAAAACCACAACACAAAGAGCATTCCCAAAGCTTCTGAGCTTTGAGTTTTCTCCTTTCACTTCTGTCAGATTGCTACAAACTGCCCTTCCTGGTACTGATGATATGTTAGAAATAGCACCCAAGTCTTGATTTCAGCTATGGCTTATTGCCTCTAATAGCCTCTGAATGAGTGGAAATAAGACTGATTTACAGCAAGTTTCTTGCTCTTGTCAGTAAAGTGTTTTGCTGCTGTACTGATGTTAATTTAAAAATATATAAAGTATCTTGCCAGGAGATGTTTGGTGTCTTGTATATTCTTTTCTCGTGTCTCATTTGACTAGACCAAGTTGCCAGCACCTATCATGTCTTAAATGGTGTCAAGACTGCAATACTTTTAGCTGCAAGAAGCTGAGATTTTATTTTCAGCATTTTTCATCTGGTTTCAGCTCGGTTCCTACAGGCAGCATATGACAAGTCCCAGAAGGCAGGATTCTTATCACCCAGCATTTTCTGCTGGTTGTTGTCAGCCTTCGCCTGAAAATTGTAAGTAACACACACCCAACTCATGAAAAGAGAAAGAAAATGAGACTGTGCTTCTGGGGAAGCTCCTGTTTTTCACAGTCTATCTGGAGGCATTCACAGCAGGGTTCCCTTCATCTCTCTCAGACCCGTTCCCTTGGGAAGACAGCACTATCTGATGTGAATTAATCACTCCTGATGAGTTTTGTGAATCTAATAAGGTGCTTGTAGCAATCTTGCTCTGCCTAAGATCTCAGATTTTAGAAGCGCAATTATTAGCAAGACTTTTATCTTTAAATCTCCTCTTATAACTTTCCATTAGTCAGCTGTAATCTTTTCCCCTTAAGGGTATGCTGCATTTGCAGCCACTGATCCTAGTTAGTAATCTATTTTTTCATGCTTCCTTCTTTCCACATCCTCTTCATGTTACTTTGATTTGCATATTATAACTCCTTTTCTTGCCTGGATTTTATACTGAATTCTTTCCTCCTTGAATTCCTGTACTTCAGCAGGCTGATATTTTTCTCCTTCAAGTGGTCACGACAGAGTCCTGGTCTGTGCAACCTTAATTACTGTGCTAAGCACAACAGTCATTTAAATCAGATAGTATGCTGGGTTGTTTTCATTTTAGCTAAGAAATTCCCAAGTGTTTAACAAAGCAAGAAGGAAATTATGAATCTTACATATTTGAAGGCCCAGGATGAGTAGAGAATGAAAGGCCAAATCCTATCATTCCCAGTCACATAACTGATGTATTTGCTGGTTCTTCACTGTCTCAAATGCTTGTGACTTGCCTACAATACACCACCAAAACATCAGCAAGTGGTGTCACTCACAGAGGACCTGTCCAATTACTAAAGAACAGCTTCAGTAGTTCTGTAATAAGCCCCAAGTATCTCCAAATTGCACTAAAAATCTGCTTCTCTGCATCCTCAGCTGTAAACCTGCCCAGCTCCCGTGACCTCTTAGAAATAGCGGCAATAGCACAGACTCTCTGCACATAAACTGACTGACTCTTGCCAAAGTATCCAGCACATCCTTAGGTACCCACAGTAACTCTTGGAGCTAACAGACACAGACAAGATCTTTGGGACAAGTTCCTTGGACTTCTGGAATGGAACTGCATCCTGAGACTGAACAAGAAGCCCCAGAGCACCCCATACTCCACTTACTTTAGGTAACTGAATCAACCCCAATATACATACACACACCCCCACACCCACACACACCCCTTTTAAACCCTCCACATAGAAAAGTGCAATAGTGCTGGTCCTTTTCTTGCAGGGTGGCCCTGAAAATTGGCCTCTGGTATAAAGCAGCCGTGTAGAACAATTGGGGGTGGGAAAAATTGCTTTGCTGTTTCCCATTCTTTTTTATACAAACCCCTTTGTCTTTTTAGAATTGGAAGTATTTAAATTAGTGAATCCCAGATCTGACTTGTTAGTACCATTTCTACAGTGCAGTTCAGTTGAAGTCACTTCAAAATAAAGCAATCTTACAACCCAATCCAACCCACATCATAAATCCATGGGATCTCACATGATCCCAGTCCTACAAGATTCTCCTTCCTTAAGGATTTAATACTCTGCACTGGACAGACATCAAGAGGAGGGAAGGTGTGGTACAGGATAATGACTGCAAAATTGAGCATTACACTGGAGCACAGAAGTCTCAATTTGTTTTCCCCCTTTACATTTAGTGATCACATTTGCTGAGAGAGCAGCCACTGCAACAAACAGCCTGAATATTTTCTTCCTCATCTTCAAAAGAAACCCCACCCAAACCAAAAGTAATGGACAACAAAATGAAAGCCAAAGACAGACAGCAGCATCTATTTAATTTTAAAATAAATGCAAGTTACACAACTTCTTGAGACTGATTTATAAGAAAAGGAAACATGGAAATAACAGCTGTTTCCCCTCAAAAAAAGTCTAAACATGGCATCCAAGCAATTCCCATTGTAATTAAATTGAATCCTCCTTATGAATTCAGAGCTATAATGCTGAAGACGGGCTCCCAGAACCTCCTATTGCCAGTGAAAGTCTGAACACTGGGTTTGCAGAACCAGGTTTTTGGACTAGTTCCATCTACTTTTTAAGTGGATAGTCTGTAGAAGAGTACATGTGAAAACTGGATTTGTACATGTGAAAAATTGTATTTGTCTTCTTCCCAAAAACTGTCTCACTTCAAATTACAAACCTTCTTTTACACAGGCACAGAACTGGGATAACATTGTCATAAATTGTAAGTGCAAGTTTTCATACAGTTCTTGACATATGGAACTCCAAGGGCTGTCACAGTTGTCTCACACTAGGGGAGTTTCTCATTGCTGAAGTAACAGCCTAAATCAACACATACATTTCTGTAAATGTGTGTAAGAATCGAAGGGTACTTTTGCTACAGTTAAAAAATGCAAAAGCTTGTAGAGAAATTTCTTTTCTTGTTTCTGCTGATGTAAACTAAGTCAATGGCCTTAGATTTCTGTCCACACATACACATCCCTTGGCCCTATTCACTTACTGGTCTGGTGCTCTTCCACGCTACACCTCTGCAAATTACAAACTCTGCCTCCTACTGTATTTTCCAACTAGATTACACAGGGCTTATAACTTGGTGTATTATTTATGCCATACCTGCACTGTACTCTTTAACCTCTTCTATACTTACTTATGCATCATCAAGGGCTTTAATTCTAACTGCTCCTGAACCTCCTTATGTTGCTCTACTGTATTCTTCCGGCATCAATATAGAATCACCATGTCATCTAATCCTTCCACACAGTGAAGAAACACTTAACAACCTGCATGAAATATGTAAGCAGAAATAAAATTTCATAAGGCACAAGTCTAGCCTAAGACAGGAATTTGTTTCCAGGGCAATAGCTATTTTTCAGCAGATGCTGAATCTTTTGTAAGGCAGTTGCATAACAGCACAAAACTGGAACTTTTCCTTATGTAGAACATCACTGGGTTCCGCTGCCAAGAAAGGATCGTGGAAATTCCTGACCCAGCAAATACTCACTGGGATAAAAGAACAACAACCAATTGATGCATAGAACAGCTAAGGTGAAAATATTTGCCTGTGTACTTGAAGTTTATCCTACTGAAATCAGTCTGCACTGTTCCAACCTTCAAAGAAGCTTAGAAAATGAACATAGATCAGTAACAAAACCTATAGAATACAGATAAAAGCTAAATCGAAACACATTTTAGTGCTCACATTTTGGGTAATACAAAAGTGACAATGTCCCACATAGGAACGTAATAAAGAAGAGATTGAGTATAGTTTCTGCCCAGCTAGGATGTATATAATACTAGCTTTGATTTTTTTGTGTGCTCTAAGTCTTTCTGAGCCAGGTCTTCCACAAAACCAGACAAAAATCTAATTTTATGGAGGCATCATAAATTCTATAAACTCCCACTCAGGAGTGTGCTCTTAAATGAAAAACCACTGGGTCTAATGGCAGGGAAGGGGGATTGTGAGGGGTGAAAGTAAGGATGGTGACCTCTAGATCCCAGAGTTGGAAGGGATGTCCAGGAGTCAGGGGCTGGCTGTGTTCCCAGGAGACTGAAGACTGTCAGTGTAGCACTGAAACCCACAGTTGCATTTAAAGTACTATCACACATAAATATGATGCCAGAGTCCATTCTCCAAAGTGATATATTTCATACCAGTATGAATTACCTCTCTAAAAACAAACAAAAAAAAAAAAACCCAAAATCCACAAAAACCACCCACAGATTTCTCTTACATAAATTATTAGGGAGTAAAGGCATTGGTTCCAGAATTATACCAAAATATGTAAAAATACCCCAGTTTGTATCACCGCAGGCATCTAATACTTGTCATTACATGAAACAGATTTATTAGTAATACTGCAGGTATCTCATACTTGCCATTAGAAAGTTGTAGAAATTATTCTATTGCTGAAATTTTACTTTTCATTCTTGAATACTCTAGATGGGCCTCGTTCAGATAGGATTGGTGCCTTTGTTAACAAAAGGCCCGAGGAAACTAAGTGCAAACAATTTTCTTGGCCTTGTTGCAAATGTCGTCTTCTCTCTTTAGTTACCAGCTGACCATGAGTCATAAACAAATTTTGCTGCTACTGTATCTTCAACCGCCATCCCTGAAAAAGGATAGAAACCACCTTCAAACAGTTCTTCAGCTGTACAAAATAGTTTAGCTTCAGAAGAGAACAGAAGGACTCAGGATGTTATCTAGCTGGACAGGAACAGGAATCATTCTCCCACCCCAGACACCTTACATTCGAAGTTCATAGCCACCTTCTAACTGTTAGTTTTGCCATGTGTAGTTAATGTACTAGTATGAATTTGATTTTCAGTGTTCACATCACAACCTGGCCCTTTTGGACCTCTTTCCCCCTAAACATCAGCTCCAGCCCCACAGTACACTGCCACATTGTTTGCAGGTCAGAGAGACTTCAGGAGCGTGACAGCAGGGCATTTGGGTTGAAGCTGCATTAGTAAATGCTGCAGTCATGTATTGAACAATTGTAAAATGCAAAATGTATTTCTCCCTATTGTTTATTCACTTTCCTATCACTTTTCATTACATCAATCCTGCTAGATAAACAAAAAGAGAAATAAAAAGGAAAAATGCAAATCACATTCTACTTTCTTCTGGACAGTGCATTGCCAGAGCAGTTTTGAAGATGATCAGCAGCTTTCCCACGCATGGGGGGACCAAGTAAATAACAAGGCATTGTTTTCTGTCAGACTTGTACACAGGAGGGGTTGTTCTTACCCAGTGATTTAAACACCGTTGTTTTCTCAGGCAGGGCTGGTTTTGTACCCTTCACTACTTCTCCCAGCTCAGCAAAAATCTCAGCCTGTAAAACAAATAACGTATTTATACAAAATATAATATCCATAATATATAGTAAGAGAAAAAAAAGTTCTTCAAAAGAACAAACTCCCCTGGTTCTGCTATTCCACAACTGATTCTTTTCCATGTTGAAACAGATCAGTACTCAGAGAAATAATGCAGGAACTGGACAGGAATCACAGAGAACTGGAATGGTTTTCAGCTGTCAGACACTCCTCAGTCAGTAAGTTGCAGTGGATAGCTTGTTACTTATCCAACAAAAACACATGTGGTTCCACACACCTTACCTTATCAGGAGCACTTGTGTTAAGCCTCAAAAATGGAAATCATATTTGTTCTGCAAAAAGCATTAAAAAAGGCAAAACCCCACTCTATTAAACCTAAGAGTCCCTTCTGTCAAATTTCTACAGATCACTGTTTGCTTGGCTTCTCTGCATTAATCACCCTGAAATCTTATGGAAGAAAGTTACAGGTTTTAATAAATAGCTTTGAGAAATAGTTAATATTTCCATTACAGGAAATGTAGGTCTTTCAAAAACAATACATTGTTATTATATACAAAGACCAACACTGAAAACATGCTACTGTAATATGGGGTCACGTATTAGTTGATACAAAGGTTGCAGGATTTTGGCAGAGGTATTGAAGTCTCAGTTTGAAACCAGCTTATCTTTCAGCCCGTGCCTGGAAAGTATTAACAACCAGACTTGATGCTCTAAAACTCATTTCAAATGCAAGCCAACTGCCACAAAAATGAAGTTCATAATTTAAGAAAGTCATACCCCTGATAATATAACATCTCCCGACTCTGTAAGAGCAGCCTCTCTGGAATCCACAAACAGAACACAATTCTTCATCAATTCATCATCCAGTTCTCTCCAGTCTGGTCTGCTTGCTCCAACAGCTAAGACAACAAAACTGATGAACTTAGGAGGAATGTTAAAAAAAAAAAAAATTCAAACCACATTTTGTTCAGAAAACACGTGTCATGTAACAAGGGACACTATTGTGGAACTGTAATGTACAATTAGATGTCAGCACTGGAGACATGCTGATTGATAAGACAGTAAGAAAAGCACGTGCCTGAGCAACTGTGAGAAAGCCTGTATTTCTCTCAACCTGGCCTGAGCCATAACACTGACATATATATGGCCTGTTTCTGGAAGGTACCAACCCCTTGAATTTCCACTGCTTTTTATTTTTTAAACAGAGTTAACTAATATCTAATACAGCTCCTCTAAAATGTTCACTATTTCATTTGTCAGTAGAATATTCTTCTCAGCAGCCTGAGCAGCAGAGGTGTAAGAAAGTCACCTCCCTCTGTCCATTATCTCTTGTACCCTTGTCTTTCATCCAAATGCCCTGAATTACCATTCATTATCATTCATTACCAAATGCCCTGAATTTTATAGTCCTTTTTATTTGATTCACATCCTGTTTGTTATGCGCTTATAGAGGAAAACAAGACTTGAAGACTCCCTCAATTACCCTGAGCAGATGAGCACTAAAGTATTGTGCAACAAAGACTTGCACATACAGAGAGTTCAATGTTACTAATTAGGATTTTTAAATCTATAGCCTTCTATTATTTCCTTGTAACCTTCTAAACAGGACAAGTTGAACAGATTATGGATTTTCACTCATCTGGAAAAACTACAAACAAACAAGGAGCTTAACTTCAAATACAGCAAGACCACCATCAACTTGTTATGAGCTAAAAAAAACCAAACTAAAACAACCCAGTTATACTGTAGACAAATACTTTTTTTTAAAAAGTAACCAACTGTTATGGAATAATAAATTCCATGTTGCCTGAATGCCTCTTCAAGCAGCACAAATGTCTCAATGGAGGGGAAAGACAAAAAAAAGAAAGGAGAGGGGTCTTTTTGTATGTGTCGCCTCAGTGACTGTAGGCCTTAATTGATTTTGGTTGTACTTCTGGCTTCCACGCTGTGACATAACACAGACAACAAGACTCAGTGGCAAAGGACTAAATTGAGTTTGAAGAAAATTGGTAGGATGCTACTGGAATGCGGGACCTTTCTTTAAATTGTGCCCTTTGACAAGTGGGTTTTGTCTTATTACCAGGCTATTTGGAATGTACACAAGGCCATCTGAACCAGGCTCATAATTAATAACATAAACAAATCTGGGCACGTCCGGAGACTCCAAACAACAGCATGGCAACATCATTACAAGGCAGGAAAAAAAAACAAAGCAGCACCCTAAACCTCTAAACCTCACCATAATTAGAGGTCAGATATGGAGTTCTTAACTCAGTTACTGCATCTAATTAAAAAAAATAATCAACGTGATTGGACCAAAAAGGAACAAATAGAGAAGCTTACAAAACTGGGTGAAGAGAAGATGGGAACTGCCAGGGAAACATTACAACGAGCAGGAATCACTTGGGAAATAACATGTTTGTATGGGTTACTTAAACAGAGAGCAAAGGGAGCATCAAGTAACAACATGGTGGCAAAAGCAGTGCACCACTGGAGGGGGAAAAAAAAAAACCAAAGCATATCCCGTGCTCTCTCAAATATCCAGTGCTGGAATATGCAGGAATTCTGGCTCCAGACAACCAGGAAGACAGGGTTTGGAAAAGTGGTCCTCACTCAAAAGGAAAAGTTAAACCAGAAAAAAAAAAAACCCCAAACCAAAAAAGATCATTCTGAGAAGCAGACAGGTCTGCTTTTCAACAGTTGGGTTTTGTCACTAAACAACAAGATAATAAATGTATCCTTTAAACAGTGAGAGCACAGCATACCATTGATATGGGCACCTGGTTTTACCCAGTCTCCAAATAAAATAGGTGTTGTTGCCATAGTGACTGTTACAATCACATCAGCCCCTGTAACTGCCTCCTGGACAGAAGAGCAGACCTGCACCGGCCCATTCACTGAATTAGCAAACTTCACCGCTTTCTCTTTGGTGCGATTCCATATTCTGACCTTCAAGGAAAAACAAAAGACAAAGATTAGCTTGGAGAATTTCTCCTGGCTGGAACATAACACTTTGTTTCAGTTTTCAGTTTATCCTAGAGGTGAGGGGGGGGGGGGTTCCCCCTTGAATGTTCTCATCATAGAAGTGACTAAACCTCACATGTGTGCAGCTACGTTTGAGTGACTATTTTGGGCTACCACAATAACAGCTCCTTGTAAAACTGTGTTTATAAAATCCAAGTATTTCCAATATTTAAGGGGAAGTCACAGAAAGCTTATCCAAGTGTTGCATACACAGTAGGATTTTCTCACAGACAAACAGCTATCTGAAATTACTTTGTTCCCAACCTTTTTTTTTTAAAAAAAATAAAAAGGCCAACATTTCATCCAGAAATTCTACATCTGTTCAGAGTATTCCTGGGTTCTGTAGGAACAGAATCAAAATATGATTAAACTCATAACTTCTGTGGTTGGTTGGCCTGGGCTGGACACCAGGCACTCACCAAGGTTCTCTATCACTCGTCTCTTCAGTAGGTGAGGGGTGGGGGAGAAAGTGAGATAGAGAAAATTGTGGGTCAAGATAGTAGTAGTTTAATGAAGCAAAAGCAGAAAACAAATGTTCTAATAATGAATGGCAGCCCTGCCCCTTATTGTTGTTTGCTGAGCAGACATCATACAGCTTGGAGTGTCCCTTTGGTCAGTCTGGGTCAGCTGTCCTGGCCATGTCTTCTCCCAAGATCTTGCCCACCCCCAGCCTACTGGTGCAGGGGGAATGTTGAAGAGACAGCCTTGATCCTGCACGAGCACTGCTCAGCAGCAGCAAAAACACTGGTGTGTTATCAACACCTTTCCAACTACCAACACAGAGCACAGCACTATGATGGCTGCTATGGGGAAAATAAACTCCATCTCAGCCAGACCCAATGCAACTTCACTGGCTGCACTTCAGTTATCATAATTGCTCCTGACACATAATAGAGGAAAATAAATGTATCTTGTTGAGATGTGTCCATTACCTCTTTAAATGCGAACAGCTCTGTGAAGATATCATAATGGCTATATGCTTGAACACCAGCTCCCAAAATGCACAGCACTTCTGTAAAAGGTGGCATTAACAACTAAAAAAATATTAAGAAAAATAAGGACAATGTATTAACAGATATGACAAATCTATATCAAGATACTATGAAAGAAAGCTGTATCTTTAGTCCTTTTAAATGAGGTTTTTCTGCAAAATGTAGTGTTGTTTCATATTAATATAAAACAATAGTCCATTACCACTATACCTGTTCAGAGTTTTTTCAATGCCAAAGGTAGTGTCAAAAGCACCAAATCAGTCTTGGTTTCATTCCGGTTTTGAATTGTTTGACTTTTATAATTCAGGCTTAACATGCAACAGCTTGAGCCAACACAAATTCTGGAGCCTCTGCAGACTAATATTAGCATAATGTATTACACCTGTGGTAATCAAGCATAAACCCATTGTGTTGATGTTCTGCACTGGCTGAAAACAGGGCTTCTAATACCAAAGCTATTAGATACCCTCATGGGTAAACTGGTCCAAATAGCCCCGCACTAAACCTTTTCCCACTCACTGAGGCCATACATCACACCACAAGCACATCTTGGCACTGTAAGCATCATAACAGGTATGCCTCAAGCATTGTAAGAACAGGGGTGGGTCTGAGAAACAAATATTAAAATTCAGGTCTGTAGTTGCTTTTGGTTTTCTAGTTTAGTTCTGGCCTGTGATCCACCAATACTTGGCAAAGAGGAAGAGAGCTGCCGGTGTCCAGCCCTAAGCTATCCCCTTGTGTCTTGTTTACGCATTTGCTGTGGCCACTCACTTCTGTATAAAAAGCTTTCTAATTGTCTAGGCTCACAACACTTATTCTGCTGTGAATATATTGAAAAAAAAAATCTCATTGATCCTGTTTTTCAGCAGCAGGAACTCTTTTTAATTTTCTTTTCAAGGACCCTGAAGCACCGATTTCAAAGGTTCCTCACATAAAAGCATGGGCCTTTGAAAAGCAAGTGGCATAAAGAGGACAAGATGACAACTATGAGCTACACTCAAACACTCCTGAAAACTTCCCAAAACAGCAGATGACAATGAAGGATCTGATCTTGAAGTCCCTTCAGCAGCCAAGCTCCTTTGAGGCCAGCAGAGCCTCAACTGTGTAAAAACTGTCAGTGCTGCCCAACTATAGAATAGCTGAGACAAATGAGGTCCTATAACCTCATGTCTGAGGAATCCATTGGAAATTGTTCTGTCCCTTGGACCACGGGAAGCTCTGGGGGACAGGTTCTTTACTCCAATTTTATGTCAGTTTAGGTCTATTGCTACAGATGGAGACATACTGGCATGAAGACTGCCACTAACAAAGTGGTGAGATCACCCTTCATTCTGATGCAAAGCTGCTGGGTGAAAAACCGAGTTATTTTTCAGCTCTGGCCCTCTCTTATTGCCTCATCCTTTGAGTTGAGAACTAAAGCCCTGCTGTGCAATGGATGGTGACTCGCTCTCTTCCCGCTATTAGCAACACAACCAAGCATAGTTTTAAAAGAATTCAAACCCAGCAATTTCCAACTGAAATCAAAATGTTGTAAAGCAACATACAGCAAGATATGCCTCACCTGTCTTAAGACACTGAGATTTATGGCTGTAGTGAGGCATAGTCATCTGGACAACTTCCAGAGACAACAGAGAAGCTGACAGACAGCCACCTCTGGATAAGTCATTCATCTATCCTGGGCATCATCTGTCTTAAGAGGACCCACACTGTCCCTGGAAATGTGCATTTTCACTCTTTCTGTGGGTCCAGTGCAACCCACCTGTCCTGGTCCAATAGCAGAAGACATACATCTACATAAAACTGCTTTTATCACTACAGCTGCATCACTCAAAGCTATAAAGGAGCACATGAAGACAAGTACAAAAGAAAGAGAATGACAGAGGAAGATACCACAGTAAATTGCCAGAAGAACATGAACAAGCCACAAAAATATAGCTCAGATTCCTTCTCCAATCAGACACGAAGAGTTAAAGCAAGACAACTCAATCAAGACAGAAAACTGCATTTTAAAGTCTTACCTGAAGACATATATGTTGTCATAAATCTAATTTAAAGCTGTATTTGATGAAAAGTCACACACACTGAGAGCCATTTACATTGCTGCCTCTGGTTATTTTACATATAACACCACTAACTGATTTTGTCCCACTTCAGGAAACAGAAGACATACCTTGGTAGCAATTGCAGAAACTGCAGCTGTTCGTTTTGCTGTAATGACACTGCCATCTAGGACCTTTTAAAAAAACCAATCAGACTGAAAGTAACACTAAAAACATTAAGTAAACACCAAACATTTTCATTTCTTTTGTTAATTACGTGATATTAGAGGGCACAGATAAAAATATCGAAGTTACTAATTACTATCATAGCAACCACAAACCATACAAAATCACGTTTAAACTGGGCAGATCCTCTGTCTATATCTTCCATATCATTTCACCAGCACAAATAGAGTGAAAACTGGTCAGAGATGAGCCACCCCTACCTCCCACAACAATTTCTGCACCTCCCTGGCTCTCCACTGCAGGGAATAGATTGATATAAGCGCAGCACTCTGTACTCCAGTGCAAGCTGGACTGCTCATGCAACTTCATGCCTTGGTCTGTATGAAGTGAAGGCAGGGAACCACAGAGTTCCCTTGATGTGTATCACTCACCGTGGGACACTCCTGTCTCAATTAGCTGCTGCATACAAATTAATTATGAGGTTTAAAAAATTGACACAGATTTGAAATAAAAGCCCAATATAGTGTTCTTGACCAGTTTCGGCCCTTTAACATTAATGATTATTAAAGTGTAATGCAATACTCATACTCATATCTTCTTAAATTCTTTAAAAGAACGATAATTAAAAAAAAAAAAAAAAAATCAGACTGAGTACTGCTCCCTAAGATACCAGTTCCAAATCTCCTTTGATTCAGGCTTCAGATGATTCAACATCAAATCCTTATTCAGCAAGGCATTTTTTTCCTTTCAAGTGAAAGGTGAACTTTTCCTGATCATTTGTCTCTTCCAGTCACCCCGTGAGCCATTAGATTCCCGTCAAATTACAAGTAGCAGTAAAAAGCAGATCATAGAACCATAGAATATCAGGGATTAGAAGTACAGCTTAACACATATTTGGGATACAATGCTTTTGGCCAAACCCTCAGTTGGCACAAACACATTTTCACGTTTGTGAAACTCAGGGTAATTTACACCAACTCCCACTTCTAAGACTCAGAAGGGAGAACTGACAGAACACGAACAAAGAAGGCAGAACCATATAGGAAACTCACAGCTTTTAAAGAGCCATTGCTTGGCTCAAATAAGAGGACTGTTGCTTGGTGAGAAGGGACAGAGGAATCCTTCATGTGCTCATAAAAAGTCACCAACTTGGTTGTCAGAGCATCGTCTGTGGCACTGTAAGCTGGCATGACTCCTAGGAACCTTGTAAGAGAATCATTTATTTTACTTATGTACCTTTAGCATGTGAGCCCACAGCCACTGGAGCGGTTAACACCAAATCGCTACTGACCCGTTAATCAGTAACTCGGTACCAACGACCTTTTCTGATGCTCTAATTCTTTTTACCCCGTATCTTCACCACCGCATCCCGCCCCCCACTGCCGCTATCGGCTCCGGAGGGGCCGCACCTCCTCCCGCCGGCGCTCCCAGCCCAGGGCCCTGCCAGGCCGCCCCTCGCAGCTCCAGTGCCCCGCGGCCAGAAAGGCCGCTCCCCGCTTCCCAGCCGCCTCACCCGCCGTGCCGGTGCACCGGCACCACCGTTCGCACGGGCTGCACAACGCCTCCTGCCGGGCCGGCCGAGAAGTTGGCCAGGGCGGCCTCCAGCGCCGGGAGCAGGAGGCTGGCGCGGTGCAGGTGCTTCTCCACCTCCTCGGCACCGATGAAGACGGGGGGAGTTGAGCCCATGACGGCTACCAGCCGAGCAAGACAAGGGCTACGGATCCCAGATCCCTTCCTGCACCGCCACTAAGTACTCGGCGGGCCGCCTCATGGCCCGGCCCCGCCGCCGCCGCCCGCCCCACGGCGGCACCACCCCGCGGGCCCACCCCGCTCCCCTCACGGACACGGCCGCGCCCCTCTCAGACACCGCCAGTCACCAGCTCGCCTCAGGCAGCGCCGCGGGGGGAGGCGGCCGCGGAGCGCCGCGAAATGGCTTTGCCGCAATGATTTACTGAGGGTTCCCCACAGGTCGGGGCGCAGCACCCAGAACCCCACGCCCCAAGTAAAGAGACAGCCATCCCTCCCGCCCCAGTCACCGGGAGGCGGTGGCGCTCTGCGCACGCGCACAGTCGCCCGCGCGGCCCGCGAGGTGTCGCTCTCTCCTCAGGGGGTGGTTCTAAGCGCGAGCAATAGAGTTGGGGCATCGGCTCGCTAGACAGTCAACGCGGCGCAGGGCGTGCCGGGACGGCAGTCTGCCTCCGGGGCAGCCATCTTGTTCTCCCCGCCAGGACCGAGCTGAGGAGCGCGGCAGGATGAAGGGGTTCCCGGTGGTTGCGCGCTCTCTCTCGGTGAGTGGCGAGTCGGAGGCGTTGTGTGTGAGTGTGAGAGAGCCACAGACAGCGGTGGCAGCGGTTGTCTGCGCCCCAGTGGCTGCGGGCGGGCCTGACCCCAGCGAGTCCTAGGGCGGCGAGCCGGGCTTGCCGGGCAGCGGGCCGGCGGGCGAGCGAGCGAGGCTGCCTTCGTGCCTATGGGATTGTCAGCGAGGAACGTGATTAGGGGCTAGGGCTGAGGTCGAGACGGCCAAGCGGACGGCGAAGCGGCGCGGTGATACTGAAGGTCAGACAGGCCGCAGGTCGGGCCTGGGGCGGCCTGTGTGCAGCTCTGCGGCTGGGAGCTCCTGAGTGTTCTCCGAGGCCTCTCCCGGCAGCGGCTGATGAGGCAGGACCGCCGGTACTGCCGGAGAGGGGAAAAGTGGTCTCCTAAGGGGCTCTTTCCTGCTGGGGAGGCTTGAGCTGCTGGTGGGGAGGTGATGCCCTTGGCAAGTGGGGCCCGGCTTGTCCCGGGGGCGTGGAGGGGGCAGAAGGCTTGTTCTGCTGTGAAATATCTCCTTAAATCAGCGGACAGCTGGAATATAATTTGCAAAGGGCTCTGCTGGAAATGCTCTCTTGAGTGGGATGGTGTCTTGTGAGTCACAGTATGTTTCATAAATAAGTCGGCTTAGAGGTTAAAATTAGGTGTCTTAACAGATTTGTGGTTGGGGAAGAAAGGAGTTTTTCCTGGACTCATACACTGCGCTGAGTCTGTGGTAAATCAAGGGGAGTTATGTCATTGATATCCCGGCTACAGAGTGCAATGGTGTTTCTGTCACTTGGTTTTTCATTTGAGATATATGGGAATTAAGTTATTTTTCAAATGTGAAAGATGAGCCATACGTAAATTTGTTTTACAAGTATAAGAAACTTCCAAAAAGGGAATAGCATTTCAGATTCAAAATCAATAGTCTTGTTGGTTCTCTTGCCAGCTGCTGAAGGGAAGGCTCTTGCAAGCCCCTTCATCCCTTCAGTCTAAAGGCCTGTTTCTGGTTATTAACTGTGCAGTTTGGGGACTTGCATACGTGTTCCCCGTGTGTACAGCAGTCAGTGTGGACAGGTTGGTGTTCTGTGAAGTGACTTTCCAGGAGCGGAGCTGCCTATACCTAAAAATTTATTTCCAAAGCTGTGTTCTGTGTATGTGGATTGTTGTAGCTGCTTGTTAATTGCTATGCACTGGTCCTACTGACTCCACAGTATCAGTAGAGAGTCCCACTGCACAACAGCAGAGTGGGGAAAAAAGAAAGCTTTCTTACAGGGCTGCTTTTTGAACTTCAGAGATCTCATGTAAGTCATTGCACAGGTTCCAGCAGTGATGTAAAAAACAATCAATCAAAGGAATTGGGAGGGAATCCCTGTTTTCACTCAGGACCTTGTAGTTGCTCATTGTATTTCTGCTTTGATTTTTCAGTTTGTAGTGAAATGTGATAAACTAATTCAGGAAATCCATTCTCTTATGCTTTCTCCTCTAGAAGAGACTTTACTCACTGAAGGTTGCTCCTAAAGTTGCAACCTCAGCAACCTCAGAACGGGTGAAATTATCTCCAGAGTCTGAAGATCTTGAGGTCTGTATGAATACTGGTATTTTTTCCACTTTCTCCTTCTTATTATCTTTTAAAACTCAGTCAAAGCAGAACTCTGACAGTACTTCCAGTGGATGACTTAACCCATTTTTTAATTTTTAATATAGATCACAAAACTACCAAATGGCTTAGTTATTGCATCTCTGGAAAACTTTTCTCCAGCTTCCAGAATTGGTGTGTTTATTAAAGCGGGCAGCAGATATGAAACCGCCAGTAACCTGGGAACTGCTCACTTGCTTCGTCTTGCATCTAATTTGGTAGGTGTTTATGCTCTTTGTTATTGTGTTGGCAGTAGATGAGATTGTGGAAGGTTTAAGATTACAAAGAAAATTGATGTGATAAAATTTAATGTAAGAAATCTTATAAAGTGGAAAACAACGTATGTTGATTCTTGGGTATCTGGTTCAAGTGCAGAAATGACATTTCTTCTTGGAAGACAGCAGTGATATTTATTTAGAGTTATGCTCTCTGCTGATGTCTTAAACTATATATATCTGAAATATATCTGTAGGAAGCTATGCACTTAACTCATTTAAGCTGCAGTAGAAGTTAATTTGAGTAGCTGATACAGACTCAACTTTGTGTGTGTAATACTTCTGAAAAGTTTTTCTTACTACTGAGATCAAGATATTTTAAGCTCCTTGTTTTCCCTCCCTCTTTTTTGTCTGCCTTCATTTCCATGAGATGCTATGGAAGAGATACGTATCAGTAGGTTCAGAAACGAATCAGACTAATGCACTGATGGCAAGTCCTTAAACATTTGCTGGGAGGAGTGACTCCTGGAGGTATTGCAGGAATACCATTGGATGGGTTGTGGGATGTTAAACAGCCACGTCTGTTGCCACTGTTGGGCTCCGTGTCCCATGGGCTTGACCCGCTGTGGCCATTCCCCTCGTTCCTGTTTATCTCCATTGCTGTCTGGCTGTAGCTGCAGATGGAGTCACGGCCTCTCTCACCCACCAGCCAGGCTGTCAGGCTTAAAGCTGTGCTGTGCCACTGACGTGCCTTTGGCTGCTGCTGCACGGGCTCAATCCACACCAGTTCCAGGCAGAAAAAATTGCCCACTCCCAACTGCTGCCCGACGCTGCTTTCCCCAGAGAGCTCTCAGTGTTGTAGTATGTACAGGCGTTCCTTGCCCTGGTTTTGTCAAGCTTACTGAATTAAAAGAATCCTATTAAATGGTCAAGCAAACCAGGATCATTCTACAATGGGGTTGGTGAGCAAATATGTGCGCTGTTACGGTAGAAGATCAGAGAGGATGGTAGAAATGATTGGGAGTAGGGATGCAATAAGCTGGCTCAACTTCTCAATCTTGCTTCTGTATAAAGGCATAAACAGATACTGTTCCAGGTTTGTCTGAGCACTGAACAACCTCAGGCAAATCTGTTCTTAAATAGATAGAATTTTAAGTTGTGCTTTTTCTTTCCTTTTTAACTAGACTACTAAAGGAGCATCTTCTTTCCGGATTACTCGTGGCATTGAGGCTGTTGGGGGTAGCCTAAGGTTTGTTAACCACATATAAAGATAATCCATCGTGGTAACATGCAAAGAAGCTCTGTGACTACAGGAAATCTAAAACGATCAGCGTAGCGCTGTGTGGGCGGATGGGCTCAGTGTGGTGATGGGACAGGAATGGTGAACGTTGACAAGGAACAACTTTTGTGCTTTTCCTTCTGTTAAGGTTCAAGAGTGCACCCCTGATTGGCATTTTAAAACCACTTTTCAATTAACAAAATATAAATGTATGTACCTGAAAAAAGAAGATAATTTGTCCAGAAAGTTTAATGTTCTTTCTGCCTTTTCAGGCTTTGAGATGAAACTTCCTGAAGTCAGCAGATTTTGGTTTTTGGCTTTTTTCTCCATCTTGTGTGAATAGATATCACTCATCACGCTGCAGTTTTGGGAGCAATTCAGACTGTAGTTGTCTTTCATGATTTGAGAGTTTAAAACCTAGAAAACACGCCTAAGAGAAGTAAAAGAGGAATCTCACTGTGCCTGCTTTCTTGTGATGTATTTGGGAATCATTCAGTACGATTGTTTTGTATAGAATTTAGTTAAAAGCAGTGTTGAACTTGAGACTCTACCTTTTTTTTGCTCCTGTTAATCACAAATGTGTTGAAGCAAGTGGAAAAGACTTTTCTGCGCAGAGAATAATCTCTAAATTGCCTTGTTTAATACATACACACACTTTCACTAAAATTTTGCTATTCAGCTGTATTTGTTCTTTGACCTTGAATTATCGTGGTATCTGAAATTCTGATGGTCACAAGGCACTTGTTATTACTTACTTGAACACTTAAGACTTGAGTTTTAGTTGTGTGTATTTCTGCTCTGTGTGTATTGTCACTCCTTTAAACAGTCATCTCAAGCAGATTTAAGGTTATCTAGATACTCCAGTTAGTATCTTGCAGCTGAATTCAGTCAGTGGGGAATATGTGTGAAAATCTAATTCTGTGTTCTCTGCCGAAATTGATTTTGTGTTTTTTCTCATTTAGCGTCTACTCAACAAGAGAGAAAATGACCTACTCTGTTGAATGTCTGCGTGACTACGTGTAGGTATCTAGATGTGTTGCACACTGAATTACTGCATTCTTTACAAACTGCTCTGTAGTAAAGTATCATTGTACAGGGTAGGAGGAATACTTATTTTTAAGTCTTTGTAATGTCAATAAATTATTGTATTAATATTCAGCTCGTGTATCGTGCTATTGAGTGTACAAATGCTATGGAACTGCAGTTCAGCTCTGTACCTTGTAAAGCAGTGCCAATAGCTACCCTGGCTCAGGTGATTAATTTTTTTGTTAATGTGTTGTTTACAGATTAGTTTGAATTGCTTTCAGCTTCCAAAGAATCTGCTACTTCCATTGTGTTTTAACGCCTTTGTAACTATTTTTATCTAGTGACACAGTAATGGAGTACCTTCTTAACGTCACCACAGCACCCGAGTTCAGACCCTGGGAAGTGACTGATCTTCAGCCACAACTAAAAGTCGACAAAGCAATTGCATTTCAGAATCCCCAAGTCGGTAAGGGGATTGTTCTGATCCAAAATTTTCCAAATTAAAAAATTTGGAAAAAATAGAATTTTCCTTTCTTGCTCTGTCACTTGACCATTTAATTTTCAAGCTTTTCCCTGCGGATGGGTGGCATCTTTCTGTTGTTCGGGAACTTTTTCTTGCAAATCTGCACACTTTTCCAGCCCGTGCATAACAATGTTTAGCAAATAACATGCTGAAGATGACTTACACCATTCCCCAGTTCACCTTTATAAGCTTTTTAAGTACAAGCAAAGTATGTGTGAGTCATGATTGTTGTTGGCAATATATTTGCAGCAGCTTGTGTTCTGAAAACAATATTTAGGTATTACTTATCCATTCAGAATCAGACCTCTGAAGAAAAGAGTGTCTTTTATTTTTTCATTGAGAATATTTTGAGAATGTCAAATAGTAAAATGCTATTGGATGCAAGAAAAAACTGATGAGAAGGGAATTGAAGACACTGGCACCCTTCATCTCAATAGGGAGAGAGATGAGACTTCATATTGAGCTACACAGTGTGTTATAAACAGCCCGCTCTTTCTGAGGCTCAAGAACAAGAGCTGCTTACGGGGAAGATGATGATGATGCTGTAATTAAAAGGATGTTGGGGTTTGTTGCTGTTTTTTACTGCTTCCCCTCCCACAGGCAGTGATTGCATTTATAGCTTGCTCTTGAGGCCCCAAAGTGTTGAGTGTATGTGAGTTTTGCATACATGCAAGACTTTTTTAATATTTACATTTCTTTTTTATATGCATATATATATATCTGTGCAAGATTTTGGGTTTTTTAGTAAGTTACAAAAGAATAGAAGCCCTCAGACCAGATTCTGTTGTCTGAGATTCTGGATGAAACTTCCAGGTGTGTTGGGATTTATTCCAGACCCACTTTTGCAGATCTTGTGGTGGTTAAAGTGGACCACAGCTCTGCTTCACTGGGGCAACTCTCACTTTCATTCATGATCTTCATTAAAAGTGGCTCTTCGGTTAACCATCATCACTGAAACTTTGTTCCTCTTAGGAGTGCTGGAGAACTTGCATGCTGCAGCTTATAAAACTGCTCTGGCAAACCCCTTGTATTGTCCAGATTACAGAGTTGGAAAAATCACTTCTGAGCAGGTAGGTTTATTTGCATGCTGTTAGAGATCTGTTTCTGTTTCTTTATCAAGGATAGATGACAGAATAAATGTAGTAAATACACAGTCAGTATTTACTGCCATACTAGTCTTGTGTTAAAATCATTTGTTTCCATGCAGCTTTTACTATGGGATGCAGAACTCACATTTAGAGAGGTGGTTGATGTCAGTGGGTTTTTGTTGGAAGGAAGAGTCGATGAAATGCAAGTCTCCTTGTGTGTCAGGGTTTTGCAGTTGTCACTGGAGAATTCATAACACGCTCTTCTATAGACAGTGGCTTTTGGAAGCAATGGAGTTTGCTGCATTAAGAAGTATAAGCCTGAACAGCAGATCTCAGAAACACACTTGCCATTTCTGTTCTTCATACAAAATCCCCTAAAATGTGAATTTACTGTTGCAGCTTCACCATTTTGTACAGAACAATTTCACAAGTGCGAGAATGGCTCTTGTAGGAATAGGTATGTATGTTCTTTATTGCACACTGCAATTCATGACAGAAAACTACTGCAGAAATTTGAGTTTTCTGTAAAAGTAAAATGCTACAATACACTTAAAACACTGATGTAACTTTTATGTAACTTTTCAATGCCATTATGTTACTTGGAATAAACTATTGTATTGCAGGGGTAAAGCACTCTGACTTAAAGCAAGTTGCAGAGCACTTTCTAAACATCCGAAGCGGAGCTGGTATTTCTAGTGCAAAGGCTGTCTATCGAGGGGGTAGGTTTGTTTCTTGTATCTGTTCTGAATGACTGATTTGCTGTTCATTATAAATGTAGTAGTATTCAAATTTGCAACTGAAAACTCTCTTGTACTAAATGCCGTACGTGGGCAGTGACATTTCAGGGGTGTCTCCCATCTGAATAAGCAGAGGGTTATTCCCCACCATAGAAACTTCTGGGATAAAACCCGTATCTCAGACAAAGCTTTAACTGCAAGGTCATTTATTCCATAAAGTGAAAAACAAGCTGGCATATGGTTTCTCACAGCATTTTTGGGAAGATTCCCTTAAAATTAGATTAAGAACTGCCTAGAAGTGATGGGAGGCTTTCTTTTTAGGAGAGATCTGTTAGAAGGTAGTATATCTTTCATGAAAGACAAAGCAATGCTTGGCTCTTTTGGAGCAGTATCTTGTACTAACACCAACAGCTACTCTTTAGTTGGACCATCAGGTCACTCTGCAAACAGATGGGAGGAAAAGTTTCTAACATTTACTATTTGACAGGAATTACTTCAGTTTCTATAAAAGAGGATAAATATTACTGTGAACAGAAGGTACACTGCTTTTCTGGGTATTTGTTGCCTGGAGACTCACTGAGTTTTATCATTATTTGTCATTTTATAGTTCCGGGTCAGGTTAAGGTATAGGAAGGTACTTGGGTTTGTGATTGCAAAGAGAATTTTTGAAAGTAAAGGACTTACTAAAATGACCTACAGCATCGTGACAGCTTCTTGGTGGACAGGCAGTAACTTCACACCCTGGGTTCTTTTTCCTGAAGGTGACTCCTGGCTAGAAATGTTTCCTTTCCACACCTCACTGCGCAGTAGTTTCTTACTGAACCCTGCATTATGCTTTATTCTGGTGTTGTATTTTCAGGAGAAATCAGAGATCAGAATGGTGACAGCCTTGTCCATGCTGCCATTGTCACAGAAGGAGCTGCCATTGGAAGTGCAGAAGCAAACGCGTTCAGTGTTCTCCAGCACGTTTTAGGTGCTGGACCCCTCATCAAGAGAGGAAGCAACGTTACCAGCAAACTCTCCCAGGGTATTGCTAAAGCAACTACCCAGCCATTTGATGTAAGCTCAAAGGGTTGCTGTATTCTAGTATTTCAAGTAAAAAGCATATTATCCTCTGAGAGGTTACCACCTCTAGTAAAAATCTTAGTAAGTTCATCCTTGCACAAGAGTATTTCAGAGAAGACCTTCCAATCTGATCTCTCCTCTGCACAGGGGGGATTTAGCTTCCTGAATTACAATATTTTAGGTCCTAATAGTTTTCCTCTGCTTGATGCTGAGTTGTTCTGATACCTGAAACTGTTGATGATGATGTTTGTTTTGCAGGCTTCCGCATTTAATGTTAATTACTCCGATTCTGGGCTTTTTGGGATTTATACCATATCCCAAGCTCCAAATGCTGGGGAGGTGAGTTGCTGATTAGAATTTAAGTATTGACAACTTAATCCTCACACTAGTGTTTGGATTTGAGATGGTGACTGATTCATCTAAAGAAGAGTGAACTCATCTGATTTTGTGTACAAGAAAGCTGCGTGTTCAGTTACGAGGTAGCTCTGTCAGCTGGGAATGAGACTTGCTTTCTGGGAAGTACAAATACCTCACAGGGACTAGAAGTAGTAAAATACCTTGAATCGATGACTAGAATTGCTGATTTACATGTGTAAGCCAGAACATTTAATGAGGAATGTGGTGGCTTTTGAAGCTGGCAGAACTGAACACTCGTGAAAAATGGTGAGACCGTACAAATTAATGTGATGTTGCAACTTAAATCCACACGTCTTTTGTGTCTCACTTGAGCGGTTATTAGCGTTTTTAGCTGTGTTGTAAACCTGTTCAGAACTGACTTCAGGCAGACATTGTCAACTGCTCTCCCTGAAGTTTTTTGGATGTCAGATAATAGAAATAGCGTGTTGAAATTTCATGTGGGAAGAAGTCTTAAATGATTTCATTTTCCTCAGGTCATTAAAGCTGCTTTGAACCAGATAAAGGCAATTGCTCAGGGCAGTGTCACCAATGACGATGTCACAAAGGCAAAGTAAGTGCCTAAAGAACTTGTGTGTGTTGTAAAGAGAAGTTTCTTAACATGTAGCTACTTGTCAAACACTTAAGAATATCCTGTACAGCAAAGCTGATCATTGTCCTGGAATTATTTCCATGGGGAACAGCTCCCTTCCTGCATTTAAACTGAAGCACTGTCAGTATTTTTTTCAAAGCTATAGGGATTCTCTGGTAGTGGCATTTCCTAATAGAAATGTGTTAGACAAGTGTTAATGTTTTCTTAAAAGTGTTTAGTGTAAGAAATTAGCAAGTATCAGCAGATGCTGTCGTCTTAATCACGCTCTGTAGTATTAAGATGTATTTAAATTAGAACCTGAAATTGTAATTCACTTTACGGTTGCGGTGCAGCAATTCCCAAAACAATTAAATTAAGTCATTTTCTGCATCTTCAAAGAACAGTAGTAATGAACTAAGCAAGTGTAAAGCACTGTATTAGTGATGTTATATCCAAGCGCTTGAAATATGTGCCCCTGGGAATATTTGAGATGTGGGAAATGACTGTTGGGCAAAGGAAGTTTGAGTGTCTCTGATTTAGAAGGGGTTGTGCACATCAGTCAGTGTTTGATCTCCAAGCGCTGTCAAACCGCGCTGAGCCTTGGAAGCTGTAGTTGCACAATCCAACACTAAAGTACAAATTCACTCAAAGTAACAAAATTCAGAGATTGTCTGCTGCAAACATAAAGTACATACAGGACTCATGTCACGTCTGCTTACACAAAACATGACCTCTCCAGGAGTGGCTGTGCCTTACTCACTGATATCTAAACGGTGAATTCTGGACCTTTATGTTTGGCATTACTAGTTTTGTCTGTTCTGAGTTTGGTTTGTGGTGTATAGGGGGTTTTTTTGGTAAAAAAGCTGCCTAGTATGAGGGTATTACACACAGTGCCATGGCTTGTTCTTTTTTTTAAGTTTTTGAGTTTGCCCTCTAGAATGGCTTCATATATTTTCTATATTTTTCCTTTAGTGAAAAAAAAAGAACCCGCACAAAAAAGCCACAAATTCAAGGTCAGTGATATTTGCAGTGTAGCAATTCAGTCAAAAATAACAAGTTAATGATATCCTATTGGAATAAACCACTTCCTACTGGTTTGACTTGTAAAAAATTATACAAATATAAAATAAGACTTTCATATGTAGCAGCGAGACTACACGCAACAGAAGAAACAGTATAAACTTGCCATCTTTTAACAGAATAAGGAGCCAAACCATCTACATTCATTGCTGCTTTGTTGCTTTACAATAAAATTGCTCTGGCTACGTCCCTTCTTGATGAGAACCTGGAATACTTTGTAAACTGAATTTTTAAACTTAACAGCCTAGTTTGTCTAATTGTTACTTGAAACAGAAATTCTGAGCCAGAGAGTTTTTTCACTGTGTGGGGTGGCCGATGGTTCCAAGGCAGTAGGTGTTCAACTCCCCTGTCATTTTCATGTCTGGGGGGACTCTTCTCTAACTACAGAACCTTTCCCTACTTGAAAAGGCTTCAAAATCGAGAGGAACTTGAAACTTTAAAAAGCACCAAAACCTCATGGCATTTACAGGGGGCGGTGGGGAAGGTAATTACAGGACTTACACGCTCACTCGACCTGACTGCTTTGTTTGATGGCAGGAATCAGTTGAAAGCCACCTATTTGATGTCAGTGGAGACTGCAGAAGGGTTACTGAATGAGATTGGCTCCGAGTCCCTGGTTTCTGGCACACACACATCACCATCTGTTGTAGCTCAAAAAATCGACTCTGTAGCCACTGCTGATGTTGTGAATGTAAGTATGTGTCAGCATCTACAGGTGTTCCTTAATCACTGTGTCAGGTTGTTTTCTACACACATACACTGTCTTCACAAAAGGCAACTCCTTTACAAATCCCAGCTGGCTGTCTTTGGATGTGGTTACTCACTTTATTAAGAGAAGACCCTTTAATCCTTATACTGTCAAACTAGTGTAGCTGAGTGTGAAATTCTCACCGACTTCACTTAACTTCACCATGACTGCCAACCAGTATTCATGGAAAACTTCAGATTCCTGCATTTGTTCCAGCGCAGACATTTCTGTGTTGAGGCTGAGACTTTAAGGGTTCTTGAGTCTAGAATATTTAGTGTGCTTAGGGATAAATTAAAAACTGCCTTGGTATTCCCAAGTACCATGTTACTTGTACTCGAAGCAAACTTTGTACAGAAATCTGTCAGAAAGGGAAAATCTAAGATAGAAAAATTGTTTTTTCACAGTCACTGCTAATTTACGCTGCAGCAGCAATTAGCAACAGATTTAGTTGTCAGGAGAGATCCACTGTATCTTGTGGTGTAATAATTATTCTAGGAATAACCATTTTCAAAGAGTTTGTGCCTTTAATATCTGACTGCTGTTTTGCTGTTTCCGTTTAGATTATAAAGTTATAAGGAACTGGATTAGAAGTAAGGAAGTTTAGACAGCAGAAGGAAAACTGTTTACTTGATGTACTGTAGAATCACAGAATGGTTTAATTTGGAAGGGACCTTAAAGATGATTGAGTTCCAACCCCCTTGCCATGGGCAGGGACACCTCCCACCAGAGCAGGTTGCTCCAAGCCCCGTCCAGCCTGGCCTTGATACAGTAGTGTCAGGATTGGGTTGTTTTAATAACTTGAAGCCGAGACTATGAACAGCAAGATAAACTCTGTTGTAACAAATATTTCCTTACATCCGTATTTCTGATTTATTTTCAGGCTGCAAAGAAGTTTGTCAATGGGAAGAAATCAATGGCAGCTAGTGGGGATTTGGGAAATACTCCTTTCCTGGATGAGCTGTAAAAACAAAACTGGGATGCGGATTCAAGATGGGGCTGAGCTCTAAGTCACCGATGTTCTAAACAAATTACTGCTAACTTGTTATTTATGAATTCAGTTCTTTCAGAAAATTAATCTGGAGTAATTGTGGGCTTGCACTCATCAAATAAAGTGCTGAGTTCATACATTTTGTGTTCAGTTTTTTCCTCTGACGATGGTGTCTAATCCTGGTAAGTGTGGCTCTGTACACCGAGTGTAACACCACAGAAAGTAAGGTGGCTTTTAGTTGGTGCAGAAAATAGATATATCAAAAATCATCAATGTGATGCAAATACTGCAGTTGCCACTGATTGTCCATGTATAAATTATTGATAAACTGAATGTGCCATCCTTACAGCAAGTAAATGAACCAACTTACCTTCAAGGAAAGGTGAGTACATTAGACTTTCTCAGAGCTTGCGACTGCTACTTGTCTGGGAGTAGCAGAGACAGTGTTTGTGAATGTCTCTCGGCAAGTCGCATTGACAGACATCTTTGAGGGCAGGGAGAGCACCGCTAAAGCCAGCTTCATGTAGCTACTAGAGCATTTCAGATATCATAGGACACTTAGACTATTTTTTGTTCCAAGTCTAGGCATATATTAGAGCAGAACAGAAATCTAGGTTGTGAGGAAGTCCTGTTATTCCGAAACAACGGTAAATTCTTCCGGATGGGATGTAGGTGATGCAGAAAGGCAGGAGGGAGTGGAACTGGTCTCATGGTTTGCAATGGCCCAGTATGGAAGAGGTCTAATGCCACACGCATCAAATTTAGGATTGCACAATGCATCAACACCATTGTGAAGTACAACATCACAACCAGGCTCTGTGCCTACTCTGAGTGTCCAGCCTGTGTCAGGTGTTGCTGGTAACTTCGGTGTGAACTCACAACAGTTTGACTGGGAAGATTGATGCTGAGAACTTTCCAAGTCTGCATCGTCATCACTACTGGACCTGGTTTCATCTTCGTCCTCAGCATCTTCACTTGTGCTGAAAATACAGAGCATGATTGTACTTTAACATGCAATAATTCCCACTGCCATTTAGTTAATTACGTGCAGAGCGGTAAGTCTTTCTGCAAATACTTATTTCTGAAGCTTCTCCAACACCATTTCCTTTGGACTCCAAAGGCTAAGTTGAAATTTGGTCAACAGAAAAGCAAGCTATCCTTTTTCTGCTCCTTCGGAATAGTAAGTAATTTGATGTATTTAAACATAAGCTTAGAGGTTTAATCACCTTGTTGTGTGATCTTCAGTTCTGGTGTTCTAGCCTAATTATCACCTTTTTGTACTTCTGTTCCTTCCCCTACCTCGGAGCTTTCTTTTCTGTTAAAGCTTTGTGCCTCAGGAAAACTTGTAACTGCCTTCTATCCCCCCTAGATTAATTACACTGGCTATTTCAGACACCTGCAGTTGAGAGCAACACATTTTTAAAAGCTTCTGTATGCAGTGGCTCTCATGAGAAGAGTTTGTTTTTCCTGAAGTTTAATTTTAAAAGTCCTAATTGTTAACCCCTATCAGTCAGTAGTTAGACTAATTAAGAAAGCAATAAGCTTTCTACGTAGCAATGTTTTACATACATTTGTAGCAAGGCCCCATCTTGATATCACCAGTTCCTTCCCATTGTCTACACCCTTGGCTATTACAGAATCACAGAATCTCAGGGATTGGAAGGGACCTTGAAAGATCATCCAGTCCCATCCCCTGCCGGAGCAGGAACACCCAGAGCAGGTCACACAGGAACGTGTCCAGGCGGGGTTTGAATGTCTCCAGAGAAGGAGACTCCACAACCTCTCTGGGCAGCCCCTTCCAGTGTTNGTTGGCCTTCTTGGCCACCAGGGCACAGAGCTGGCTCATGGGCATCCTGCTGCCCACCAGGACCCCCAGGTCCCTTTCCCGTACGCTGCTCTCCAACGGGTCAGTTCCCAACTTGTACTGGTACCTGGGGTTGTTCTTGCCCAGATGCCAGACTCTACACTTGCCCTTGTTATATTTCATTAAATTTCTCTCTGCCCAACTCTCCAGCCTGACCAGGTCTCTCTGGATGGCAGCACGGTCTTGTGGTGTGTCAGCCACTCCTCCCAGTTTGGTGTCACCAGCAAACTGGCTGATAGTGCATTCTATTCCCTCATCCAAGTCATTGATGAATATATTAAATAGTACAGGTCCCAGTACTGATCCCCGAGGGACTCCACTAGGTACAGGCATCCAACTGGACTCCATCCCATTGACCACCACTTTCTGGCTTCTATCCTTCAGCCAGTTCATGATCCACCTCACTGCCCTATCGTCCAGGCAACTCAAGGGTCTCTTGGGCTCCAGTGGCGTTACTGCCAGCCAGACCTGCTGTGGTCTCTGTGGACGTAGGAAGGGGCACATCCTCATTGGCCTGGCCTCACTGTAACTAGGAAAGTAAACTTTTCTTTTGGTATTTGTTCATTTCAAATCATGGGTTTTCTATTTCTGAAACATAAAATCAAAGTAAATCCTTAGACTAAAATTTTATCCTAAAATGAAAAACCTCTTACACTATTTATTCTTTCTTGCTAGAATAAGAAGATGTGAAATTCTAGTTATGTACAATACTTATTTCTTACTCTGCTGTCATCCCAGGAAGCTTTATTTCGGGAATGAATTCAGCTGCATTTTGCCAGTGATGAGGTACCTCAACAAAATCTCTGTAAACTCTGATTTGTAGAGAAGTTCCTACAGGAATATCGTGCAGGAGTTGCCTAAGCTCTCGCAGAGTCCATCCTAAAACGTTAGTGTGTCCAATTTTGATTAGAACGTCACCTGCCAAGGAAGAATAGGGACAGTAATCAGTTTAAGAGACTTTTTCCATTTTTTTAAATGCTCATATTACAAAATATGTAGTCTTGACCACTATACTTTTATATTTTTATATAAAAGCATGTGTTTAGCACCTCTTCAAACTATCTGGATGCAATTTGGGGTTTGATTTCTTTTTTAATGAAAGATTTTAGCTCTTAAGGACTAACTTTCCCAGCACTAAGGAAAGCTGCAGTTCATTTATTTACTTTGGGATTTTTTTTTAATGACTGTGCTGTACTTCAGCTTGTCAGTGCCACCTGCTATTTCTGTGGGGATTTTAAGCATATAAAGGTACGAGGGTGAATACTCTGACCAGGACCACTCTTTGGGACCAGCAAGGTTGAGTTGAGGTTACACAGCTGCACTCCTAACAGTACTGCTGCCATCTGTCCATGGTGTCCCTGTACCTTTTTGCAGCTGGACTACCCTGTCCATACCTATCTGCTGCCTACCCTCGTGTGTCACCTTGCTGTGCATCTCTTGGTATGGAGCCAAGCAGATCCCTTCCTCTGCAGTGGCTAAGGTCAGCTAGGTGGATGGTGGAGAATCTGTGTAACAGCCACGTCACCTTGTGACCTTGGGACCCTGAAGGACTCCAGGGTTTGACTTTTCCTCTGTGGCTGGTGCCTGTCCCTCCAGGCTGAGAACAACCAACACGTGGGCACGTTGTCACACAACGTTCAAGCAAAGCTGAGGGAGAAGCAAAAGCAGGTGCAGAATCCAACTGAAGAGTTCCAGCAGAAAGCAGTGGTGATGTCTTGTTTATTTGTTATTTTCTCTTAAGGGATGAGCTGCAAATAATGTTCCTCCCACCTGCTGCTGGGGGAAAGCACCGAGCTGCAGTTTTGCAACAAGCAGTACTGCATCCAAGAAGAACAGCGTACAGAAGCCCCAGCACCTGTGTGTGCCATGGGCTTTGAGGGGCTGGGGGGAGTTGCAATTACCGGATAAAGCTGTAATTTTGGAGACTGTAAAAGGCAAGCAGGATCCATCTGCAGCACACTGCAGCTCTATCAGCAGCCCAGCAGAACCTTACGTACTGAGCTGCAACAGACCAGCAGAGGGGATTTAAACAAGCAGCACAGCCTCCTGCTGCCACATTAGGCAGAGCAAGGAGCATCTCCCCGTCGGCTCTGTTTTCTTCTTAAACCTTTTGGGTTAAAAATGCCTACAGCAAAACCTGACAGGCTTTCAAACTGTTTACCTGAACTACTGACTACCATTTTTTTTGTTCACTTTTCTCACTAACTGCTCTTTCTACTCTGTCATCCTCACATCAGCTCTCACTTATCACAAGATACTGGTTCTACTGGGGTACAAACAAGAAGTTGGGGGACAAGTACCAGATAACAAAAAAGCAACAGAAACCATTTTATGTAAGTTCTCATCCAAGGGTAAATCACCCAAATTGTGTGTTTCAAAATGCAAAACACATAAATGTACTTAGGCTTTAAAATATCTGCAAGACATTCTTAGCTTTTAATAGACTCTTTCAGAATTCTGGGGTTTTCTGCCTCTGCTGGGTTGACACCACTGTTGAGGGGAGTCAAAGCCATCTCTGAACTGCAGCCAGGTAATTTTGCTCCACTGCTCCAGCATCTAGACTCTGAAGCACCCAGTCTTCAGTTCACTGCTCAGATTTGTGATTGCTATCAATCAGTGGCCACTGAAGACTCCGGTGGAGGTTGCACTAGGAAGGTTTTTTGAGGCAATGCACGTACTAAGCAGCCCCGTTGCTGCTTGCTGGCAACAGAGAACAAGGCACATGTACGTACAGAGGAGTTCGGTGAGTCTAACTGTAGGGTTTTAAGACATTAGTCCCTCCCACTACCTCTGTCCATTTTATTGAAAATGCTTTTGGAGCTTGCCTTTTTCACATTGTTACAAATAGAACTATTTAGTTGCAGTGATTAATATTGTGCATAATGTAAAAAAACCTCACAAAATCCATATCACTTATATGCTTTTGTATACCACAGTGGTTTGGTTTTTTACAGGATAGATGAAAGCTCTCAGCTCCTAAGATAATAATAAACTAAAAAAAAAAAAAGTACTTGTTCAAATCCAAATCCATTTCATGATTTTTCCACCAATTTTTATACCTGGATCAAAAGTGCAAAGCCCAGCTTAAAATGAGCTTAAGAACTCCACTTGATGGCTTTTATTGTATCACAGAAGTAGATCTTTCTTCCTAAAGCTCGGAATTCTAATTCTCTCTGACCGGTGTGAGAAGAAAGGACTGCCAAAATTATAAATGCTGGGAAAATTGTTCTAATTTAAAGATATGATTTTTCAATATACAGCCAGTAAATTTCTAAATTACTTCATTACACTCAAGTCTTAGCTTCATAGATTTCCACGTTAGAGACAATTTAATAAATGGTAATAACATAGCACGCTGTTGTCCCCAAACTGTAGTTCATGAGTCTAATGTAATTGGTCTAGGGACCCATATGAAGCAGTCAAATTTACAGAGCTTTCAATTACAAGCTTAATACAGGAGTCTGATGTTCCACAAGAAACCTTAATAACTAGTAATAGTCTGTTGCTACTGATATGGCACGTCTCAGCTTTAAAGCATTTAGCAAACGAATAGATTGTCAGAGCACAGAGATTAGTCCGTTGCCACTTTGTAACTCTTCTGTATAATAAAGAGAAACAAAAAGCAAACAATAAGGCAAATTAATTTCAAGCCTTGGGGAAGTTTTGTGTTACAGAGTGAAATTACTTGAACAACAATGCACTGGGCAAAGAACGATGTTATTCAGGTCAGTTGCTGTATGAAGGTAATAGTCAAATGGGTTTTGGACAAACCTGCTGATGAACAGGAAATCTGGGTTTGCTGGAGAACAATATATTGACTTAAATCTCGGTCTGATTATGAAACAGTCACCCATATCAGCTATTTTAAGATCACAGGTATTTCATTACAATGGAATGTTGGCACTGAGCTTTATACCGTTTGCGCTAGTTTCTTTTCTCTGTAATTTTAAATTGAGTTGCTTTTGATCTGTGTAAGTGTAAATAAATCAGAGACAGGCTCAAAGCCTAAATGCGGAACGAGAATATTTTCAATGCTATTAAATCTGAATATCACTGTTGTTTCTTTTTACCTGGTTTCAGCTTTCCATCTTTAGCCGCAGAGCTCTTCTCAACAAGGCTTGTTATCTGGAGATACGGCCCATTCTGTATGATTATGAGACCCAGTCCTTGCTCACTCATCCTAATATTTGCATTTAGTGCTGCAATCAGCATGTGCTGAGAGACATTTTCCAGCGGTGGCAATTGCCCTTTGAAAAGGGAGAGGAAAATTTTATTTGTTGAAAGTGTGATATCATTCTTCAGTAAAACATTTAAGGAGACGTTTGAGCAGGTGCTGTACCCATTTTTAATTGTCCATACAGTTAAGTCCCTCATCCTTAACTGCTTTTCTAGATAGGCATTGCCTGCTGAGTTGCTGCCAAAAAGCCATAACAGCAATACTTATAAAAAGTTAGTGCACTCCATAAACTAACTTTCTGCAAATAAATATACTCAAAGTAGTTTTTACTTCGACTTCTTTTCTTTAAAAGTCACACATTTTACCAACAGAAAAAGCAATACTGCTGTTAAGTATTCATTACACATGGTGATATATTCAGGCAGGGTAGAGAAAGGGAGAGAGAATAACAGAGAATTTGTCAGCTGTTAAGGACTTCAACAAAAGATTTAATTCCACGAAAAATTTGATTTTTCAAATCAATATTTATAGAGGAGATTAATTTCTAAATTTCCAGCAGATTGGTTTCCCACCCCACAGCTGATGTCAGGGAAGAGACTGTACTTGCTGTATTTAGCACCTAGAGAAACAAAATACTCTCGAGGATCCACTGTCCATTAAAATGCATAATACAAGTAATACAATATAAATGACATTATCCCAGTGTCTCCATCAAGAAATATAATAGGGCAATAAAGTAAATCCTCCATGTCTCAAAAGCCTGTTCCTCCTCATCAAGAGCTAGAAAAAGTTAAGACTCTCACAGGGGTCTTTGAGACTCCTAAACCAAACTGTTTTCTGTTAAAAGTTACTTTTTTCTCTCTGATTTAAGCTGTAATCTCTAAACCTAACTTCTGACAGAAGGGTAGCAATGATTTAACTGCTTGAGACCATCTCCAACAGTCCAGAATCACCTAATTAAGATTCTTACCACTTTACCCCTCATCTGTAAAATATGGAAACTTGGTCAAATTTCCAATGGCTTCAGTAAAAGCTTTGGATCAGGCTCTAAATGACAGCACAGAATGTCTGTAAAAGAGTTAAGACTGAAAGTATAGCAATGGGAGTGTTTGATTTGCCAGTTTGGCTACAAAACTGAAAAACAGAGAAGGAAGCAGGAATTGTTTGGGGTTTTGTTGCTTTTTTTTTTTCCTTCTCAGTGAATAATGCAGGATTTTTGCTGTTGTTGAGTAAAATATTACATTACAGTTGAATGAAATTTTCATGGTCATGCAACAAAAGCAAGGGAAGACCCGCTCTGGAACACACTTTGATGTGCTGATTCTGAGAGGTTGGGTGTCTGACCTGCTGCTGTTCCACTGACCCAGGAATTTATGCAAAGTGGAACAGGATCAGCAGAAGGAACGGAAACCTTTCTTATGGTGTTCTTGGTCACTTTTCAATGAATGTGTGTGAAACACATCTTTGTCATCCAGAAAGGGGCACTGAATTCTAGTTTCCTACTTCCAGAATGAGTAATTTACTCCCAGGCCAATAAATGTAAAGAGATTATATGAACTAAGGTTACTTTATATTATTTTCTAGCCAAAATTATTCAGGAAATTCTATTAAAATTCATGAGCAGTTGTAGGTCAGCAAATGATCAGCAGTGAAACCACAAACAAAAACCACTAATAACAAATTTGGCTAACTTTAATTAGAAGCCAGAATCCTGGTTTTAAGCTTCTTATTGCATGAAGTTATCTTGCTGGACACGAGAGACTTAAAACCATGAAATCTGTGACTAATCCAAAGCCTACAAAATATTTAGGAGGAATGCTAAGATTCACACTTCTAGACAAGACTCTTGTATTTTCACTATACCTGATACCAGCCTCTATAGTCTATACAGTTTCCAAGGAAGGTGGATTTTGTCTTGGTTTTATGCTATGGAAAGTTTAGACACTTGAGAGAACTTACATTACAGTTGCCCTAACACTGTCCTGATTTTCTCCAAAGTCACCCTTCAATTCTGCACTTTCTACAGGCAGCAGCATAGGATCTCATCCAGTCCTCTTCTGCTGAAGAAACACCCTTTTCCTCTTGTCATCTGTGTTCCAAACACTCAAGCTCAAGAGCAGAAACACCTCTTGATACTAAGAAAATCTGGAGCACTAGGGGCTCTAAGAAGAAAATAAACTGTCTGGTAGCACAAGGACTTAAAAAGTTTGAGATACGGAAAGGCAGTGCTGGAAGGGTAGTGCTGGGGCAGCAGTGAGGAGGAAGGAATGATTAAAAGACATGAAAACTCACTCTTGGTTTCATCTCCAGCAGCTGACGAAGACTCTGTATGCTCCATCGAGTCCAGAGGGAGAGATAACTGTGGATCCAAAACCCCTGGGCAAGAGTATCCTAGACAAGCCCCTCGGAAACGTGCTGCTGCTCCATGATGGTCTCTGGAGGAAGTCTAGCAGCAGGTGAGCAGGTGACAACTCCTAGCAACAGCACAGAACACTGTGGGTTCTGAGCACCCTCCCCCTCTCAGCACCACACCAGGGAAGTCTGGTGGTTTATAAGGTTTGGGGTTCAACACTGCATCTAGGGCAGTGTTTCAGTCCAAGAGGAGTAATTCGGTTTATGCTGCCTGTCTGTCAATACTGCAGCTCTGTCTGAGGCCCCAGAGATTCCTGGAGAACCTATAGCTAGTGGTGTCCTCCCGTTCGGCATCCTTAGGTACGTACTCATCTCCTAACGAATCTGAGCAAAATTAAATAAGTGACCACGCAGCCTGCAGGGTATGAAGCCTGGATTCTGTCACTATTTCTAACTGCAGATTTGCCTGCATATCAAAAGCCAATGAAAAACATATCTTCCCTTTGAGTACCTTCCCCACTCCTCCTTCCTTTATTCCCTTTGCCATGAAGCTGAGTTATTTGAAGACAAACACATTTTGAGGCAGACTTTTACATAATGCTTGTATTAAAAGCTATTTAAATACCACTTAAAGCCGGTTTATAGGATAGTTGCAGAAGATTCTTGGAAATAACTTCTTTTCAAGGCTGCTGGCTTCCCATTGTTAGTGCACATCTTTTAAATAAAAAAAAATCAATTGTCCCATTTCTTCCACGCACCAATTGTTTCCTGTTTAAAGGGAACAATTTCAGCTGGTTTTCATCAAAAGTCTTACTATTTTCTCCACCCTTAAGCAAATCTGTCACGAACTGTCAATTTCAATAGAACTTAAGTACAGCTCTTAGTCCTCCGAATAGTAAGTCCTACTGATTGCTGTTGAACACTTTAAGATTACTTTACTAATATCTCCATTTTGTTTGTATAGTCTCCCATCTCCATAAAAGACTTACATAAAAAGAAACAGCACAGGCAACGGATCGCTCAGCTTCCTGGTATGTTCCGTATAGACCAGTTGTGCTGCTCTGGAAAAAAATAAGTGGGTGTTTGCTGTTAGAAGGAAAAAATATGTAAGCAATTAGACATTTTTCAAGTACCTGTAGCTGTGGGGGCTGCTAGACTGATTGAGTTCAGCATTCCCATGGAACAGTGACAGTACTGAAGCCACAGAGTTACTGTGGCCAAAACCAGGCTTATTTCCCACATTTGGCGCATTGTTCATTATTGGCTGCAGATTCCCCTACGCTTCAATATAGCTGAATCCATGGAAAAGCACGTCATCAAAAATCGCTGTATTTGGATGAGTTTTCTAGTCAAGATTAATTGGGTCTTCTTCCAAGCTACAGTGCAGCCAGCAATGCAATGTAGCGCTTCTGCAGTGCTCCATGGTCTTATAACGTCTGGAAGAACCTCTGTGAATCAGTCCTTCCACTTCTCCTGCTTTTACCGCTGCTACAGAAGCAGCTCTGAAATTTAAGCCAATGCCCTAAGTTTCAAAGGGTTAGAGAGTGGCCTGTGAAACACGAGGTAATTTCTTCTGTGTCACAGCCAGATCTATGATAGTTCCACAGTCCTTGACCAAGCTGCTTGCTCTCCTATCCCTGTGCGCCATGTTTCCCTCAGGGGACAGCAGGCCCTGCCAGAGGGCGGTAAGGCGGGGGCAGCCACCCTGAGGGCCGGGAGAAATCCCCCTGTGCCTCGGTTAAAAAACACCTCTGGGGTCAGGGATGCCAGAGGGCGAAGATGGACCAGGCCGGGGGGCAGGTGTTGGGGCTCGTTCAAGGCGAACCTGTGACGGCTCCAGTCGGAGTCAAGGCCCCGGGGAAACGGCCGCCCCCCACAGGGAGCTCGCGCCGACGTGCCCGCCGGCTGCCACAGCGCCCCCCTCAGGCCCCGCGCCTGC